>CM069136.1:98892255-99210161 GCA_035221665.1 Okamejei kenojei | reverse complement strand
GACGTTCACACTGCCTGGATTGACTCAAAGTCGTTTAGCAATTCACTCATGCATCAATTAATAACATTTGTTAAATGAATAACAGTTTATTTACAAACAAAATCATAAGAAAACCTCTAACTCAGGGGAAACCATAACTCAGGCGCTCGCGACACCAGAATCAGCCAAACTCCCCGAGCCTTGAAATCGGCTTGTGATAAAAACCATCTGAAAAGTTAGCTCACTGGACCATCTGCGGCCTGCGTGGGACATGGTCTATTGGCAAGTCTATCGCCCTTGCCGCGGAAGTGATGCCGCCCTGGTGGAATGAGATTTGAATTTACAGTTATCAATTCCAGCCACTTGCCGGACCTGCTTTAGCCCACCTTGACAATTGTTGGGCACGACACTTACTGATTGGTGGTTTTTTTGTGACCATCCCATAAACTCAAAGGATGTTTGCTACGTGACCTATACTGATTTTCCTAACACTCAGAAGGCAATGTTGTCAAGGGATTAGCGCAATCTCTCTTGTATCTCGAGATGATGTAGTAATGTATGTCAGCATCATAGCGATCCAAGCGATGATCGCATGACAGGAGGGTGAGATGCTGTACATGCTCTGGGGAGGCAAAGTCACAGATCTTTCAGAGATTGTCTTGCCTCGTGCTTGGAGGTTTAGGCTATTTCAGGACATAAATATAATGGGCATCGCTGTCGACACATGCATTCTAATCCAGCTGTAGCTTTTGCAACGTTTGTACCATGAGCTTGTCCAATACAGCAACTCACCCCCCCCCAAAGCACTACCCAAATTACACTACTTACCATACCCAATCACAAATCCCAAGACCCCCCACACCACCCCCCCCAACCCCCCCCTCACACAACGCCCCACCCCCCCACCCTCCCCCCCCCCCCCCCCCACAGTGGTTGGCCGAGGCGGGACTGCGCGTTGTTGTGTTAGCCCATCAAATCCATTAGTTATGTTTTGTGTTGGGGCATCTGCCGGCACCTCATGCATTCTATCCCGACCCGTAGCTTGTCGCAACGTTTCGTACACATTGAGCTGAAACCAACGCCATAAGCGCCCATGACCACCTTAATAGTCTACATTTGGCATATAGATAGGCTTGTAAACCCGGAGGCCCACTGGCGATAAGAACCATAAGAATCTCACTTGACATTCCAAAATCCGGCTTACCTGGGTTTAGAGAAGGATTAGAATTGAAAACTCCCTTCATGAATGTGAACTAACGGATGAGTCCCTACTGTTGGTAATTCTTGCATGCATAGGTAAATAAGAAGACTGAGCACTTCTGGTGAATTGACCGCACTATAACTTAATTTTTGGTGAATAAAGAGTTGACAAAAATCCAATACGTCCGTGATCCCTGCAGTGTGATATACAATTATTCTGATGTAGGCTCAGAATTGCTCCCACATCTTTATATAGGTGATATATTGCTGCTGTGTACTATCCCTGCAGGCGACGTAGAGGAACATCCACAGTCGATGAGACAGTCCTCTCCCCAAGGTATGGCCTCTTAAAAACTGCAAATTTAACAGATCAATACGATCATTATAAGGATGTTGATCCCCAGTGACTGATTTACCAGTAGATTTTTATTCTTGGGAATTAAGCATGTAAAGGTTCCCTAGCCATTTGTAATACAACGGGAAACCATGCTCGTGTAGGCCAATCTGGCTCTACCAAATACCCCTGAAGCGGGAGTCCTCCTTGATCTTTTGCCAACATCTGCTGATGAGACAGAATGGAGGAAATAATACGCAAACACCATGTCCCCAATGCAGCGATAATGCATCCACTGCTACTGCCCAAAATCTGGTTACCATGAAACATATTAGGTAAACTGATGATTTAAGCGGGATGCATACAAGTCATATCTGGCAATCAATACTGAACCATCATTTGGTTAAATACATCCTGATTTAAGACATCCATTCAATGTTGTCATTAAACTGACGTGACCTAGTGTCAGCTACCGTGTTGAAACCTTCCTGGCTAATAAGTGCGAAAGGCCAGATATTTTGGTCAATACACCAGCTCCAAATCTGGTTAGCCAGTCTATCACAAGGACTGTGACTTAACTCCACCATGTGGTTTAATATGCCACTGCTGTGGTGTTGTCAATTGAACCTGCACCATGCAGAATTCCCTCCTTGTAGAACAATAAGCCTTGAAGCCCATACCAGGTGCCCAAAACCTCTAAATATCTGAATCCCTCTTAGTTGAAGAAGCGATGTCTCATCCCACCATTCCATCTGCCTCCACAAATAGAAGACATATCTGTTGCACCCCAACCCAGTGCACTTACATCAGTCTGTAATATAAATGACGTTGGTTCCATCCAAAAACCTTCTAAAAACTTGTTGAAACATTTGCTATCCACCTTTGTATGTTCTGCATTGCCCCAGCTGACAACTGCATAGGCTATCAAAATGGGCCCTTGGTATTCTACTGTGGCCCTGTTCTTTGATCGTTGTAATTGTTTGGATGACGCAGAGGACCCATAACTTGCCACAGCTGGAAATGCTGCCACCAACTTCTCAATTAACATGGCTACTTGTCTAATCGAAGGCCTTTGTTCCTCCAACGGAGATTAACACAGTCTCAATTAACTGATTCAATTTTATCCATGGGCAAGTTTACCAAATGTGATTGGAATTAATGGTAAATCCCAGATAATCAATAAATTCGGACTGGTGATTAATTTAGATTTATCTGGGTGAATCATAATCCCATTGTTCAAAAGTGATTTTAACAACTGTAAACTGATGATTGAGTTTCAGCATGAGTCTTTCAACAATCAGAATATCATCTAAACTAGGCCATTACCACATGCCCCTTAAGCTCTAAGTAACGATATATAAGGTTTTACCAATTTAGTAAATAATCTAGGAGCTGAAGTTAATCCATTCGGCAATTTTTTGCCCCGAATTGCAACAGCTGAGTCATCCAAATAAATTTCAATATCTTCTATCATCCTCCATGAATAAGACCACTGAGTGATACGCATCCTTTAAATCAATTAGTTGGCCATATAACACCCTTTGGACACTAGAAGTTTGGCCGTGATAAAGGTTTCCATTTGAAAATGCCGATAACAAACAAAACTTGTTCAAACTCAATAAATCCAAAATAATTCTACACCCACCAGTCTCTTTAGATCTGGGAAAATATATTTGACACAAATTGTCGACTTTGATGGGGACAGAAGGCTCAATTACCCCTTTCTTATGTAATGACTGGAATCTCTGCTTGAATAGCACATTTTCTTCATTGAAAAATAAGTTTACGATAGGAAAATTTTGATTAGGTAGGTAACTGTCCTTTGAGTAAAATTCAATTTTCACCCCTTCAATACTACTAAGTATGAACAAAATCTGATGTCAACTGATGCCATTGTTTGGAGAAACAAATTTACCTTCCCCCAATTTGAACAGGAAACATCAATTAATTCATCGTCTGTTGATGTTTTCCATACCTGCATCTTTCCTGCGGACCTTGTTGTCCTCGACCTCTTGTGGATAAAGGCACCGTCCCTTCATGCTGGCAAGCCTGCCAGTTACGAAATTGAAGACCTGAACGGCTCGTTCTTCTCCTGCATCCACATTAGTGCTTTCCAATACGGAGAAAACGTCCTTTGCCGCTTACAGGCCGGCTTATGAGGGCCATAGTTTTAACATCTTCATGACATTCTTTGACCCTTTTCGCAAGGTTACCTCCAAACAACCAGATTTTGTGGTGGTTCACTGGTTGTTTGCACAAACTTGCATATTCGGATTAAGACTGGCCTAATAGGGCTCCTGTGTTATTGATTTCAAAAAAACGCATTACAAGGAAATCCCAGTCCGTCCTGGTGTGCTTCAACCACATTGTTGGATCAATCACTTTTCACCACAGCTTGTAATACCTGCTGACCTCTGTTTAAGCACTTTTTGGAACTTCATCTCCTGGGGCTCCTAGCAGGCATACCCCTGCTCACAGGAGAGCCCTAGACGCAGAAGAGTGATTAGTTCAAAAGTGCTTCAGAGAGACTCTATGACTTCCTCCTTACAACCTATATTATCCCTAGTGCAAATGAACACCACCTACTCATGTCTCTAATCACGCCGAATCCCAACAGCTCCAGATCTGCCCCCCAACACCCTCCCCTAGCACCGCCCCTCCCTACCCCACCCGCCCCCCCGCCACCGCCCTGCCCCGCTCGATAGCCTTCCCTCTTTCCCCCGCCCCCCCCCTGCTTCCATCCCATTGCTAGCTCCTGTAACTGGTGGGAGAGCATATACTGAATGGCTTCAGCCTCATTCCCCATCAATCGCACTCTCCTTGACTCTTAGGCGGAGCAAACTTCCAGACAATGTTCGGAATTACCTCCAACCAAACTTCATTTACTGCTCTCCCCAGCTAGAATCAGTGTCAGCAAACTGCACTGATAGAACATCCTCCTCACAGGCAGGATAGTTCTGCAGCCCTGAAACAGGGTGCTTGCTAGCACAAGCTCTCATCAGCTGGCTGCGCACCATCCCCTCACGGAGATGGTCCCTGTCGAGCGATTCTTTTGTAATAAAATCTCGACGTGGGAGAGCCATGGAGGCAAAACGGACTCAACCTATGGAGGGTTTTATATAACTCCGAGGCCGACTTCATCTTTTTTTACGGGCCAACAAGAGACTCGCCAGTGGCCTGTGCGCCCTACTGCAAGCCTCCACTGCCCCCCAGCAGTGGGTCCGCAAAACCACTGGCTGTGTAGCCAGCACCGGACCAGGTGTACAGGACGGCTCCATCCCAACAACTCTCCTGGCCACTTTTCCTTTCTACCCCCGGAGCACCTCGCCGACACCTTCTTCACTTTCTGCAACATATTTCCAAGAACTCCAAACCGTCGCAGAAAATGACCTGTGGTAAAAATTTTTTAAAAACCTTACCTCCGTTTAAACTTACCGCTTGGAGGAGCGCTGCTGCTCCAATACCGGACGACTGCTACCAACGTCTGACGTCAAGACGCACCAACGGCTGTACGGGCTTCTATTCACATAGTCACTCACGTGACTCCGAAGTAAAATTACCTTTCTTTGATCCACATCGACCTACATATCCCAACTACACTGGTCTCACTTGCCTGTGTTTGGCCCATATCCTTCTAAACCTATCCTATCCATCCTATCAGTCTTTGGAGATATAAATGGCCAGGAACTTGAAACAGTGGACTCACTCCACCACTGTCGCATCGATGAAGACATGTTCATGGATCCTTAGCTTTTTCTTCCTGAAGTCAACAATCAGTGCCTTGGTTTTGCTAATGTTGAGAGCAAGATCGTTGCTCTGACACCATTCAATCAAATGTTCAACCTTCTACCTATACTCTGACTCATTATGTAAGCTTACATCGCACTAACCATTCAAATGCATCAAAGCAGAGTGCTAAGGCGAGTTGCAAAGATAACCCATGTTTTTTTAGATTGGTGATTGCGGACATTGAAAGGACACAAAATGGTGGAGTAACTCAGCAAGTCAGGCAGTATATTTGAAGAACTGTAATATACATTGCAGTATAATGTGGATAAATGTGAGGTTATCCACTTTGATGGCAAGAACAGGATGGCAGATTATTATCTGAATTGTGTCAGATTAGGTAAAGGGGAGGTGAATGAGACCTGTGTGTCCTTGAAAGGGTCACTAAAAGTAAGCATTGTTTGTACAAGCAGGGCAGGGAAGAAAGTTAGAAAGCTAATGGCCATGTTGGCACTTCATTCTAGAGGATTTGAGTTTCAGAGTAAGGAAGTCCTACTACAGTTGTACCGGGCCCTGGTGAGACTGCACCTGGAGTATAGTGTGCTATGTTGGTCTCCTAATTTGAGGAAGGACTTTATTGCTATTGAGGAGTGCAGTGTAGGTTCACCAGGTTAATTTCCAGGACATATGATGAAAGAATGGGTCAACTGGGCTTGTACTGGAATTTAGAAGGATGAGAGGGGATCTTATAGAAACATGGAACATTCTTAAAGGATTGGACAGGCTAGATGCAGGCAAAATGTTCCTGATGTTGGGGGAGTCCAGAACAAGGTGTCACAGTTTGAGAATAAGGGGCAGGCCATTAATGACTGAAATGAGGAAAAATAAAATCACCCAGAGAGTTGTGAATCTGTGGAATTCTCTGCCACAGAAGGCAGTGGAGGCCAATTCACTGGATGTTTTCAAGAGAGAGTTAGATTTAGTTCTTAGGGCTAAAGGAATCAAGGGATATGGGGAAAAAGCAGGAACAAGGTCCTGATTTTAGATGATCAGCCATGATCATATTGAATGGCGGTGCTGACTCAAGGGGCTGACCTACTCCTGCATCTATTTTCTATGTCTCTATGTTTCTATGATTGTGGATAGGTAACTTTTCCAATTGAGACCCTTCTTCATACTTTGAAATATTGACTGCAATGGAGGGGCACGTTCAAGAGGGGGTCTGAATTTCTGTTTGGCTTCTCCCTTCCATTTTGGTAATTTCTGGGATTTCGCTGATTATTCTGTTAAAGTTGTAGTAAGTGAGTGAGAAGGAATGGGATGGAAGTTCTCCATCAGAGCGACATGGAGAAAGAAATACAGATCAGCTACATCTCACCATGATCCTAACACAATAGCAGGCACGAATATAAAGGATAGTAAAAGTTTCTTTAGGTATGTTAAGAGAAAAAGAATAGTAAAGACAAATGTTGGTCCCTTAAAGGCAGAATCAGGTGAAATTATTATGGGGAACAAAGAAATGGCAGAAGCGTAGAACAAGTACTTTGGTTCTATTCTTCACAAGAAAGTCACAAACAATCTCCCAGATGTACTAGAGGTCAGAGGATCTAGGGAGACTGAGGAACTGAAAGAAACTTGCATTAGGCAAGAAATAGTATTGGGTAGACTGATGGGAATGAAGGCTGATAAATCCCTATGGCCTGATGGTCTGCATCCCAGCGTACTCGAGGAGGTGGCTCTAGAAATCGTGGATGCAATGGTGATCATTTACCAATGTTCAATAGATTCAGAATCAGTTCCTGTGAATTGGAGGGTAGCTAATGTTATCCCACTTTTCAAGAAAGGAGTGAGAGCGAAAACAGGGAATTACAGACCAGTTAGCCTCACATCGGTGGTGGGGAAGATGCTGAAGTCAATTATTAAAGAGGTAATATCGGCGCATTTGGATAGCAGTAAAAGGATTGGTCCAAGTCAGCATGGATTTATGAAGGTGAAATCCCACTTGACTAATCTTCTGGAATATTTTGAGGATGTGACCAGTAAAATGGATGAAGGTGAGCCAGTGGATGTAGTGTATCTAGACTTTCAGAAAGCCGTTGATAAGGTCCCACACAGGAGATTTGTGGGCAAAACTAGAACACATGGTATTGGGGGTAGGGTATTGACATGGATAGAAAATTGATTGGCAGACAAGAAACAAAGAGTATGAAAAACGGGTACCTGTCAGAATGGCAGGCAGTGGCGAGTGGAGCGCTGCAAGGCTCGGTGCAGGGACCGCAACTATTTACAATATATATTAATGATTTAGATGATGGAATTAAAAGTAACACTAGCAAATTTGCAGATGGCACAAAGCTCATTGGCAGTGTGAACTGCGAAGAGGATGCAAGGAGGTTGTAGGGTGACAGACAGGTTAAGTGAGTGGGCAGATGTGTGGCAGATGCAATATAATGTAGATAAATGTGAGGTTATCCACTTTGCCAGCAAGAACAAGGAGGCAGATTATTATCTCAATGGTGTAAGATTAAGAAAACGGGAAGTGCAACAAGACTTGGGTGTCCTTATACACCAGTCGCTGAAAGTAAACATGCAGGTACAGCAGGCAGTAATGATTTTATTTGAATGGTGACCGATTTTATTTGAATGGTGACCGATTAGGAAAAGGGGAGATGCAACGAGACCTGGGTGTCATGGTACACCAGTTTTTTTTCATGGAAAGTAGGCATGCAGGTGCAGCAGGCAGTGAAGAGAGCGAATGGTATGTTGGCATTCATAGCAAAAGGATTTGAGTACAAGAGCTGGGAGGTTCTACTGCAGTTGTACAGGGTCTTGGTGAGGCCACACCTGGAGTATTGCGTGCAGTTTTGGTCTCCTAATTCTGAGGAAAGACATTCTTGTCCATAGAGGGAGTACAGAGAAAGGTTCACCAGGACTGAGATTTCTGGGATGGCACAACTTCCATATGAAGAATGACTGATAGACTTGGCTTGTACTCGCTGGAATTTAGAAGATTGAGGGGTGATCTCATAGAGACTTACAAAAATTCTTAAGGGGTTGGACAGGCTTAGATGCAGGAGGAAGATTGTTCCCGATGTTGGGGAAGTCCAGAACAAGGGGTCACAGTTTAAGGATAAGGGGAAGTCTTTTATGGACCGAGATGAGAAAATCGTTTTATCATACTGAGAGTGATGAATCTGTGGAATTCTCTGCCACAGAAGGTAGTTGAGGCCGGTTCGTTGGCCATATTTAAGAGGGAGTTGGATGTGGCCCTTGTGGCTGAAGGGATCAGGGGGTATGGAGAGAAGGCAGGTACAGGATACTGAGTTGGATGATCAGCCATGAGCATATTTGAATGGCGGGTAGCAAAGCAAGCTCGAAAGCGTTGGGCCAAATGGCCTGCTCCTGCACCTAATTTCTATGTTTCTATGAAAGCTAATGGCATGTTGGCCTTTATAACGAGAGGATTTGAGTAGAGGAGTAGAGAGGTCCTTCTGCAGTTGTACAGGGCCCTGGTGAGACCACATCTGGAGTATTGTATGTAGTCTTGGTCTCCTAATTTGAGGAACGACATCCTTGCTATTGAGGTAGTGCAGCGTAGGTTCAAGAGGTTAATCCCCGGGATGGCGGGACTGTCATATGAGGAAAGATTGGAAAGACCGGGCTTGTTATCACTGGAATTTTGAAGGATGAGAGTGGTTCTTATAGAAAAGTATAAAATTATAAAAGGACTGGACAAACGAGATGCAGGAAAAATGTTCCCAATGCTGGGGGAGTCCAGAACCAGGCGCCACAGTCTAAGAATAAAGGGGAGGCCATTTAAAACTGAAATGAGAAGAAACTTGTTCACCCAGAGAGTTGTGATTTTGTGGAATTCTCTGCCACAGAAGGCAGTGGAAGCCAATTCACCAGATGAATTTAAAAGAGAGTTAAAAGGAACTCTTGGGGCTAGCGGAATCAAAGGGGTATGGGGAGAAGGCCGGCTTGGGTTACTGATTGTGGACGATCAGCCATGATCACAATGAATGGGCGAGTCTGGCTCGGATGGGCCATAATGGCCTCCGTCCTGTCACCTATTTTCATGTTTCTATGTTACAAGAAAAAATGCAGAGCCACCACAATCAAGGAGAAACCACGTCATTTTCTGCCCTGGGACTATGTTCATTTGGGGCTGACCAGTTTTCAGAACCTGCATACAAATTAATGAGGTCCACAAATAGAATGAAACTAAAAGAGCAGATTTTGAAGAGGCATTTTAGTAATTATAAAACAGTCTGGACAATTTGTTTGGATGGAATAAAGGCAGCTGCAACTTGAAGATAAGCTTAAAGATAATGTGGTGATGCAAATATTCCACGAATGGCATTGAAGCAGCTAAGGACAAAATGTAGAGAGATATAAATGTCTTTCAAAATCTTCAAAATCTTCAAAATGTCTAAACAAATGACAGATATGAGCAAATGACCAGCAGCAGCTGCTAATTAGCCAAGATGCATCAGAAAGTCTTGGACAGTGAAGGAGTTTCTGGTCGGACAACGGCCAAGAAATTGTTTGGCAAAGAAAGATATGTCAAATGGACTGTTGGTCGAAGAATGTTGTTTTCTTAAATTATGGTCCAGACATTGCTCACAATGCTTAATTTACCAATACTCAATCAACATACACAAGCACTTTTTCTTGAAAACACATGCCCAATGCAGGAGTACATGTGGAAAGGATCCCTTGGGGTAGGCTCAAAGAGAGCAAATACCTGCACATCCAAACTGGAAGTATTCAATGGGTCAGCGATCAGTGGAGAGAAAAACAGATTGGCCATGTTTTAGGTCAAGGATCCTTTATCAGGAGCGGAAAAAATAAGATGGGCAGATTTTAAGTTGCATGAATTTAGAGTGGTGCAGATAACAGAAGAAATGCCTATGATAGGCACAGGCTAAATATGGCAGGAAAGAAATTGAAACAAAATGAACCAAAATCACGCAGAGACATTTATATGAAGAGAGAAAACATACAAAAAGGAACGTTGAAATTATTAAATACAAGGTTCAGTGCCAAAGACTGTAACATACCCAGATGAAAGTTGAGGTGTAGTTTCATGAGCTTATGATGACCATTGTTAAATAAAGACAGAGAGGACAAATTGGGAATGGGACAGAGAACGAAAGTGAATGATGACAGGAAGTTCATGGACACCACAGCAGACTGAAGGGTGGTTATCTGCAAACCAGTCATTTAATCTATGTTCGGTTTCTCTCGTGTAGGTGAGACCACTAACGTGAAAGAAGAGCAACTGAATTGTCTGACCGTGTCTGTTGGATTGTGATGGAAAACTAAATGGTAGGAAGGGGAAGCGATAAAAGGATAGGTGGGTTGCACTGATCATGGTTGCTATGGGCAAGTGGCATGAGATGATTAGCTTAAAACGATAGTGGAAATATATGTTATTCAAGCACACCTGACTTTCGAGGCTATAGAATATAAAAGGAAGTTATAAAATCTTAATGAAACATTGATTAAACCTCAGCTATCATTTGCGTCTAATTCTAAGCACACTTTAAAGCCCTGTCCCACTGTACGAGTTCATTCAAAGAGTTCTCCCGAGTTCGCCCTGATTCGAACTCGGAGATTTACGTTAATGGCCGCTGGTCGGTACGGGTCTACCGTGGACATTTTTGAACATGTTGAAAAATCTTCACGAGCCTTCCCGAGGTTACCGCGTTTCCCGAGTACGTGCCGTTAGCGTTACCAGCCGCCAAGAGACGCCCCCGAGCTCCGACGTACCTGCTACGTTCATTCTACGTGCTTACCACGAGTGATTTTTTAAAAAAAACTCGGGGGAGCACTTGAATGAACTCGTACAGTGAGACAGGGCCATTATTTAGGATGACTGTCAAAATCTTGGTGATCGAGAAGGATGGATTTACAGGGGGGTAATAAGGAACAAAGGACTCTAGGATTGGATGGAGTAAAGAATAAAGAAGTCTGAAGTCTGAAGAAGGGTCTCGACCCGAAACGTTCGGCTTCCGTTCGCCTCTTAGGATGCTGCTGACACCAGCTGAGTTTTTTCTGCTTTTATGTGTAACCCCCCCGGAAGTAAAATAAAGAGTTTGTTTCCAGTGACATGATAGTTAATAAACAATTGGTAAACACATTGTTCGAGTACTTTGTTGCAATCTCTGGCAAAATGCAAGTTTAAAGTATGATTTGATTGAGGCTTGCCAAAGGACTTTCATCAATGGGGTATCTGATGGATATTACTGTCACTCTGTTGGTTAAAATTAAGTGGCTGATATCAAACATAGAACATATTAAAACAACAGCCCGAAAGATAGGCCCTTCGATCCTATAATGTCCGTGCTCGAACATGAGCCAACATAAATTGATTCTGCCTGTACATATCCATATACCACCACTCCCTGCATATCCATATGCCTATCCAGAGTATTGTTAAATGCCACTATCATATCTGTCTAAACCTACCCCCCCCCAAAACAGCTTAATTCCGCGCACTCAGCACCACTCTGTTACAAAAAACGCTGCCTGGCCCCTGGCAACATTCTCCTTTTAAACCTTTGTTTATTTCACCCTTACAAAATAAGCCTTTCAGTTTAAAATCAGCCATAGAGCAGTTCTTCATTGATATCTTCGGAGAAGGAAACTGTTGTTCTTCCCCGGATTTGGAACTCTATATGTTTTTAAATTGTCGGAGCATTGCAATTAGTGTTGAAATAATAACTGCTATCCTTGCCAAAGTCAAAACAGTATAGAGAAACACATCTCTAAATTATTACTTAAACTCAGCTTGTGTGTTGTGTGCATCTATATACTTATAAAACTCTCATCTTGCCCTCTTCCGGTCTGCGTTGTTTTTTAATTTACACAAAAATGGTACCGATAGCGCTACGATTTTTCGCCACCTTACTCGTCATTCCCCTGTGTTGCAAGTGCAACAGGTTTTGTTCCGATTGGTGGAATAGTACAAAAGTTATGGAGGTATAAAAATCATTTTAAAAAAGTGCCCCTTCGCACTCGCTATCAATCACTCAACGGAGAGGAGAAATTAAAGCTGAAGGTGCAGAGGTTTGCAGAGTTGTGTTGTAGCAGCGTGTGGTGAGACAGCAGGGTGCGGGGATGGAGTAGCAGCATGAGCGGAGTTGAGCAGCGTGGCGGGCAGTGAGCAGCGTGCAGGGGAGAGGCAGCATGTGGGCTGCTTCAGCCGTGACATGAATGACAAGCCGGGAGCGCTGAGTGGAACTGGGAGGACGATGAGTGAAGCCGGAGCAAGACCGGGAGGGAGATGTTTTGATGTGAGGCACTGAAAGCTGAAAAAGCTGCTGAAATGGGGCAGGGGGCGGCGTACAGGCGGGAGTGTGAAATGGTAGTACGAGCTGCGGCTGCATCTGCAGCGTCAATTCACAGAACAAACTAATCCCAAAAACCCACGCACCTGAAAAAAAAAAAAGGAAAAACACATACTATATATATATAATTTTTCCTATACCGGGGGCGGAGGCAGGGGGGAAACAATATGGAACGGACAATAATAAAACAGAAATATAACAAAAATAAAGGACAAAGAAAATAAACTTACGAAAAAACGAGATTATCAAAAGAAAGAAAGAGATAGACAAGGGGACAGGACAAGAAAAGATACTGGAAGAAAAATATAAAATCCTATAAAGAAAAAACGAAAAGAAAAAAAATAAAAATGGAGTATGGGCTGATAATAGAATTATACAAAAGAAAACTATCTTAAACGTACGAGTCATCATATTGAAAAGACAATAATCAACGAATCTCTATATATATATGACCAAATAAATATCTTTATACAAAAGAAAGCTTATATATAAAAATAAAATAGCAGCACGAACAAATATATGAAGACAACAAAATTATCCATCACCAAACGAAAATAGGTATAAACAATAGCAAGATCAATAATATTGAAAGAAAGACGATTCACATAAAAAGGCTACATATCAGAAACTCTACCTAAGAAAGGAAAATATCATTAACCAGCACCAAATCTAAACCCGGGACAGGAACACACGAGAGGAGGAGCCCCCCCTTCACCCTCTTCCTTCAACACCCCCTCCCCCAAACTCCCACCACACCGCCATCCCATTTCCCCCCTCCCCTCCCCCACCCCCCCCACAGCCATCCTCCCCCACACCCCCCCTCCCCACACATCCCCCCTACCCCCTCACCTACACACAGCCCACCTACCCCACAAACCCCCCTCCACCCAACCCCCCCAACAACATCCCTCCCCAACCGCCCCCCCCCAACGCCCCCTACATCATCCCCATCCCCCACCTGCCTCCTAAAAACCCCCTTCCACTCAGCCCACTAGGGGGAGTGTTCCGGGGGTGGGGGTAGCGGGGGGTGGGTAGCGTCATGTTGCTGGGGTGGGGAGGTGGGAAGAAAAATCTTGCAGCAGGGGGTTGGGGACAGGTATCAGGAAGGGGCTATGTCGGGGCCTGAAAGCAGGATGCTACCCCTCCCCATCGGCCCGGAACGGAGGACTGCCTACAAGTGAAGACAAATATGGTAGATCAACATGAAGAAAAGAATACTAAACAAGACAAAAAAATAATATAAAGAGGACGAAAACCAACAAAACAAAAACTACACTAAATCAAAAAGATACTCCACCGAAAACCAACCCCCTCCCCCACTAATAACAAGAAAATCTCCCCGCCCCCCTCTCAAAAAATCCCCTCCCCCAAATACAGGTATACGCCCCAAAATAATCCCCAAAACTCCCCAAACCCCAACCCTTACTACTCCCTAAAAAAATGACAAGATGGGGGGGGGGGTGTGCGGAGGGGGCGAGGGGCCGAAAAGCCAGAAGGAAGGAAGAGGGGGGAGAGAGTACGGGAA
The DNA here is from genome assembly GCA_035221665.1 of Okamejei kenojei. Lineage (NCBI taxonomy): Eukaryota > Metazoa > Chordata > Chondrichthyes > Rajiformes > Rajidae > Okamejei > Okamejei kenojei. The sequence goes on along the minus strand of CM069136.1, from coordinate 99,196,042 downwards.
GCGGAGAAGTGGTGGGAGAACAAGAAGCGAGGAAAAGAAAAAGGAAATCAGATGAATAGGAATATTTTACACGAGACAATCCCCTAAATAAGACGAAAACACAAAAAAAACCCCTCTGAAAAAGAAAAACAACCACAAAGAAACAATAAACAACACCTAATCTCCCCCTCCCCCCCCCCCCCCCTCTCCATCCCCCTCCCCCCCCGAATCCCATAGAACACCCCCCCCACAACCCCCACCCTCACCGCCCTCCCCACACCCCCCTGCCCCACAGCCCCCTGACCCCGGGACACTCATCCCCTTCCACAAACACCCTCTCCCCCCCACACACCATCTCGCCACCCGACCCCCCTCTCCACCCCCTCCCCAACCCCCCCCCCACAACCCCACCCTCAGCACTAGTACACCTCCCCCCACCCCCCTCCCCCACACCCCCCCACAACCCCCACCCTCACACTCCCTCCCCCACACCCCCCCTCCCCCACAGCCCCCCGGCTCCACTCATCCCCTCCACAAACCCCCTCTCCCCCACATACACACCGCCCCTCCTTTCATCCTACCCCCTCCCCCACACACCCTTTCCCCACCCACCCTCCCCCACCCACACTCTCCCCCACACACGCTCTCCCCCACCTCCAACCCCCTGCCCACCAACAACTCTCCTCCCCTCCCACCACATACCCGCCTCCCTTCCTCTCCTCCCACACATGAAGAGGAGGAGGGGGGGGAGTGCCGGGGGATGAGGGGAAATGAGCTGCGCCTGCACAGTTAGGGGCTATGGGTGAGTGATGGAATATTGCTTTGGGGGAACGGGTTGCATTGGGGGAACAAGTGAGTGATGAAATATTGCATTGGGGAATGGGTTGCGTTGGGGGACCGAGCCTCCCGTGTGATTATCTAAAATTAGAACCAAGTCATGTCAGAAAAATATCAGGAAAAGCCTCTCCTCAATAGCAAGTGGTGAGGTATCGTGACAAGAAATATATCAGCTCAATTAGTAACTTAAAAACTATCAGCCTGGAAATGGAACTAGCGTGCAGAGAAGGAGTTGGGCTCATAAAGCCTTTGAATAATGGGATATATTGGGTCCTTATATTACTTTCTAAATTAGCTCAAAGTTGTGCCCTGTGTCAGAAGCTGTGAAGCTACTCCAGGACAAAGGCAGCATCTTGTTATCAGCAATAAATTTGTGCCATGGCAAGCAATTCGAAGTTTCCTTCCCCTTTGGAACATTGTTGCTTTCCTCCACGGACTCAGCCTTTCCCTTTCCTTTTACACAGTGGCACCCTCCTAAGCAGCCAGCATTATGTTAAAAATCTCAAACGTCATCAGGAACTGCATGGGATGGCTATTAATTTTGGTTCTAGTTTAAAATAGAGCTCACTAATTGTACGTTAAACTAGCTCATTTTGAGAGCCATCCTGAAATCTCAGTACGAGAAAATGTTACACCTTGTCAAACACTTAAAAGTATCTTTTAGTCTCCACTGTTCTTTTTGAGATCCAGGCACCATTATTGTGGGCTGTGGACACAAATATGAATACAATGTTCACCGACAAACACTGAAGGAACACTGAGGGGGAGTTTTTTACACTTCTTTAAACATCATTCGATTAAATCTCGTTTGAAGGGGTGGGACCTTCAATGACTAAGTAGGGCTGAATCCTATAGATTCATGACCCAAAGTCAAATTAACAGTTAAAGAGAAACATTGCAAACCATGAAATGTGTTCTTTTCTGTAGTCATAGGGTAGTGAATATGTGGCAATCCTTGCCACAGAAGGTTGTGCAGGTCAAGTCAATGGATAGGTTTAAAGCAGAGATATATAGATTATTTATTAGTATGGGTGTAGTGGGGAGAAGGCAGGAGAATGGGGTTGGGGGGAGAGATAGATCAGCCATGATTGAATGGCGGAGTAGACTTGATGGACCGAATAACCTAATTATGCTCCTTTCACATATGACCTTATGTTTGGCAATGTCAGCTGATGATACTTGCAGGGGTTGGGTGTGACTTTATTTGTATGCGCTGTTTGAAATTTCTGCTTGCTTATGCAAATTGCATCTGTTTGAGGAAAACAAAATAGAATGGGGCAAAGCAATGGTTCTGAATGCCACCACTATCTAGGAGGCAAATCCCGTGAAAAAGAAGCAATTGCCCTCCCTAATAGTCCTGCCAAAATAGTAGAGGCAATTTTCATTCTGGATTTGGAGGAGATGCAACTTGCTTGATAGACTGCATCCAAGTGCAGAATGCCAGGCAGCATCTGTGAAGGGAATGAATGGACGTGGTATTGGGTCGGAACCCTTCTTTACACCATAAATTATAAATTACTAAAAGGATCACGGATCTTGATCAATCCAAAGCAAAAAATAATTGCCTACCCTTCCAGAATACCATTAATAAAAATTATCTCCCAGAGACACTACTGATATTGCTGTAGAATACCAACCAAAAACTTCCCAGAACTTTTCATCAATTGATTGAAATTGTTAACAATGTACCTTATAGCAACCCAAGGTCACGACGAACCATCGGCTCTAGAGGGTGGCATCTTGGTGGGGGAAGAGCGAGTTACGGGGTCGGTATCTGAGTTATTACTTAAGGCCGGGCAACGCCCGTGTCAGCTGAGGAGTAGGGAGCTTTATGCAGGAGAATAAACACATCTAGAGCACACAACTTGTGTTCGACTAATTTTCGGCTGGACTCCTGCCAGTCCCCGCCATAACAAAACCCCAAATTCTCAAAAAATCTATATACAGTATTACAGATCTGGTAGAGTCAAGATTGTGGATATCCTGATTGATAAATCAAATCTTACAAGAACAATCACCTATTTCATCATTTATTATAAAAGGTCGACACTGATGGCTATACGATGCTCACTTGAAATATTTTCTTTATTTATTCTACAGATGTTTGACAAAAAAAAAATGAAACTGTTTTCCCAGTTATTTGCTGGAATGCCAATGAAGATTTCACTATAACCTCTCTCTGCAAGTTTACTGAACCCTTCCCATGAACTCAGCATTACACCAAGTACATTCCCTGTTCTTCTGAAATATTTTCATTAATGGCATTCCTATTAGTCTCTTGTGCATACTTCTGTGAGTAACCCTGACTTTTCGTTACGCACATTGGTGGCCTGTGATTCAAAATCTCTCTGTGTGTGTTCCATGAGATTCAATATCTAATTGAGTAATTCACCTTTAACCAGACTACTAAAGAATGTGTTACATTAACCAGGAATTGAAGAATGACTTAAATTCTCGTAACATGAACTGAGCTACCCAACATATTAAACTAGAATTGTTTTAATGGTGCAAGTCCATTTAATTATTAAATTATTGTTCATATAACAATGTTCTGAATAAATTAAACACTACACAAGAGTAAAAATGATATTTAATTCTTAGAACAAACAATTGCAGATTTTACTTCGGAGTCACGTGAGTGACTACGTGAATAGAAGCCCGTGCAGCCGTTGGTGTGTCATGGCGTCAGACGCTGGTGCAGTCGGCCGGTTGGAGCAGCAGCGCTCCTCCGAGCGGTAAGTTTAAACCGCGGGTTATATGAAGAGCTGGAGAATTTAGCGGGTGCAGCAGCATCTAAGGAGCGAGGGAGATGGGCGACGTTGCGGGTCGAGACCCTTCTTCAGACTTCACCCTCGATTCTCCAGCATTTGCAGTTCTTCGTTAAATAAGTTTAAAGAGGTAAGGTTTTTTAAAAACATTTTTTAACCACATGTCATTTTCTGCGACGGTTTGGGGTTCTTAGAGAATGTTGCAGAAAGTGAAGAAGGTTCGGCGAGGCGCTCCGGGGGTAGAAAGGAAAAGTGGCAGGAGAGTGTTGAGGATGGAGGCCCGTCTGGTACGCCTGGTCCGGTGCTGGCTACACAGCCAGTGGTTGCGGACCCACTGCCGGGGGGCAGTGGAGGCTTGTCAGTAGGGTGGAAGGCCACTGGCAAGTCTCTGTGGCCCGTAAATTGAGTCGGGCCTAGAGGTTTATACCCTCCATAGGAGAGTCCGTTTGCTCACCACGGCTCTCCCCACGTCGAGATTCTATTACAAAAGAATGCTCGACAGGGACCAGCTCTGTGAGGAGGAGTGGTGCCCAAGCCAGGCTGATGGAAGAGCTTGTGCTAGCAGCACCTGTTTCAGGGCTGCAGAACTATCCTGCCTGTGAGGAGGACGTTCTATCATAGCAGTTTGCTGACACTGATTCTATACTGGGGGAGAGCAGTAAAGGTGTTCGGTTGGAGGTAATTCCGAACATTGCTGGGAAGTTTGCTGAGTGTAGAAGAGGCAGGAAAGGCGATTGATGTAGAATTGGCCGAAGCCATTCAGTATATGCTCTCCCCACCAGTTACAGGAGCTAGCTATGGATGAAGTAGCAAAAAACTATAAAGCTCCTGTTAATTGTGATCTCCTGAAGGTACCGGGTGGTTCAATCACCAAATTTGGTCATAGATGGGTTTGCCTGCTAGGGCCCAGGAGATGAAGTTTAAAAAAGTGCTTAAACTGTTGTCAGCAGGTATTACAGCTGTGGTGAAAGTTATGATACAAAACGATATGGTTGAAGCACACCAGGATGAACTGGGACTCCTTTGTAATTGCATTTTGAAATTTAATAATATCGGGAGGGCCGCTATTAGGCCAGTGCTAACCCGAATTTGGCGAGTTGTGCAAACCGACCAGTGTACCACCACGAAATCTGTTGTTTGTGGTAACCTTGCAAAAAAGGGTCAAAGACTGTCATGAGTGTTGTTATAACCATGGCCCTCATATAAGCCAGCTGAAGCATGGCAAAAAAGGTTCTCTACAAGAAATCGAGGACAACAAGGCCGCAAGGAAAGATGCTGGTAAGGAATATAACATTGACAGACGATGAATTAACTGATGTTCCTGTTCAAATTGGGGAAGGTTAAAATTGTTTCTCAAACAAGGGCAGCAGTTGACATCAGATTTGTTCATACTTAGTGTAATTGAAGGGGTGAAAAATTTGATTTTACTATAAGGAAAGTCTACCTAATCAACATTTTTCTAGTCGTAAACTTATTTTTCAGATGAGGAAAATGTGCTTATTCAAGCAGAGATTCAGTCGTTACATAAGAAAGGGGTAATTGAGCCTTCTGTCTATCAAAGTCAACAATTTCTGTCAAGTATATTTCCCAGATCTAAAAAGACTGGGGGATGTAGAATTATTCTGGATTTATCGAATTTGAACAAATTTGTTTGTTATAGGCATTTCAAAATGGGAGACCTTTACCACGGGCAAACATCTAGTGTCCAAAGGGTATTATATGGCAACCATTGAATTTAAAGAATGTGTATTACGCAGTGTCTATTCATGGTGATGATAGAAAATATTTGAAATTTATTTGGATGGACTGAGCTGTGGCAATTCAGGACATTGCCGCAATGGATTAACTTCAGCTCCTAGATTATTTACTAAATTGGAAAACCTGTGTTAGCATTACTTAGAGCTCAGGGGCATGTGGTAATGGCCCTGTTTAGATGATATTCTGATTGTTGGAAAGACTCATGCTGAAACTCAACATCAGTTTCAGTTGTTAAATCACTTTTGAAACAAATGGGATTTTGTTTATTCACCAGATAAATCTAAATTATCACCAGTCCAAATTATTGATTATCTGGATTTACCATTAATTCCAATCACATGTTTGGTAACTTTGCCCAGGGATAAATTGAATCAGTTAATTGAGGACTGTGTTAATCTCGTTGGAGAACAACGGCCTTCGATTAGACAAGTAGCCAGTTTTATTGGGAAGTTGTTGCAGCCTTTCCAGCTGTGCAGTTATGGTCCTCTGCATTATCAACAATTACAATCGATCAAAGGAACAGGCACTGAGAATACAAAGGGGCCATTTTTGATAGGCCTATGCAGTTGTCAGCTGGGGGCGATTGCTGACATCAATGGTGGATAGTACATGTTTCAAAAAAATTTAAGGAAGGTTTTGGTGGAATCCACCGTCACTGATATTACAGACTGATGTAAGTGCACTGGGTTGGGGTGCAACAGATATGTCTTCTAGTTGTGGAGGCAGATGGAATGTGGATGAGACATCGCTTCCTCAATTAAGAGGGATGAATTATTTTAGAGTTGTTGGGCACACTGGTATGGGCTCAAAGCTTATTGTTCTACAAGGAGGGATCTGCATGTGCAGGTCAGATTGACAAAACCACAGCAGTGGCATATGTAAACCCACATGGGTGGAGTTAAGTCACAGTCTTGTGATAGACTGGCTAACCAGATTTGGAGCTGGTGTATTGACCAAAATATCTGGCTTTCAGCACTTTATTTGCCAGGAAGAGGTCACGTCAGTTTAATGACAACATTGAATGGATGTTAAATCAGGATGTATTTAACCAAATGATTGATCAGTATGCATTGCAGATATTGACTTGTTTGCATCTCGATTAAATCATCAGTTACCTAGATATGTTTCATGGTAAACCAGATCTAGGGGCAGTAGCAGTGGATGCATTTTCGCTGCATTGGGGAGGAATGTTTGTGTATGTATTTCCTCCATTCTGTCTCATCAGCAGATGTTTGCAAAAGATCAAGGAGGACTCCGCTTCAGGGGTATTGGTAGTGTCAGATTGGCCTACACGAGCATGGTTTCCCGTTTGTATTACAAAATGGCTAGGGAGCCTTACATGCTTACGCCCAAGAATAAAATCTACTGGTAAATCCAGTCACTGGGATCAACATCCTTTATATGATGTATTGATCTGTTAATTTGCAGATTTTAAGGAGGCCATACCTGTGGAGAGGACTGTCTCATCGGACTGTGGATGTTCTCACGTCGGCCTGCAGGGATAGTACACAGCAGCAATATATCACCTATATAAGGAAGTGGGAGCAATTCTGCCTACAGCAGAATATTGTATATCACACTGCAGGGATCACGGATGTATTGGAGTTTGTCAACTCTTTATTTTGACCAAAAAAAAATTAAGTTACAGTGCGATTTAATTCATCCAGAAGTGCTCTGTCTTCTTATTTACCTATGAATGCAGAATTGCATACAGTAGGGACACATCCGTTAGTTTCAGGATTCAATGAAGGGAGTTTTTCAATTTTAATCCTCCTAAACCCAGGTATGCGGTATTTGGAATGTGAGTGAGGTTTTTATGGTTCTTCGCCAGTGGGCTCCGGTTACAACCTATCAGTAGCCAAATTATCTATGAAGGTGGTCATGCTCATGGCGTTGGTTTCAGCTCGACGTGTACAAATGTTGCAAAAGCTACGGCTAGATAGAATGCATGTGTCGGCTGATGCCATTATATTTTATGTCTATGATTTGCTTAAACATAATAGAAGAGGCATGACAGGACGTAAGATTGTGTTTTTCAGCATACCCCGCAGATGATCGCTTCTGTGTAGTCTCACATTTATCTCGTTACATTGAGATTACTAAACCTTGAGAGGAACAGAGTTGGCTTTGTTTATTAGTCACAAAAAAAACACACAGTAAGGTGTCGGTGCAAATGATTTCAAGGTGGCTAAAGTGGGTCCTGGCAAGTGCTGGAATTGATACTGATAAATTCAAATCTCATTCCACCAGGGCGGCATCAACTTCCGTGGCAAGGCGATGGACTTGCCAATAGACCATGTCCTCGCGGCCGCAGGATGGTCCAGTGAGCTAACTTTTCAGAGGTTTTATCACAAGCCGATTTCAAGGCTCGGGGTGTTTGCTGATTCTGGTGTCAGTACTGTTACACTTTTTCCCCTGAGTTAGAGGGGTTTGTTATGATTTGGTTGTAATAAACTGTTATTTCATTTAACAAATGTATTATTGATGCATGATTGATTGTTAACGACTTTGAGTCAATCAGGCAGTGTGAACGTCGGATTTGAATCTGCGGCGTGAATTCACAGTGCTTTGAAGTCTTCACGTAGTCACTCACGTGACTCCGAAGTAAAATAGTAAGATTAAACGAGAACTTACCAGTTTGAAGTTTGATCTTTATTTTATGAGGAGTCGAGTTGAGGGACTACGTGCCCTCCGCTCCCACCCTCATAGATCTCATCTGGTAGTTCTAGTTTTATCATCTTACCGTTATACTTCGGTCATTGTTAGCTGTGAATTCATTCCGCTGCTTTGAAGATTGACGCACCAACGGCTGTACGGGCTTCTATTCACGTAGTCCCTCAACTCGACTCCTCATAAAATAAAGATCAAACTTCAAACTGGTAAGTTCTCGTTTAATCTTACTATTCTGGTTTATAAAAAAACTTATTCTGTTTAATTATTGGAAATAAAAGGATTGGAGTGAAATATTGGAGATGAGACAATAGGCTCATAATGAGAAGGAAAGATTTTAGTTTATGTAGCTAGCAATAACAGTAATTCATTATTCATGACATCAGTTGGCGCCTCTGAAATTTTTCAAAGCAAAAGTAAATGAATGGGCAAAAAATTATGCCACACAAAGAAATTTAACAAATTATGGAAACATTTAGTCCTGCATCATTTGTAGACACAAAAATTGCAAATGCTGGAATCTTAAGAGAAGCATAAAGTTTGGGAGGAACCTAGAAGGTCAAGCATTGCCTGATTCGTTGGGTTCCCCCAGCATTTTGTGCTTTACTCAGTAGAACATTTTTGCCTGCTTTGAGAAGGTGACTCTGCTCTACAGTCAACGTGAGAATTCTTTGATAAACCATGGTTTAAAAAGTACACTGCGGGCAAAACCTGAAGCAATCAGAATAATTTTATTTTGTTAATTTCATTTTTGTGATGAGAACCCACATCAGAAGACAGTTGCAGACACAGCAGTAATAGAGCCACTGCTCACAGTGCGACAGACTGAGGTTTAATCCTGAAGTTGGGTGATGTGGCAAGTCATAGAATTGTACAGCGCAGAGATGAGCCTTTTCAACCCACCTCCTCCATGTCGGCTGTGAGTTTGCATGTTGCACGTTTGTGAGGTTTCTACATGATTTTGGGTAGGGCATTGCAGTAGGAAGTAGCCTACCTGCAACTACCTTCTCTTTTTATCAGGATGTTCTTGTTAAATATTTCTGCATTCCCTTACAACCTAAAGGGAGGCATATGGGCCATTATATCGATGGTCAATGAGAAAATCCACCAAGCCCATTCCCCATTAATTTATCTTGTACGCTATTCCCTCACATTCCCATCTCTTCCAACAACCAACACTAGGAGAATTTTTACATGGGACAATTAACTAATTGTTGTGTATGTCTTTGTAATGTGATAGGAAACTGTAATCACAGCAAGAAAATCAAACTCCAGACAGATAGTTTCAAAGGTCAAAATTGAACCCGAGTCGCAGGTGCTGTGAGACAGCAGCTATATTAGCTGCATCGGTGTACAGAATACACACTCACATAGCAGTTAGACTGAGAAAGCAACAGTTTAATAGATGCTATAGCCCAACTTTGAACGGACAGCATATATTGCGTGCACAAAGCTTAGTGCCATGAGGGAGGAGCTGGCCAACGTTGACTGGAAAGATAACCTAGCGGGGATAACAGTGGAACAACAACGGCAGGTATTTCTAGGAATAAATTGTAAACAGAAGGTGCAGGATCAGTTCATTCCTAGGAAGAAAGGTTCCAAGGGGAGTAAGGGGCGACCGTGGCTGACAAGGGATGTCAGGGATAGTATAAAAATAAAAGAGAAGAAGTACAACATAGCAAAGATGAGCGGGAAGCAAGAGGATTGGGTAATGTTTAAAGAGCAACTGAAGATAACTAAAAAGGCAATACGGGGAGAAAAGATGAGGTATGAAGGTAAGCTAGCCAAGAATATAAAGGAGGATAGTAAAAGCTTCTTTAGGTATGTGAAGAGAATAGAAACTCAGAATCAAACAAGTAAATATCATATGTGTATGACACCCTTTTAAATATAGAAATCCCATCGTCAGAAGTAATTAGAAGAGGCTGGGAAGGGGAACTTGGCCTATAAATTCAAAAAGACAGATGGGAAGAAAACCTTTTATATACACAATTGCTCGATTAGCATTAGACATTCGTTAATGCAATTTACAATATTGCACAGACTCTATTATTCAAGGACTAAACTGAATCAGATATTTCCAAATGTATCTCCTATTTGTGATAAATGTCTCTTTCAGGAAGCAACTATAACACATTCCTTCGCCTCTTGCATAAAGTTAATAATTTTTGGAGAGGAATTTCTGAAATGTTCTCAAAAACACTAAAAACAAAATTTGACCGCGACACGGAATTGATTTTTCCAGGTATGTCAGAAGCCTGCTCTGAGTTATCAATTTTTTCAAAGACGTTTCCTTAATTATGGCCTGATAATGGCAAAAAAACTAATACTGAAATTTTGGAAACATACATCTGTCCCTACTCTCAATATGTGGATTACAAACATGTCTGAGATGCCACATCTTGAAAATGTTAGACTTGTCTTAGCAGAAAAACCAGAGCATTTTTCGAAGACATGTACACCATTCATTGGTTTATTACAAGGATAGCATGGTGCAACACAATTTTGGAGTTAAATCTAATTACGAGTTGGTTGATGGCTGGGGAATGATGTAAGGCAGGTATATCATCACTTTTTTTTCTTTCTTTTTTGTCTTTTTATTTTTCTAATCCTTTCTTATTTATTTTACTTATTCACTCTTTGGCTACGCCATTTGGTAGTCTAGGGGTTCTATCCTTGTACATTTCACTTTATCTCTCTCTTGCTTTTTCTCCTTTCTTTTCTCTTAACTATAGCTACAAGTCAAAATTGAAGCTATACAATAACTGTATTATGTCATATGCCGTTGGTTATATTTCTGTACAATTGCTTCTAATAAATAAAAATATATTTTTTAAAAAGTTGTGTGAAGAGGAAAAAATTAGTTGAGACCAAAGTTGGACCCTTGAAGACCGAAAAAGGTGAATATATTATGGGGAACAAGAAAATGACAGATGAGTGGAACAGTTACTCTTCACTAAGGAGGACACAAACAATCTTCCTGATGTACTTGAGGCCAGAGAATCTGGGGTAATGGAGGAACTGAAGGAAATCCACATTAGGCAGGAAATAGTGTTGGGTAGACTGATGGGGCTGAAGGCTGATAAATCCCCAGGGCCTGATGGTCTGCATCCCAGGGTACTTAAGGAAGTGGCTCTAGAAATTGTGGACGCATTGGTGATAATTTTCCAATGTTCGTTAGACTCAGGATCAGTTCCTGTGGATTGGAGGGTAGCTAATGTTATCCCACTTTTTAAGCAAGGCAGGAGAGAGAAAACAGGGAATTATAGACCAGTTAGCCTGACATCGGTGGTGGGGAAGATGCTGGAGTCAATTATAATAGATGAAATAGCCGCACATTTGGATAGCAGTAACAAGATCGGTCCGAGTCAGCATGGATTTACGAAGGGGAGATCATGCTTCTGGAATCTTTTGAGGATCTGACAAGGAAAATGGACAAGGGAGAGCCAGTGGATGTAGGATGTACCTGGACTTTCAGAAAGCATTTGATAACATCCCACATAGGAGATTGATGGGCAAAATGAGGGCACATGGTATTGGGGGTAGAGTTCTGACATGGATAGAAAATTGTTTGGCTGACAGGAAACAAAGAGTAGGGATTAATGCGTCCCTTTCAGAATGGCAAGCAGTGACTAGTGGGGGTACCGCAAGGCTCGGTGCTGGGACCGCAGCTATTTACAATATACATCAATGATTTGGATGAAGGAATTCAAAGTAACATTAGCAAATTGTAGATGACACAAAGCTGGGTGGCAGTGTGAAATGTGAGGAGGCTGCTATGAGAATGCAGGGTGACTTGGACAGGTTGGGGGAGTCGGCAGATGCATGGCAGATTAAGTTTAATGTGGATAAATATGAGGTAATCCACTTTGGTATCAAAAACAAGAAAGCAGATTACTATTTAAATGGCGTTAAATTGGGAAAAGGGGAAGTACAACGGGATCAGTCTATGAAAGTAAGCATGCAGGTACACCAGGCAGTTAAGAAAGCAAATGGCATGTTGGCCTTTATAACAAGAGGAGTTGAATATAGGAGCAAAGAGGTCCTTCTGCAGTTGTACAGAGCCCTAGTGAGACCACACCTGGAGTATTGTATGCAATTTTGGTCCCCTAATTTGAGGAAGGACATTCTTGCTATTGAGGGAGTGCAGCGTAGGTTTACGAGGTTTATACCCGGGATGGCAGGACTGTCATATGTTGAGAGAATGGAGCGGCTGGGCTTGTATACTCTGGAATTTAGAAGGATGAGAGGATATCTTATTGAAACATATTAGATTGTTAAGGGTTGGACACGCTAGAGGCAGGAAACATGTTCCCGATGTTGGGGGAGTCCAGAACCAGGGGCCACAGTTTAAGAATAAGCGGTAAGCCATTTAGAACGGAAACGAGGAAACACTTTTTCTCACAGAGCGTGGTGAGTCTGTGGAATTCTCTGCCTCAGAGGGCGGTGGAGGCTCGTTCTCTGGATACATTCAAGAGAGAGCTAGATAGGGCTCTTAAAAGTAGTGGAGTCAGGGGATATGGGGAGAAGGCAGGAACGGGTTACTGATTGGGGATGATCAGCCATGATCACATTGAATGGCGGTTCTGGCTCGAAGGGTCGAATGGGCTACTCCTGCACCTATTGTCTATTGTCTATCAATTCTAAATTACCGACATATTGTAGATATTAGAATATTGGATTCTGCTGCCTCAAACAAAACTGGTGTAGGTCCTCCTTTCAGTGGCAATTTATGTTCAGTTGAGAAAACTTTCTATTTAAAGTGACTTATTAATACCCTGATAATCTGACATTCTTTAAAAGGCTTCAGTGTAAGTTGTTGCTTGATGTTTGATGTGTATTTGACTCCATTCATGTGCGGGTTGACAATGATTCTCCGACATTACCTATTACATTAGTCACAAAATGAGAATTGTTTTAAAGCCTAAATGGAGGGCTGAGGTTGCACCAGTATATATAGGTAACCTCCATATTAGAATTTAATTGTCCTATCAGGGACACATGACAATAAACTCACTTGAACTTATAGCCATCTGGGTCACTGGAATTTGCTGTTACAGAGATCAAATTGATACCAAATCTGAGATGCAGAATAAAATTCTCATGGAATTGATCTGAACAACTTTTTTATGTTTCTTGATGCATGTGTAGTTGATTGAGCTGATTGAGTCTGGATACGGACCGTTTTCTCGGAATACAATCCCACAGCAACATGGGGATTCCCTCGAGAGGCTTCTTGGTATTCATCAGAAGATAAGATAAGACATTGCAAGATGAATTATACAACTCTTGGGTTCTATAAATTTCAAGATATAACTCAAAAGTGTTTCACAATGGGAATTCTTTACAGTTAATATTTTGTTATCTGTGGCTTGGTTAATAACACTGGGTCCAAGGGTCATCAGGCCTCATTCTACTTCAGAAAATGGAGCAGAAGTTCCAGAGATGGGCCCCTGCACTGATGGAGATGTTGTTTCTCGCCTGAGATATTGAAAATAAGTTGTGGTTGGAATAGGTTTCATTATTAGTTTGAAAAAGAATGAAGACATGATTTTCCTGGTCCTTTGACCAATATTCAATTACATTAATATAACAAATTACCTTGTAAGTACTGCATTGTGGCTATGAGATTTTGCTGTGCACAAAATGGTTGCCGTTTCTTTCACTACAACAGTGCCTGTAATTTTAGGCTGCAAATTCTCTCAAAGATGCTTTCGTAAATACAAAAGTCATACCTTTGTTCATTCAATGTGAAGCATATCAAAGGAATATGGGTAACCCCAATTAAACTAGGCATACTCTGCCATGCCATTAGTTCATGGTTGATCTTTTTCTTAGCTTCATTCTGCAGATTCACTGGATATGTTTAGTCAAAAAAGAAAAAAAACAGTCTCATTCCTGAGAGTTCCATATGTCCAATATACCCAGTCTTTGGTTTAAAGGCTTTAAGATTTTCGTGTGAAATTAAATCTTCCTGAATGAGCCAACCATCATCTTAAAACATCACCTACTTTTCCTCTATCAAAGGACAATGGTTTTCTGCTTGTACCTTATCTATCTATTTTAGTATGCTAAGCACCTAACTCACATAAGATCCAACATAAGCGTCCTTGTCTCCTAATAATCACTGCGACATACCAGCTACCCAAAACAAAAGATCGTCTCGTACAAAGAGGCCAATGAAATGTGTCTGTAGTTTACAACATTTTAACTCTGATAGACCACTACTTTTGAAATGTATAAGGAATGCTTGAGAAACGATTAACCGTTTCTTGTTACAGTTGAGTTTTAATTACCATCTGGTAATTGATTTTCTTTTAATGGGGACATGTGCTAAGCTTACAATGAAGCTGGGATTTATAATCACAGTGAGAAAATGTTTTACTTATCTGGCAGGAACTCATCCAGTGTTCCCACCAGGAAAAGACAGGCGTTGCTCAAAAACAGCTTTTACTGTAAAGTGAGCTATAAAATCTGCACAAATATTTCCAAATTACACGATTATGATTATGATTTTTAAAGGTCCAATTTGTCATATTCGACATTAGTTTCCAAGGTTTTTAGATCAGCTTGATAAAAAAAAAGTCTCTCCACCGTAGTTTGCTTGGCTGTCCAGAGGCACAATTCTATTCATTCTAATGATAATAACGGACAATGCACACTGGGCACACTGCTCTTCATTGTAACTGGTTCTTGATGAAAAGCTTTCAAAAATCATTTATGGGATTGTCCTCACAGTCCATTTGCATCTCCTTGCCTTTATAGTTTGAACAGTGAGGTTATTGTCGGTTACACTTACCAATGTCATCAAAAGGAGGTTTATCTTGTGACTACTTGACATCTCTTGTACCCAGCAAGGTTCTCATTCTGAATACTCAATTGCAAATTGTTACTTGGAGAGCAATTAAAGGCCTCATTTTATTTGCCACTTAGTAGGAGGACAAGGTTCCAACTGTCTGAGGTCACAGGGCAGCAATTAACCCATGAAGAGCAGCCAAAATCCTTTAATAATTATGAGGCAGATGAACAAATGAAGATTTACAGTTTTCTGTAATGGTCACTTGAGGCATTTGGGTTTTAGACATGGGTGCTTGCATAAAAAATATAACATAACCCCTTTGTTTACATTTTTATAACTTAAAGTCTGTGAATTTGGTGATAAAAATAAGAATAGACATTCATCACTTTAAATTCACAAACATGAAGGAAATAGATTGTAAGCACTGGAAGAGTTTAAAACGTTTCCGTAAGATTACAGATTTTTTTAATTTAGTGCTGGGCTGTGGCTTAAGCATATGTGACGCCAAATTTCAATCCAATAACAAATACTATTGCAATTTGTGCATTATACATGTTTGCGTACAGCATCTCTCCAAAAGCAGTAACATTTAAATTTCTGTACACATCCAAAATGCTGGGTAATCTTTGGCAACAGGATAGCATTTTAACTTAGCTACAACAGTGTCTATATAGCAACAGTGACTGCAATTTTGACTGTAAATCACCTTGGACAGACAGCACATTCCATTAGATCATGGTTGATCTTACTCTCAGCTTAATTTCCCAGACAAAGAACATGAAATGTTTTATTTAGAGGCAAAATACACATGTACAGATTTTATACAAAATACCTTAAAAAGGGATCAGTCAGTGCTACGTTGATTGAAGAGACTGAATAATGGAATTTATTTGAATCAAGGCATTTCTTTTTCTTTATTTTAGTTTTAGAGATACCACGTAGAAACAGGCCCTTCAGCGCACTGTATCCATGCCGACCAATAATCACCCATACACTAGTTCGTTCCCACACACCAGAGACAATTTACAGAAGCTAATTGACCTACAATCCTGCACATCTTTGAAATGTGGGAGGAAATGTGGGAGCACTCGGAGGACACCCACATGGTCACAGGGAGAATGTACAAACACCGTACAGACAGCACCTGTAGTCAGGATCGAACCCTGAGGCTGGGTAAGGCAGCAATCCTGGGGTAAGGCAGCAATTTTACCATTGCACCACAATGCCACCTCTGTTTCCTCACGGCTACTGTCTTCAGGCAATGTTCTCAAACACAAGAAAGCTATGCTGGGCAATCTATGATTCATAAACACAGCAAATAAATGTCTTCCAGATATGATATATGCTTGTTTGTTAGTAGTTCTGGATGAGGATGGAGGAATGATCATGATTGTGCCGTGTATTTCATTCTAATCCAAACTGTTGTAGAAAGAGAAATGTCCTGATTTCTTAATGAGGCAACAGAAGGACTCACCTCCCAGAAAATCTGTCTGAATTTGGGCAAAATCCTGATCCCTGGTAGAGTGGCAGCATTGCTCTGTGATGTCCATGCCCACTCCTGAGAAACAATGAGAAATAATTTATAACTTTATGGCATGTGTAGTTTCAGAGCAATCTTTTGATTCGGATTTTTTTCTCAATCAGTACAGCAATGCACAAAGTCATCCGTGAACCTTAAGAATTTAGTTTCTGCATGCTGTTGTGACAGCAACAATTTTTGATTATTCTAATCAGGATTCAATAACGCCTGTACTATTTTATCATGTATCTTTTTTTACCCTCCTTAGTGCAGACCTCATGATTGCCCTCCATGATTTTGCCCAGATTCAGGGAGAATTATAATGGACATTTCTGTAAGATATGTCCTTCTTTAGACTCATTAAGCAATTGGGAATTTACTCCCTCAACAACAATTTGGTTTAGAATGCACTTCCTCAATATTTGTATACTCATATCCCATTCTTTTTGCAAACCTTCACTTTCATGTCCAATATTATTTTCCAAAGAAGTTGTGTTATTGCCTTTCAAACTGCTTTCTCTGTAATTCCATGATTGCAACTTTTTATCTCTGCTATATCCCTTCATGACTTCTGCACAGCCTTTGATTTTGGTAACCACATCGCCATCTTCAATCGCATCTCGTTTTTTCATCACTTGATATATCCTTATTCATCTCTTCAGAATCAGATCAACTTTGGTGATAGTTTTTATTTTTTCCCATACTCCAACAGTATGACCAAGAGCTTGCTGACCTGCCCCACTTGGAATGTTTAATCATTCTCTGAAGGCTCTCTACTTCCATCTTTATATCATGATCTGAATCTGGCCTTGCTTTCCTCATCTGATATTGAAACCCAATGACATTCATTGTAAACGCTGAACATAGCTTATCCAATATTCCTATACCCATTCTGATACCATGCATTCGCCACGAACTTGTCTACTGTAAAATGTCATTACTGATATCCTAACTCGCATCAAATCCTGTTCGTCAAGCAATCCTTTAATTCACATTGTCGCCCAGATTGACAGGATTAGAAATTCTGATCCAGGTTTTCAAATCCCTCTTATCCTTTATTATCACCATATGCCCTCTAGCTATATTGTAAAACAGCATAATGGTTCATCTAATGGAGCTGCTATCCCTCAGCTCCAGTAACCCATGATCAGTTCCAATCTCCAGTGCTGTCTGTGTGGAGTTTACACATTCTCCCTGTGATGATTCTGCATGGATTTCCCCTAAGACCTTTAGTTTTGTTCCAGTCCCCAATGATGTACAGGTTGATGAGTTAATTTGCCACTGTAAATTGTCCCTCACGTGAAGGTGAGTGGTCAAATCTGGTGGGAGTTGATGGGAATGTAGGGTGAATAAACAGAGAACTGGTGTAAATGTTTGCTTGAAGGTCAGTGTAGGCCTGAAAACAAAAAACATCAGATCAACAGTAGGCCACTATGCCCCTCAAGCCTGGTCCATCATTCAGTTTGAATTTGATAGGCTGAAGGCCATTTTACCTTGCTCTATGACTCTGTAAACCTTATTGGTTTCTTCAAGCCTCAAATTCAGCCTCTGAGAATCACTGCCCACAGTCTCCCCATGCTGGTTATCAATTTGGGGTACAGAGGGCCTTCCTCACTGATCTGAAACATGTTGGCATTGAATGTTATGATCTGACTGGTAAGGTGGTTTCAGCAGTGCAGTGTGGAGGAGCGTCCATTAAAATTCCCTCAAACTCTGAAAGGTGGAAAAGGCCTTTCGTAAGCTTTGCAAAGTTGTGAGGGACCTCTATATGTCTTCGGTACTTTTACATTAAAAAATTGAAAAATGTGAAGTAAAAGTGAAATGTAGTATAGTGAAGCAAAAGAAATAGTAATAAAATTATATTACAAAAATAACTTAAACTTTCCGAAGCACATAACTAATTCAAAATAAGAACCAAGAGCCCTTGATTTTGGATGCTAGTGGTATCAAGTATCAAGGAATATAGGTTTAGTGCAAGAAAGTGGCGCTGTGGTGGAAGGTCAGCCAATTTCTTCTGGAAAAGCAGAGCATGTACAAATGATCAAATAGCCTAGTCCTACTTCTACTCTTTACGTGTTTGTGTTCTTGTTATATAACATTAAACAAAACACTGATATTTGTTCTGAAAGACAATTCCCCAGTGAGATGCTACTTGGAGCTTGTTGACAGATGCAGTTCTATTTGTTGGTCAGGAGGTTTGTGTTTGACCACATTTACCAGAAGAATAAATAAGCTAAATAAATCAGCTGAATAAATAAGTATTGGCAGGTTAATTCACAAGTAGCATCTATCAGCAAAATTCAGCCCAATGTGCACACATGAACAGAAGAAACACAATTGGCAGCTCACTTTAAATTCCGCTATTGAAATTTGCATAAATATTTGAGTCACTTTTTGAAATCTTGTTTTACCATTGCATTAAAGAAAGCATAATCCATCACCAATGTCTTAACAAAACCAAGTCCAATCAATTTTTTTTGTTAGATACATTTAGTCAACTCATTGAGAACAATAAATAAAAATGTCATGTTTGGGAAATAGGGAATTATTGTTCTAGACTAGACAAGATCCAACATGCACTTGATTCAAAGCAAATCTTCCATGACAAACTAAGGAGAATGTGATTACATCTTTTTAGTATTTGCCACGCTATTTAACAAATCCAGCTCTGTCCAACTTTATTGGGGTTTCAGACAAGTCTCCCATTGTTTACATGTGGTATTAATGTAGGTTATTTGCAAACAATGGGAGCTTATAAGTGGCAGCAGGTGGCTGGCAGGAAGCCTATAGTTTAACTTGGTTTCCCAATTGCCCACATGAGTATCAAGTGAATGCCTTTTAACCACAGGGGTTCATTAACAATCTGTCACCCTCCTCCCACCCATTCTGGAAAATCAGCCAGTCCTTAGCTGTGTTGTAACATTCTGATCATTTTGAGGAAGTATGTTTGCAGGTGTCTCTGGTTACGGACCGGATGGAAATGAAGGGGAGGTGAAGATTGTGTTTTCCTTGCAGGATGCACAGGATGCCCTTCGTTTCTTCTTGGCCCCACAATGGAAAAGTTATATAACAGGCTCTTCAAATTTCTAAACAATTGCATTTGATTTGGTTCTGATGGACTGTGCTCATCTGGATTTTGGTAGAGAAGTTCAGTGTGTGCAGATACTATAATCAAGCTTGCATTACACCTTCACTTTCAGACCGGGCATTAATTTATTGGCAATAGTTTTAAAATTTGCATGTACTCAGAATCATAGAGTCAAACAACATGGAAACAGGTCCTTTGGCCCACCTTGCCCACACCGGCCAACATGTCCCAGCTAGTCCCACCTACTTGCGTTTGGCCCATATCCCTAAAAATCTGTCCTGTCCTGTCCATGTACCTGTCTAACTGTTTATTAAACATTGGGATAGTCCCTGCCTTAACTACCTCCTCTGCCAGCTCATTCCACACACCCACCATCCTTTGTGTGAAAAGGTTATCCCTCAGACTCCTATTAAATCTTTTCCCCTTCACCTTAAACCTATGTCGTCTGGTCATTGATTCACTATAAATGTCCCCTGGTCATTGATTCACTACTCTGGGCAAAAGACTCTGTGCATCTACCCGATTTACTAATCTCATGATTTTATACACCTCTATAAGATCACCCCTCATCCTACTATGCTCTAAGGATTAGTTTCCCAGCCTATCAACCTCTCCCTATAGCTCAGACACTCGTCCTGGCAACATCCATGTAAATCTTCTCAGAGGCCCGGGAGCCGTTGGTGAGGGAGGAGCGACGTCCGAGCGGTGAGTGTAAAACCCCAGCGCGGGGCTTTGTTTTTACAGAGGCCCAGGAGCCGTTGGTGAGGGAGGAACCAAAATCTGTAACATTCTAAATCTGTAACGTTCCATTCAATTAAGTGAGCTTGAGGAAGCCGCTGATTGGTGGAAGTGGACTAGAGTAAGCATGTGATTGGCAGTCAGATCCCTGCTGATTTTTTCCGGCAGTTTGTATCGTATTGTATTTTGTGTTGTATCCAGGGTAAGGGGGAGGATGAGGCCCAGGGCAGTCAGATGTGGGAGGTCATGGAGTCAGATAGCCTACCAGACGTCCACATCTGCGCCAGGTGTGTCGAGATGGGGCTCCTAAGGGGCTATATTAGGAACCTGGAGCAGCAGCTTGATGACCTCCGTCTGGTCAGGGAGAGCGAAGAGGTCATAGAGAGGGGTTACAGGGAGGTAGTCACTCCAAAACCACAGGAGGCAGACAAGTGGGTCACGGTTAGGAGGGGCAAGGGGCAGAGGCAGGGACTAGAGAGTATCCCGGTGGCTGTACCCCAAACAGTACTCAAGCAGGAGTACTTATTGTCAAGGTGTACAGCCACCGGGATACTCTCTAGTCCCTGCCTCTGCCCCTTGCTACCTGGGGGTAGCAACAGTGACCGGGCCTCCGGTACAGAGACCGGTCCTGTTGCTCAGAAGGGTAAGGAAAAGAAGAGGAGGGCAATAGTAATAGGGAACTCTATAGTTAGGGGGTCAGATGGGCGATTCTGTGGACGCAGTCCAGAGACCCGGATGGTAGTTTGTCTCCCTGGTGCCAGGGTCTGGGATGTGTCTGAACGTGTCCAAGATATCCTGAAAAGGGAGTGAGAGGAGCCTGAGGTTGTGGTGCATATTGGTACCATAGGTAGAAAAAGAGAAGAGGTCCTGAAAGGAGAATTTAGGGAGTTAGGAAGAGAGTTAAGGAAAAGGACCGCAAAGGGAACAATCTCAGGATTACTGCCTGTGCCACGTGATAGTGAGAGTAGGAATGGAGCGAGGTGGATGATAAATGCTTGGCTGAAGGACTGGTGCAGAGGGCAGGGATTCAAGTTTCGAGATCATTGGAACTCATTTTGGGAAGGAGTGACCTGTATAAAAAGGATGGGTTGCACTTGAACCCGAGGGAGACCAGTATCCTGGCGGGGAGATTTGCAAAGGCTACTGGGGAGATTTTAAACTAGAACGGTTGGGGGGAGGGACTCAAATAGAGAAAGCTAGTAGACAGTGTCTGAGGCAGGAGGCAGAGAAGGGAAGCACTCAGACCCAACATGTAAGGGGGAAAGAAGAAAAAAATAATAGACAGAGAATAAGAGGTGGTGGGTTTCTTAAATGTGTGAGCAGAGAGAAAGAGGGGTAGAAAATGAGGGTAGAAGCAATTGGTAGCATGGTGAAACATAAATCTAGGGCAAAAATGAAAAAGGGCCACTTTTCAACATAATTGTATAAGGAGTAAGAGTGTTGTAAAAACAAGACTGAAGGCTTTGTGTCTCAATGCGAGGAGGTGAATGAGTTGAAGGTGCAGATAGCTATTAATGACTATGATACAGTTGGGATTACGATGACATGGCTCCAGCATGATCAAGGCTTGGAGCTGAACATTCAGGGACATTCAATATTCAGGAGGGATAGACAGAAACATAAAGGTGGGGTAGCGTTGCTGGTTAGAGAGGAGATTAACGCAATAGAATTTATTGGAATGTATGCGGGATAGTTTTCTAAACCAACATGTAGAAGAACCAACGAGAGAGCAGGCTATTCTATTCTATTCTATTCTAGAATGGGTGTTGAGTGATGAGGAAGGATTAGTTAGCAGTCTTGTTGTGCGTGGCCCCTTGGGCAAGAGTGACCATAATATGGTTGAGTTCTTCATTAGGATGGAGAGTGACATAATTAATTCAGAAACAAGCGTTCTGAACTTAACGAAAGGTAACTTTGAAGGTGTGAGACGTGAATTGGCCAAGATAGACTGGCAATTGATTCTTAAAGGGTTGACAGTGGATGTACAATGGAAGGCATTTAAAGACTGCATGGATAAAAAAAAGGAAGAAGAGAGAAAGCGGGAAATTACAGACCAGTTAGTCTAACATCATGCTAGAGTCAGTTATTAAAGATGGGATAGCAGCACATTCGGAAAGTGGTGAAATCATTGGACAAAGTCAGCATGGATTTATGAAAGGTAAATCATGTATGATGAATCTTATAGAATTTTTTGAGGATATAACTAGTAGAGTGGATAAGGGAGAACCAGTGGATGTGTTATATCTGGACTTTCAGAAGGCTTTTGACAAGGTCCCATATAAGAGATTAGTATACAAACTTAAAGCACACGGTATTGGGGGTTCAGTATTGATGTGGATAGAGAACTGGCTGGCAGACAGGAAGCAAATAGTAGGAGTAAACGGGCCCTTTTCAGAATGGCAGGCAGTGACTAGTGGGGTACCGCAAGGCTCAGTGCTGGGACCCCAGCTATTTACAATATATATTAATGATCTGGACGAGGGAATTGAATCCAACATCTCCACGTTTGCGTATGACACAAAGCTGGGGGGCAGTGTTAGGTGTCAGGAGGATGCTAGGAGGTTGCAGGGTGACTTGGATAGGCTGGGTCGGTGGGCAAATGCATGGCAGATGCAGTATAATGTGGATAAATGTGAGGTTTGGTGGCAAAAACAGGAGGGTAGACTATTATTTGAATGGTGGCAGATTAGGAAAAGGGGAGATGCAACGAGACCTGGGTGTCATGGTACACCAGGCATTGAAAGTAGGCATACAGGTGCAGGAGGCAGTGAAGAAAGCGAATGGTATGTTAGCATTCATAGCAAAAGGATTTGAGTATAGGAGCAGGGAAGTTCTACTGCAGTTGTTCAGGGTCTTGGTGAGACCACACCTGGAGTATTGCACACCGTTTTGGTCTCCGTACAGAGAAGGTTCACCAGAATGATTCCTGGGATGTCACAACTTTCATATGAGGAAAGACTGGATAGACTTGGCTTGTACTCACTAGAATTTAGAAGATTGAGGGGGGATCTTATAGAAACTTACAAAATTCTTAAGGGGTTGGACAGGCTAGATGCAGGAAGATTGTTCCCGATTTTGGGGAGCTCCAGAACAAGGGGTCACAGTTTAAGGATAAGGGGGAATTCCTTTAGGACCAAGATTAAGAAAACATTTTTCACACAGAGAGTGGTGAATCTCTGCCACAGAAGGTAGTTGAGGCCCGTTCATTGGCTATATTTAAGAGGGAGTTAGATGTGGCCCTTGTGGCTAAAGGGATCAGGGGGTATGGAGAGAAGGCAGGTACAGGATACTGAGTGGAATGATCAGCCATGATCATATTGAATGGCGGTGCAGGCTCAAAGGGCCGAATGGCGTACTCTTGCACCTATTTTCTATGTTTCTATGTTTGTAACCTTTCCAGCTTCAAGCCAAGTCAAGTTTGAGAGAGTTAGCTTTGACTCTCCGTAATCCTCTCAGGAAGTAGCGGCGTTGATGTGCTTTCTTTATAATTGCATCAGTGTGCTGGGAAAGATCCTTGGAAATATGCACACCCAGGAATTTGAAGTTCTTGACCCTTTCCACCTTCATCCCATTGATATAAACAGCATTGTGTGTCCCTGAACTACCCCTTCCAAAGTCCACAATCAGTTCCTTGTTTTTGCTGGTATTGAGAGCCAGTTTGTCGTGCTGGCACTATTTGGTCAATCGGTCGATCTCACTTCTATACTCTGACTCGTCACCATCAGTGATTCGTCCCACAACAGTGGTGTTGTCGGCGAACTTGATGATGGCGTTCACACTACGACCAGCTACGCAGTCATGAGTATAGAGTGAGTACAGCAGGGGGCTGAGACTGCAGCTTTAAGGTGCTCCTGTGCTGACTGTTATCGAGGATGATACATTTCCACCGATACGGACAGACTGTGGTCTGTGGATGAGGAAGTCGAGGATGCAAATGCAGAGGGATGCGCAGAGACCCAGATCTGACAGCTTGGTAACCAGCTTGGAGGGGATGATGGTATTATATGTTGAGCTGTAATCAATGAATAACAGCCTGACATGAATTTTTGTTGTCCAAGTGGTCCAGAGCGGAGTGGAGAGCCAGTGAGATTGCATCCACTGTTGTGGCGGTAAACGAACTGCAG
This sequence comes from Okamejei kenojei, assembly GCA_035221665.1. Taxonomy (NCBI): domain Eukaryota; kingdom Metazoa; phylum Chordata; class Chondrichthyes; order Rajiformes; family Rajidae; genus Okamejei; species Okamejei kenojei. The sequence goes on along the minus strand of CM069136.1, from coordinate 99,171,762 downwards.
TGGGTCGAGATTCTTGTCGAGGTAGGAGTTGATATGTACCATAATCAACCTCTCAAACACTTCATCATCACAGACGTTAGTGCCACTGGTCGATAGTCATTGAGGCGCGTCTCCTTGCTCTTTTTGGGCACCGGTAGTATTTATACCCTTTTAAAGCAGGTGGGAATCTCAGACCTCAGAAGTGAGAGGTTGAAAATGTCCGTAAATACTCCAGCCAGTTGGTCCACACAGGTTTTTAGACCACGGCCGGGTATACCATCAGGTCCAGGCACTTTTCGAGGTTTCACCCCCCTGAAGGATCTTCTGACGTCTGCCTCTGTGACTGTGACTGAAATACTATCATGTCGAAAGGGGGCTCGAGAATGCACATCAGTGTTCTCCCTATCAAAGCGTGTGTAAAACGCATTGAGCTCGTCAGGGAGTGATGCTTCGCTGACAATTTAGCTGCCTCCTGATTTCGCCTTGTAGGTGGTGATGGCATTCAGGCCCCGCCACAGCTGCCGAACATCTGTCTCATCCTCCAGTTTGGAGCAGAAGTCCCTTTTGGCCTTTTTGATGGCCTTCCAAGGTTGTATCTGGGCTTAATGTAGACCTCTATCTCCAGACCAGAATGCCCGTGATCTGGACATCAGAAGAGTGCGGATCTCATGGTTCATCCAAGGTTTCTGGTTAGGAAAAACTCTGAAGGTTTTTGTTGGGCTGCAGTCCTCCACACATTTCTTAATGAAGTCTGTAACGACCGTGGCGAATTCATTCAGGTCTGTTGCCGAGTCCCTGAACATTGCCCAGTCTACAGACTCCAAACAGTCCCAGAGTTGTTCCTCTGCCCCCCCCCCCCCCCCCCCCCCCCCCCCCCCCCTACCCCGACCAGCTCTGTACGGTCCTCACCTCTGGGGGTGCGCTCTTCAATCAGGAAGAAGCAGCACCGCAGTATGGTCTGATTTACCGAAGTGAGGGCAAGGGATAGAGCGATAGGCATCTTTGATGGTCGTATAGCAGTGGTCAAGGGTGTTTGATCCTCTGGTGCTGCAGGAGACATGCTGGTGGAAGTTAGGGAGCGATTTCTTCAGGTTGGCTTTGTCGAAGTCCCCGGTTATGGTGGTAAATGCCTTGGGGTAAGACGTCCAGGTGCTTGTTGACCACGGTGTGCAGCTCCCCCAGTGCCAGATGGACATCAGCCTGGGGTGGGATGTAGACCGCGGTCAGGATGATGGAGGTGAATTTCTTCGGAATGTAGAAGGGACGGCACTTCACCGCCAGATGTTTGAGGTGTGGAGAGCAGGAGTTGCATTTTAGGATGTCCAGCAAGGGCAGGACTACACATTGAATGGTTGGGCTCTGGAGAGTGTTGTAGAGCCGAGGGATCTAGGAGTGCAGGTGCATGGTGCTTTGGCACATTGGTATTCATCTGACAAAGTAATGAGCATAGAAATTGGGAGATAATTTTGCAGTTTTATAAGACGTTGGTGAGGCCGCATTTAGAGTATTGTGTTCAGCTCTGGGCACCGTTATAGGAAAGATGTTGTCCAGCTGGTGCATGCCTGTGGCGATATTTTGCCAGCTGCTCAACAGAAGAGAATTATTTATAGCTTAACCATATAACCATATAACCCATATAACAATTACAGCACGGAAACAGGCCCTCTCGGCCCTTCCAGTCCGTGCCGACCATTTGTTTTCCCCTAGTCCCATTTATAGCTTCACTCAACTCACCTGGATCAGAAAAACGATAGAAATCAGCGCCGTAACGGACAAGCTGCTGGTGCACTTGAAGGCACTAGAGACCGCGATCTCCCGCAGCTTCGGGAGCCCCCGACTGCAAGCGTTCCCTCGATCGCTGGAAAACACCCGACCCAACGGAGGATCACAGTTACTGTACCTGGAAACACCGGGAAGACCTCCGGAGCCGACGGGCAAGATCTCCCAGGAGCAATGGATCTGGAGCTGCCGACTGTGAGGGACTCCCCGATTGCAACGGAGCTGGAGCAGCCGTCTGCAAGGGAATCCCCGATCCAGCGCAGGTTTGCAGAAGCAGCAGGTACAGTAGGCACAGCACCTGGAAACAACTGGGAGGTTTCCATTGTGTCTAGAAACATGGCCGAAGGGCAGGACTTTTCACGGTATTAAATTCCATCAACCATTCCTCAGCACAATAAATATGAGTGAATTAGGAGCTCGCCATCTTTGAAAGGATGTAGTAGGCTCTCCAAAAGATACAAATTAAAAATGGAAATAGTGGATATTTGGCTGGTCTGGCCGACCAGACCAACACATTTTGACTCTCATTTACCCAGCTTCCATTGACTGCATGGGTTAAATTTCACTTTCAGACATAATATTGTTTTTTTTTTTCATACATCTCTAAACCTTTCCCTTTTCAGTCGTTTTAATAGTTTCTAAACATTAGAATTGCTTTAACTCTTTGTTATCTAGCTGGCACTGAGTATGTAATGAGCAAAATTGGGTGACCATTAAAGTACCTTCTTCTTTTGGTGAGGGGAACTTTTCCCAATCCCACCCTGTTATCACCAAGTTCATCTGATTACATTGGTTTACAGTGTTTTATTCAATAAAACCTTGCCATCAAATATGCCTTTCAATAGTTTACAGAGATTCCAACAAAGAATCTCCAAAGAATTCCTAAATTATTTTTTTGAAGTAAATAGACCTTAATGCATACAAAATATTTGAATCATTGTAGAAACAAAGCACTGCAGATGCTGGTTTATACCAAAGATAGACACAAAGTGCTGGAGTATTTGAGCAAGTCAGGCAGCATCTCTGGAGAAAAAGGATGGGCGATGGTTCGGGTTGGGACAAAGAAGGGTCCTGACCCGAAATGTCACCCATCCTTTTTCTCCAGAGATGCTGCTTTGACCCATTATTTGGGTGTACCAGGATCTGCTTTTCCCAATAAATATGAGTGAATTAGGAGCTCGCCATCTTTGAAAGGATGTAGTGGGCTCTCCAAAAGATACAAATTTAAATGGATGTAGTGGATATTCGACTGGTCTGGCCATCAGACCAACACATTTTGACTCTCATTTACCCAGTTTCCATTGACTGCATGGATTAAATTTCACTTTCAGACATGATATTGTTGTTTTTGGTGTTTTTTTTAAAATTATTTTTATTAGAAGCAATTGTACAAGGATAAAACATTTGGCATCTAAAATTATACAATTATTGTACAGCTTCATTTTTAACCTTATAACCTGAAAATGAGAGAAAAGAAGAGAGAGAGAGAACAAGAGAGGGAAAAAGTGAGAAGTGAAAAGATAGCTCGAAAAAGCACATAGAAAAGACCCCTAGACTACCAAAGTAGTGTGGCCAAAAAGTGAGAAGGTAGAAGAGAGAAAAGGAAAAAAAAAAGGAAAGTGGAGAAATACCTGCCCCTCATCCCCCCTCGCCCACCTCACCCAACCCAGAATTGGATTTAAATTTAGATTTGTGTTGCGCCATACTATCCTTGTAAGAATTTGGTGAAGGGTGTCCATGTCTTGAAAAATCTTGTTTTTCTGCCAACACAAGTCTAATATTTTCCAAATGTAATGTCTCGGACATGTTTGTAATCCACATCTTCATTGTAGGGACTGATGTGTGATTCCAAAATTTAAGTATTCATTTTTTCACCGTTATCAGGCAATAGTTAAGGAAACGTCTTTGAAATAATGTAAGCTCAGAACAGGCTTCTGACTTACCTAATGTGATCAATTCTATGTTGGGGTCCAATTTTATTTAAAGTATTTTAGAAAAAATATCAAAAATTCCCCTCCAGAAATTGTGTAACTTTATACAGGAGGCAAAAGAGTGGGTTATGGTTGCTTCCTGAAGGAGACATTTATCACAAATAGGGAAGACATTTGGGAACATCTTATTCAGTTTAGACTTTGAGTAATAAAGTCTATGCAGAATTTTAAATTGTATTAGCAAGTGCCGAACATTAAGAGAACAGTTGTGTATATATAGAAGGCTTTCCTCCCAACTATCTTTTAAAATTGTTAGGCCCAATTCATCTTCCCAAGCTCGCCTAATTATTTCCGACGATGGACTTTGTAAATTTAAGGTACGATATTAACTTATTTGAATCAGACTTTCTATTCATGCATTCATCTAGTATATCTGGAACCATATACTGACAGTCTTGTGTGTGTGATTTCACATAGTCTCATATTTGAAGGTAACAATTATTTGGGTGTACCAGGTTCTGCTTTTCCCAATAAAATATTGGCTACTTTCAGATGATATTTCGACTGTAATTCTTGAAATGAGAGGAGAGTCCCCATCACATAAAGGTCTCCCAGCTTTTTAATTCCTAAGCTTTCCCATTGTATAAACGCCATATCTAAAGTTTAAACGAGGGATTATTGGCAATTGGTAAGAGAAGACATACATTTCTCAATTTAAAGGTTGATTTCACCTGTTTCCAGATTCGTAAGGTGCTATGGATTTTTCTCATATGCTGATTTCTTCAGATTTATTGGAGAGAGAAGAATCACGTCTTCTGAGACGTGATTCACAATCACATCTTTGAAAGGATGTAGTAGGCTCTCCAAAAGACACAAATTTAAAATGGAAATAGTGGATATTGGACTGGTCTGGCAACTAGACCAGCACATTTTGACTCTCATTTACCCAGCTTCCATTGACTGCAAAGGTTACATTTCCACCTTCACTTTCAGACATGATATTGTTAAACTTTCCCCTTCTTAGGTTAAAATGAATCACTATTGGGCATTTTTACATTTCTCGGTTATATTTGCAGCACATTGGTACAGCCAATGCCTGACAGTACTAGTGAGCCGTGTTCAAGCCTGACCTCCCCGTGCTGTCTGTGTGGAGTTTGCACATTCTCCTGTGACCGCACAGGTTACCTCTGGCTACTCCTGTTTCCTCATGCATCCTGACGACGTGTGGGTCATTAGGTTAATTGGACACTCTAAATTGCCCCTAATGTGTCGGCATGTGGGAGAATATCCGGGGATTTATGGGCATGTGGGGACAATAAAATGGGACAAGAATATAATTAGGATAAATGGATAATAGTAAGATTAAACGAGAACTCACCTGTTCGAAGTTTGATCGTTATTTTACGAGGAGTTACGATGAGGGATTACGTGAAGAAGAGCCCGCCTCACGCTGGTAACGGCATACTTCAAAGCAACGGCATGAAAAACACAGAACACCAAAGCCGGAGTAACATAGTAAGGCTCATAAAAAGACTTAGAACCACCATTTGATCATTTATTTTACGAGGGTGGGAGTGGAGGGCACGTAATCCCTCATCGTAACTCCTCGTAAAATAACGATCAAACTTCGAACAGGTGAGTTCTCGTTTAATCTTACTATTTTACTTCGGAGTCACGTGAGTGACTACGTGAAGAGTTTTAAAGCTTTCTGTGTTTTTTATGTCGTAGAATTAATCCGTACGACAGTCCGGCTAAGTAAACACATACATGAGAAAGCACACAAATGTTAGATCTTTTCACAATTAAGTTTTTTAATGGCTGAAAGACCATATAATACCCTCCTTATATTTGAGGGAAAAATGATTACAAGTGACAAAAGATATCAGTGACTACACAGCTGATTATAGCAATTAAATAGCAAACAAAGCAGGTGATTATAGTGCTCCCAACACCGCGTGTCCAAAGCTTGTCATAGTGTGAACAGGTTTGTTGTAGAACTTTGAAAAAGTTTCTTCTTTACTCCACCCTGCGATTTTTAAAAATATGCTCGAGAGGTACGTCCCGCCCCTTCGCCGCGGACGTAGCTGCCGCCCTGGTGGAGTGAGATTTGAAGACATCAGTGTCTACTCCCGCTAAAACCAACACCTGTTTCAACCATTTTGAGATAGTTTGAACTGAAGCTTTTGTGTGTGGCTTTTTGTGCGTAAGCAGCAATGTCTTTTCGTTTCCTCGAAAAGTGTCCGTCACTTTAATACATTGGTTCAAATGTCTAACCACACACAAAGCAAGCTCAATATGAAAAGCTTGAAAAGTTACCTTTGTTCCAGATCTCCCTGGTCTACTTTGTTTGATCAGATCGTAAACATAGAATACAACGTTATCTGTAGTCACATGCATACAGTCTAAACGCAACATTTGTAAAGTTTGCACTCTTTGGGCTGAGACCAGTGACATTAACATGACCAATTTCAATGTTAACCTATTCAATGACAACCCTTTAATTGGCGTCCATTCTCTAAATAGAGCAAGTACTATGCTCACATCCCAAATCTCTGTATATCTAGGTTTTGGCGGATTCATGTGAAAAATTCCTTTCATGAATCGTGATATTAATGGATGCGACCCAATTGATTTCTCACCAGTCATAAGTCCTAAATAGGACGACAAGGCACTGCGTGCAGTGTTAATGGCACTGTAACTTAAATGTTGGCCAAAGCGCAAATTGGCAAGGAATTCCAAAACATGAGTAACATTCACATAATCATCAGAAATATTTTGACTGTGTGCAAAATTCTTCCCATTTCTTAATATGTGTCATATATTGTTTCTGTGTGCTATCTCGCCATGATGCGCCAATAACTGTCAAGTTTGGTCCGACAATCCCAGTTCCTGTAGTGGTCTGGTCAAAAACCTGCAGATTAACAAATTCATATATGCATATAATGGGTAATCTTCATTTGTTACTGGATTAGTCAAGATATCACTACAGTTAAGAATCTGCATATACGGTTCTTTAATCATATTCAGCATAACTGGGAACCAAGGTTGAGTTGGCCAATTTGGCACTACCAACAATCCGGAAGCTGAATCTTGCTCTATTTTCTTCAAGCATCTCTGGATCAGAGCAAATGGTGGAAAAGCATAAAAGAACATTTTCCCCCAGTGTAATAAAAATGCATCTACTGCAACTGCGTCCGGATCGTGTTCCCAAGACACATAATGAGGCAAATGATGATTAAGCCTGGATGCAAACAAATCAATTTCTGGAAACCCAAATCGTCTAACAATATTCTTAAATATTGCTGGCTTAAACATCCATTCCGTATTATCTTTAAAAATCCCGGACCTTTCATCTGCTACCACATTGTCTTTACCTGGAGTATAGCTTACTGCAATCCATATCTGCCGACCAATACTCCATTGCCATATCTCATTGACCAGACAATCACATGATACTGATCCAACTCTCCCCATGTGATTAATGTAAACCACAGCTGTTTTATTGTGTAATTGTATTAACACATGCAGACCTTGTTTAGCACAACAATATGCTTTAAGCCCATAAAAGGCCCCCAATAACTCCAAATAGTTAATACCATACTCTTGGAGAAACACTTGTTCTTCAGTTTTCCATCTACCTCCACAACTGGAGGATAAATCTGTGGCCCCCCCATCCGAGAGCACTAGCATCTGTATGTAAAACCATTTCAGGCTGTTTAATCATAATATTTATTAGCAGCTTGTGGGACATTTTCCTTTTTTAACCCACCATTGTAAATTCCAATACAGCTTCTTTTGTTAATTACATAGGCCTGTCAAATGGCCTGCCTTCTCTTTGAGAGCTTGTATCTTGTACCTTCGAAGATATCAATAAATGTAATGAACCAAATTCTACTGCAGGAAATGCTGCTAGCAGTTCACCAATGGTTGTCACCATTTCTCGGATGGAAGGATAAGGTTTTGAATGAGATAATGACAAGTTACCAAAATATCATCGACTTTATCTGTTGGTAAAGGTATTAACATAGTCACTGAGTTAATTACAAACCCCAAAAGTAAATTGTTTGTGCTGGCTGCAGCTGGGACTTAATTAGATGAATTAAGAACCTTAGCCTACCACAAAGCTTTAGTAACTGAAACTGAGTCCTCAGCTGACTCCTGATAATCACTAATGACCAGAATGTCATTGAGATAAGCCATAATGATGTGCATTTTGTGCTCTAATTGGGCTAAACTGGTTTTCAACAGTTTCGTAAAGAGTAAAAAGCTGAACTCAGTCCATTTGGCAAAGCTTAACTGCCATAATTGTCACAACCAATTAAAATTTAAGTATCACCGAAACCTGATACATAGGTACAGAATAATAGGCGTCTTTTCATCAATCTTAGCCATATAACAACCTGCTGAATTAAATATTTTGCAGTATTCCATGACTCCATTTGAACATGTTTGTATTCTACAAACTTATTTAGACCTGTAAGGTCCAGAATACTTCTGCAACCATCATCTGTAATGCCTTCTAACATTAAAGACAAATTTATGCTCGTGTTCAAAATCTTTTCCATTACCTCTTTTCCAGATAATTAGGCAATGTGAACATAAATCTCTGCTTTTTCAATTGCAGAAAACACGAAAACATAAGCAGGTTTATTCTGTACAGGAGGATTAACCTCTTTTTTTTTAAAGTAATAGTAGTTAATGAAACTGCTCGTAATATACTGATCAAAAATAACAGTAAGCCAGTCTTAATAAACTTTTTGTAATCTCCCTCTAACTGGAGATTAATCCGCAGTTTCTTTAAGCAGAGAACAAGTCTTTAATTCCTCTGCATATGAGCGTGGTGGTCTCCTTATCCCCTGAATTCGGGTAAGTTTTTGGTTGTGCAATACAATAAAACTTCCTTGACATATTCCTGCCTCTATTTCCAATATCAAATCCCCTTCTGGGCGAAAATACCTTTTCGTCTAAAGACGAAGGTTTCATGCAGCTAAAATATTTAGCTTTTCATCCAATTTCAATAAGTTAGGCAGATTACTCCAAACAGATAACCAAGAGCTTAAACACCACTTGCTCGACACAGGTATGCAACCTTGGGTGAAAAATGGGCCAAATAGCCATTTATATTATATAAAATTTCATAGAAAGAATTGCACAATAGCGTCTTTATTTTATGTTTTCCTTTCATCTGCCCAAAAGCCACAATAGCAGCAGAATAATTTGTGAGGATTTTTAAACCTCACTATTTGACGCTCTCATATTTGGAGTCATGGATGCCCATATTAACGGATAAACCGTAGGCTCTTCCAATGAGGCACAATTTCCTGTGCTGTGCAATTTTAATATTTCAATCATCACAGAATCATGAAGTTGGTGAGATACCATATATATATGTTGGCAGCTAGGATTTCTTCCATAGCCTCACCACTTCCTTCATATATAGCAAAACCTTTTGCTATTCCAGGCATTTTTGGCCTCTTTTCATATTTTTTCATTTTATTTTTATTTTTATTTTGTGGTGTGCTTTCAAAATGCAAATCACCATCAACAGGGTCTGCCTTCTGCAGCCCTAAATCAATTGGGATTTCATCCCATGAGACTTCTTTCGGCCCAAATCCTGGGTCCGGAGTTCCAACTTCCAATTAGGCCCATGGCCATATTCAGAATAATTAAACCCCTCAGGGCTAATCTTAGGAACCTTCAGGGTACTTTGACCCTAGTCTCATAATTATTTGGAGAACTTTCTCCATATGCTCCATAATCAGTTCCACATAGTTTACTTATCTGGAGGACTTTTCAATGTCAGAGTCATCAGAACCACGGGCCTCTCAGATTTTTTATTTTATTTTATTTTCCATTTTTCATATTCGGGAGCATTTCTCTCCGTGGTTATCATTTTGTAAACTAATTCGCTAACGGGTATATCTGCGGCCACCGGTATCGGAACCGGCTCCGCACTAGCTTTCCCGTATATTTATTTTTCACCCCAGGAAGCATTTAACCCGCGAATATAAGTTTACTTCATCATCTGTGCTTATCCAGCACTAATATGACTCTGACCTGATTTAATATATTTCCTATACTACTGGACCTACCCAGCGCCCGCTAAGAAATCCCAACTTTACTGTTCTTACCTGCGGGCCGTTCCGACCGCTGCGAGGAGCTGCTCCTTACTGCAGCTCCACCTTCTGCCGTCAGCGTCGACGTCATGCCGTTACCAGCGTGAGGCGGGCTCTTCTTCACGTAGTCACTCACGTGACTCCGAAGTAATTAGGATAAATGGATAATACATGATAAACACATTCACTTCAGTTTGAGTTCAATTTAGCTTATTATCACATGTACAGTGAAAAGCATTTGTTGTGTGCTAACTAGTCAGCAGTTATGGTCTTGTGGAACGAAGGGCCTGCTTTCATTTTATGTCCCTCTATGACTGTGACACTATGAATCTATTCTTTGGAACCCTCCCAATTGTCCTTTATAATCTTTCCAATCCACATACTTTGTTCTGCATATTTCAGTGTTCCCATCTGTTAATTAAGATTCTTCCCAGCCAAATGGATAGACAATAGACAATAGGTGCAGGAGTAGGCCATTCGGCCATTCACTGTGATCATGACTGATCTTCCACAATCAGTGCCCCGTTCCTGCCTTCTCCCCATACCCCTTGACTCCTCAACCTTTAAGAGCTCAGTACTGTATCTAACTCTCTCTTGAAACCATCCAGAGAATTGGCCTCCACTGCCTTCTGAGGCAGATAATTCCACAGATTCACAACTCTCTGGGTGAAAAAGTTTTCCTCATCTCCGTCCTAAATGACCTAGCCCTTATTCGTAAACTGTGTCCTCTGGTTCTGGACTCCCCCAACATCGGGAACATTTTTCCTGCCTCTCGCGTGTCCAATCCCTTAATAACGTTACTTGTTTCAATAAGATCCCCTCTCATCCTTCTAAATTCCAGAGTATACAAGCCCAGTCACTCCATTCTTTCAACATATGATACTATAATAGGTTTGGTTAAAAACAATGAACTGTGCTGCTTTTAGAGATTTTCTTTATGCATAATAATTTTATGATGTGTTTTTTATTTCCTAAATGAGGATAGGGGTTATTTTATTTAAAAAGAAAAGCACTGGTGTAACTCAGTGGGTCAGGCAGCATCTCTGGACAACATAGATAAGTAACATTTTGAGTTGGGATCCTTCTTCAAGCAGGCTGAAAGAGGGGAGGAGCAGGTTAAGGCCTGCCAAGGAATGGGTGGATACAGGTGAGGGTTTTTTTTGATAGGCACATAATTGGAGAAAACCCAGAGTTGAAAAGACAGAAGGTGTCAGACAAAAGCATTGAACAGTTGCAAAATGTGAAACTGGAGAAAGGAATAAAGATGGAAGATGAAGGGGAAGGGGAATGGATAAATGTGTTAATCCAGGTGGAGCTTGGGGGTTGGGAAAGAAAAGGCAGGTGGGGGGATGAAAGGGAGGGTGGTCTTTGGTTACGTAAAATTGGAGAATTTAATGCTCATATCATTGTTTTGCAGAGTGGCTCAGTGGTGGAGCTGCTGCCTCACAGTTCCACAGACAGATTCGATCCTGACCTTAGGTGTTGTCTATGTGTCATTTGTATTTTTTTCCTGTGACTGCGTGGGTTTTCTCCGGCTGCTCCAGTTTCCTGCCACATTCCGAAGACGTGCCTGTTTGTAGGTTAATTGGTTTCTGTCAATTGCCACTGGTGTGTATGACATAGAACTAGTGTACAGATAATCAATGGTTGTCATTTACTCGGAGGGCCTGTATCCATGCTGTATCTCTAAACTAATTGGAAAAAGGGAGGTCAGAGGGGCCGGTGAGAATCAGAGAAGGTAAGGGCTGGGGTCAGGCCCATGCTCTGAAGGGGCAGAGTGATAGAGGGCAGCACGGAGGAGATACTGTGGGCGGATGATGGAGCTCCAGGTGAAGGGGCATTTGAACAATGGTGTAAGGGTGAGGGGAATAGAAGTAGCATGGTTATACCATAAAGGTGGGTGTAGTAGCCATTTAGCTTAACTCAATATGTTATAACTATAACCAGTTACCTTTAAATTTTACCTGCCTGTAATTATGTGGGTGGGATATATACGTAGTCGGAGGCGTGTTTGCGGATGGGATTCTCGCGCAGATGCCCTAGTAGTTTTAGTTTCGTTTGAAGAAGCATGGAGGAGAGGTCACAGCTTTGGAACATGCTCGAGTTTGAATACGAGTAAGATCAAAATGTACTTAAACAAGAAGAAGTTTGGATGAATATCTTACTGTTTTTACTACTGCAGTAAATAAACTATTAATTAAGAAACTGTGTTTGGAATATTTATTTTTGGACGGCATTGAAGGTCTCATGGAGAGCTCGTGAATGCGTTTCGATTAATCTCCTAAACCCCTGTCTTCAATCATAGTGACTAGAGGAAAGATACCTTGATCAATATAAAAATCTGTCACCACATCTAGTCGAAAGCTACCTTACAGCCAGGAGGTAGAAGATTGGTCCCATAGAAGAGGGACAGAAGATTGGGCTGGATTTCTGGAGAGAGATTACTGCCAGAAGACTGGTTCTGTAGAAGTGGAACTGAGGAACTGGGTCAGTAGAAGAGGAACTGAAGAATGTTTCTCAGCTGTAGAGATTGGTTTAGAGCCTACCTGCTGGTAGGTTAATCGACAAAGCCGCGCGACTTATCTGAAGATTGAAAACTTCACTGATCGAGAGCGTGAGTAGGACAGCTATTGTATTATGCTGTAAATTTGAAAGACGGAACACTTTAATTGGAACAGCTTCTTAACAAGTTGCTGTGAAAGTTCGACATACGTCGTATTTTAAGTAAAATTACAGGCTCTGATAAAGAGTCTAGAGAAGTATTAGTAGCCAGCTCTGCTAAGTTTTGGAAGTGAGCCAAGGGTGAGTTAAACTGGAATCCAGGTGCTGGCCTTGGTTTGCTTTGAAGTTGAGAAAAGATACATTCTTTCTGAACTGAAGCAACTTATATACTTCGAAAATGATTGGATGTTTTCTGAAGGTCCAGGTTTATTTGGGAACACTCACCAGAATGTCTATCAATAAGACAGAAGCAAACTGAAGAGCTCCTGTTTGTCCAATTAGCAGATTTGGCAGTCTGCCCAGACCTGTTTCATCCATGGAGCAAGATGGAGCAGGTGAGTCAGCTGAGCCACAAGGAGGTAGAGAGAAGCCAAGTTATCCGAAGAGTCAAACTAAGCCCAGCAAAAAGGCCAGAGTTGCATTTCTGGAATAATGCCAGAAGGAGAGAAACAAGCTATGGAAGCGGGTTATTGATTTAATAGAGATCCAGGATGAACTCATGTACCTTGAAGAGAATGCTGAAAAGGTAAAATCTTGAGTCTGAAGAAGGGTTTTGACCCAAAACATTGCCTATTTCCTTCGCTCCATAGATGCTGCCACTCCCGCTGAGTTTCTCCAGCACTATTGTCTACCTTCGATTTTCCAACATCTGCAGTTCCTTCTTAAACAGGTAAAATCTAATCATGGACAACTAGTCAACCTCCGCCTTGAGTTTGCACAAAACCATGACTTATTACTGAGCTGATGAGGAAAGCAAAGAGCGTAATCAGTGGTTTCCAAAGGCGATTGAATATCTTAACGGCGTATTTGGCAATATGGAGAAATGGTTAGCTGAAGTTGATCAAAGGACCTTGTGTGCTACAGCAGGAAGTGCGATGCAACAAGGTGCTGAAATGGAACATGAAGTAACACCACAAGATATTATCTCAAACATTTCAACACAAAGATCAAGGCATAAGCCTAGTTCAGAAGCCAGTTCAATTTCAAGAGCCTCTGCTCATTTGGAAGCTGAAGCAACTATTGAAGCTCTTGAACTACAAGTTGCCACCTTGACGAGAAAGCATGAGATTGAAGCACAGGAAGAACAGTTGGAACAGACGAAGAAAGAGGCTGAGGCATGTGAGGAACAGACGAGGAGAGAGGCCGAGGCACATGCAGAACAGACGAGGAGAGAGGTTGAGGAACAAAGAAGGCAGTTAAAGAGAGAGAAAGAACGGTTGGAACTGGATAAGTAATTGGAAGAAGCCAGGACGAAGATTGAGATACTGGAGGGCCAAGGTTCAAGAGGTCGCTCTAAAGTATCTGATGGAATTAACTCTTATTTGAGAAAAAGAACTGCTCAAAGTAAGACAGGAGTTGGATTAAATCCACAACCGAGGACCACCAGATCTCGTGGCTTTGAAGACCCACTGGAACAGTGGCTGGCCGACAAAGCTTTACCTCAACAATAGGATGTTAGGCTGAAGCAACAAATTTATGGGCCTCCTGATGAGGCTCATAACAAACCACCAATTCAGTATGCATTTCAAAGGCCTGTTTATCATCCGTCTGCGCCAAGCCAAGGATCTCAAGGTGAATTCTATGCATTGGTGACAAATCAAACGGAAATCAGCAAGCTCATAACTCAACAAAATCTCTCTTCCACCCAACCTAAATAGATATGATGGTGATCCTTTGTGGTATGAAGCTTTCATAATGGCATTTCATGAAGTAGTATAAATGAAAACTACTGATGAAAAAGAGTGCTTACGATTTCTGGTGCGTTACACAAGTGGACATGCAAAGGTGCTTGTAGAAAGTTGTCTGGAGGCCATGGCTATCGAGAGGCAACAGGGTTACTTGAAGAACGTTATGGTAATGAACATAGGATTGTTAACGCATACATGAAGAAGGCCTATGCTTGGAAAGATATCAAGTCAGAAGATGTGGAGGCATTACGTGAGTTTGCGATATTTCTTAGAGGTTGTTGTGGCTCGATGAAACATCTCAACTACATGCAAGAAATGAATGTTGTTAGCAATATGAAAATTATCACTCTAAAACTGCCCTATAGACTTAGAGAAGTGGAGGGATAAAGCAGATCTGATGGACGAAAATTAGAATCGAGAGGCCATGCTTCCTGATCTGGTGAACTTCATAGAAGAGGAAGTACGGTTCAAGTCAAATTTACACTATGGGAGTATTCAAGACCCTAAACCAATTGCAACTGTCAAAGGTTCTGCCTTTACTAAAACAAAAGAAAGATCAGGACCTAAGGGAAGTAGTCCTTGATAAACCTCCAACGTTGCGAAGGTTCGACCAGCCCCGATGCGAGGTTCGATCGCCCAGCACAGGGTAGCTGACATCCCCCCGTTGCGGGAATGGATCGGCTCGATGCGGAGGGCCCAAATGCCGCCGGCTATGGGAGTCAAGATCATCCCATCAACGGGGGCTCGAGTCCCACGGCCGAGAAGAACAAAAGGAGGAGACTTGAACTTTATTTCGCCTTCCGTCACAGTGAGGAATGTATAGGAGTCACAGTGGTGGATGTTCATGTTAAAATCTGTTTTTTTGAGGCTAACTTAACACATACTTTTGCAAATTGTATAAAAATTAAGAATTTCTGGACTGAGATCTTTAAAAATAACTTCTGAAGTTATTAATACTAAACTGGATCGGGACACAAAATTAATAATACTTGGAACGTCAGAACAAAGTTTAACTCTTACAACAAACCAAAGAAATTTCCTAGAATACAGTATAATAATTGGAAGAAATTAATATTAAAATTTTGGAAAGGCCCTATATCCCCCACAATTAAAATTTGGATTATTGAAATGTCGGAGACCCTACACCTGGAAAGAATCAGATTTGCCTTAATGGACAAACAAGAAGTTTTTGTTAGAACATAGTCTTCTTTCATTGATTACTTAAAAGGGCAGATTGGTTCGGCAAGAAACCCTAACTGAAACTTGGATTTAGGAATAGATGAAAAGTTAATCTTATATTCTTTGATCTTATCTCCTACGATGTATTAAATCTAAATTATTCCTTTCTTTATGATTTTCTTCTTTGATGTAGATTATTATTCTATTTTTCCTACTGTTCTCTATAAAAAAAAAACTATTAGAGTCAAATTATACTGATATAGAGTCAATATTATCACTGATAATATTAACAATGTATGCTTGTTGAGCATGAAATATTGCTATCATAATATATGTATCCTAATCCATTGTCTAAATACTCTAATAAAAAATATATTAAAAAAAAAAAAAAAATCTGTTTTTTTGAGTGACCTGTTGCTTTCAATTGTATGACTGACCTGGCCAATGAAATTCCTTGTATGTGCAAACATACTTGGCAAATAAAGTGTGATTCTGATTCTGAAACCCTACTAGGATGGGTTATCTATGGCTCCTTGAGAAGGAACAAGGAAAGCAGGAACCAGAAGAACTACCCTGCTGCTGCTGTTAATCAAATATGTACTGGTAAATTAGAAAAGCTATTGATCAAGCAATACAATCGTGACTTCAATGAAAGTACCAGCAAGGAATCTGAAAAAATGTCCAGGGAAGAGTTGAAGTTCTTGGATATTATGAACTACTCAGTAAAGATGATAGACGGACAATATTTTCTGGACTTACCTTTCAAATAAGAAAGTGTTATTCTGCCGAATAATTGTCATATGGCAGAGTAACACACCCAGAATCTGAAAAGCAAGTTTGTCAAGAATACAAAATTTCATGAGGAATATATGTCTTTTCTAAAGGATATGATTGACAATAATTATGTCGAAATGGTACCAACAAATCAACTAAATCAAAGTGACGGAGAGCTTTGGTACATTCCGCACCATGGGGTGTATCACTCGAAGAAAGGGACCTTGACTGTGCTGCAGTCTTCAAAGGAACATCACTTAACTGTCAACTTCTGCAAGGTCCAGACCTTATTAACTCACTCATTGGAGTTCTTATTAAATTCAGACAAGAACGGATTGCTTTGATGGCTGATATTAAAGCGATGTTTCATCAAGTCAAAGTATCAGAAAAACACATTGACTACTTGCGATTCTTATGGTGGCCTGATGAGGATACACAACACGATCTTGTTGAATACCAGATGAAGGTACATCTCTTTTGGAGCAGTGTCATCACCAAGTTGTGCGAACTTTGCATTAAAGAAGACCACAGAGGACAATAAAGTTCACTTTCCAGAAGAAGTGATAACCACTGTGAAAAATAATTTCTATGCAGATGATTGCATCAAATTCATATCTACGGAGCAAGAAGCAATTCAAATGGTAAAACATCTGACTTCCCTTTGCAATAAAGGAGGATTCACGCTTTTCAAGTGGACCAGCAACAGCCATGTTGTATTGGAAAGCATTCCACCAGATGATAGAGCCAAGGAAACCAGGGTGTTGGATTTGGACAAAGACAATTTGCCAATGGAAAGAGCATTGGGACTGCACTGATGCGTTGAAACAGATGTGTTCAAGTTCAGAATCTCGATTCAAGAGGGACCATGTGCTGGAAGGGGTATCCTATCCATGATTGGTTCTGTTTATGACCCTCTGGGATTTCTTGCACCATTTACACTGCCTGCATAGTTGATTTTCCAGGTACTTTGTCATGAAAAACTTGGATTGGATGAGAGCATAACGCAAATTTCCCCTCACCGATGGACAGAATGGTTAGCAGATCTCAACAAGATCTCAGAATTCAAAGTGGAACAGTGCATGAAGCCTACAAGCTTTGGTAAGATCGGAAGTGCACAGCAGCATCATTTCTCAGATGCCAGTGAAAGTGGCTACGGTACTGTTTCATACATCTAAGGCTGGAAAATTATAACAAATAAGTACATGTTGCATTCTTAATGGGAAAGGCCAGAGTGGCACCATTGAAGCAAATGACATTTCCCAGAATGAAACTTACTGCCGCAGTCTTAGCTGTTAAAGTTGACATAATGCTGCAAAAATAACTATAGCTTCAACTGAAGGAATCTATCTTCTGGACCGATAGTACTATGGTGCTTAAATACTTCAACAATGAGACCAAACATTTTTTGACATTTGTAGCAAGCAGACTCTCTATTGTATTGGGAGCTACTAATGTTTCACAATGGAAATATGTTAACACAAAGGAAAATCCTGTGGATGAAGCTTCTAGAGGACTAACAGCAGACCGCTTCTTAAGCAGCAAAAGATGGATCAATGGACCAGAGTTTCTCTGTAAACCAGACTGAGAATGGCCAAAACTTGAGCTGGGATCTGAAATCTCTGCTAATGATCCGGAAATCAAACAAAACATCACAGTGAATGTTGTTGCGAAAAATCCTATTATTCTCTCGAAGGACTTTCACATATCAACATTATTGTTACGACATATTCATGAATTGATGAAGAAGATGAATGGAGGAAGAAGTTTCATGCTTGGACTGTTGTGCTTTGGACTATATACTGGGTATCATGCCTGATGTTAACCATATAACCATATAACAATTACAGCACGGAAACAGGCCCTCTCGGCCCTTCCAGTCCGTGCCGACTAAGGTTTGGTGCGTACAGTATGACTTCAGACTAAGAATAATGTTTTAATAAAACTAATAACCAATTTATGCTTGCTTCTAGAAGGCAAAGGTGAAGATGGAAGAATCGCTAAAGAAGTCCGAATGCTGATATGTAATGCATGCTATTTTTCTGTTTTTTTGATATATGTTAAGCTTTTATAGCTACCTTTTTTTAATGTCTATTAGTAATTGCCTCATTATATACTCAAAACAATTAGGGGCCGATATGTAGTAGCCATTTAGCTTAATCCGTATGTTATAACTATAACCAGTTACCTTTAAATTTACCTTAAATGAGTTCCGCGCCTACCACGACTTGGAGCCACGGGAAGAAGTCCTCGCTCCCCACTGATGACCCTTTTCCCGTCTCCAACAAACCCCCTCTGCGTGGACCCCCCCTCGTGGCCATCCGGCCTTAGAACTCTTTATCCAAAACTGCTGTCGCGACATCAATCGCCCCGACTTCTCCACTCCCCTGTCTCACTCCAATCTCTTCCCCCCCCCCCCCCCCCCGAACGCACTGCCATCGATTCACTCCACAACAACCCAGACTGGGTTATTAAACCCGCCGACAAGGGAGGTGCCGTGGTAGTCTGGTGCGTCGATCTCTACAAAGCAGAGGTCGCGCGCCAACTCTCGGACACCTCCTCCTACTTACCCCTGGACCATGACCCCACTGACGAGCACCAGGCCACCATCTCGAGCACCATCACTGACTTCATCGACTCCCGCTCCATGCCCCTCCGAGCCTCCAACCTCTTCGTTCCCCAGCCCCGCACGGCCTGATTTTACCATCTCCCCAAAATCCACAAACCTGACTGCCCCGACAGACCCATTGTCTCTGCCTGTGCGTGCCCCATCGAACTAATTTCCACATACCTTGACTCCATCCTATCCCCCTTGGTTAAATCCCTCCCCACCTATGTTCAAGGCACCTCAGACACTCTCTGTCGTCTCCGCGCATTCCATTCTCCAGGCCCCCATCCTCTCATCTTCACCATGGACGTCCAATCACCTCCATCCCCCACCACGCTGGTCTCAAAGCCCTCCGGTTCTTCCTCGACCAGAGGAGCAACCCATACCCGTACACTGACACTCTCCTCCGTCTAGCGGAGTTGGTCCTTACCCTCAATAACTTCTCTTTTGACTCCTCCCATTTTCTCCAAATACAAGACGTAGCTGTGGGCACACGCATGGGCCCCAGCTATGTCTGCCATGGATGTTTATATCTTTGTCGGGTACGTCGAACAATCCTTGTTCGCGGCGTACCAGGGCCCCATCCCCGACCTCTACGTCCGTTACATCGACAACTGCTTTGGTGTCACCTCCTGCACCCACACACAACTGACTGACTTCATCCATTTCACCACCAACTTCTATCCGGTACTCAAACACACCTGGACCATTTCCGACACTTCCTTACCATTCCTTGACCTCACCATCTCCATCGCAGGCGACACGCTCCTGACCAACATCCATTATAAACCCACTGACTCAGGGACTCAAATAGAGAAAGCTAGTAGACAGGGTCTGAGGCAGGAGGCAGAGAAGGGAAGCATCAGACACAACATGTAGGGGGAAAAAGAAAAAAATAATAAACAGAGAATAAGAGGTGGTGGGTTTCCAGGATAAAAATCAAAAGGGGCCACTTGTCAACATAATTGTATAAGGAGTAAGAGTTTTGTAAAAACAAGCCTGAAGGCTTTCTGTCTCAATGCAAGGAGCATTCGTAATAAGGTGGACGAGTTGAATGTGCAGATAGCTATTAATGATTATGCTACAGTTGGGATCACGGAGACATGGCTCCAGGGAGACCAAGGCTGGGAGCTGAACATCCAGGGATATTCAATATTCAGGAGGAATAGACAGAAAGGAAAAGGAGGTGGGGTAGCGTTGCTGGTGAGAGAGAAGATTAATGCAATAGAAAGGAAGGACGTTAGCTTGCAGGATGTGGAATCGATATGGGTAGACATGCGAAACTCTAAGGGGCAGAAAACGCTAGTGGGAGATGTGTACAGGCCACCTAACAATAGTAGTGGAGTTTGGGTTGGCATCAAACAGGACATTAGAAATGCGTGCAACAAGGGTAAAACAGTTATAATGGGTGACTTCAATCTACATATAGATTGGGGGAATCAAATGGGCAGGGGTGCAGAGGAAGAGGATTTCTTGGAATGTACGTGGGATAGTTTTCTAAACCAATATGTAGAGGAACCAATGAGAGAGCAGGCTTTTCTAGACCAGGTATTGAGTAATGAGGAAGGGATAGTTAGCAGTCTTGTTGTGAGTGGCCCCATTGGGTAAGAGTGACCATAAATATGGTTGAGTTCTTCATTAGGATGGAGAGTGAATATCACTAAGTCAGATAACAAGGGTTCTGAACAGTTTAAACAAAGGTAACTTTGAAGGTATGAGACATGAATTGTCCAAGAATAGACTGGCAAGTGAATCTTAAAGGGTTGACAGTGGATTGTGCAATCAAAGGTATTTAAAGACTGCAATGGATGTTATTAAACTACAATAATTTGTTCATCCCAGTTTTGGCAAAAATAATAAATCAGGGGAAGGTAGTGCATCCATGATAACAAGGGAAATCAGGGATAGTTATAAAAACAAAAGATGAAGCATACAAATTAGCCAGAAAAAGCAGCCAACCAGAGAATGGGAGAAATTCAGAGTCCAGCAGAGGAGGACAAAGGGCTTAATTAGGAAAGGGAAAATAAATTATGAAGGAAAACTGGCAGGGAACATAAATACTGACTGCAAATGTTTTTATAGATATGTGAAGAGAAAGAGATTAGTTAAAACAAATGTAGGTCCCTTGCAGTCAGAAACAGGTGAATTGATCATGGGGAACAAGGACATGGTTGACAAATTCAATAACTACTTCAGTTCTGTCTTCACTAAGGGAGACATAAATAATCTGCCGGAAATAGCAGGGGAACGGGGGTCAAATAAGGTGGAGGACCTGAGTGAAATCCAGGTTAGCCAGGAAGTGGTAAATTGAATGGATTAAACGCCAATAAATCCCCAGGGCCAGATAGTCTGCATCCCAGAGTACTCAAGGAAGTAGCCACATAAATAGTGGATGAATTAGTGATAATTTTTCAAAATTCCTTAGATTCTGTAGTAGTTCCTGAGGATTGGAGGGTAGCTAATGTAACCCCACTTTTTAAAAAAGGAGGGAGAGAGAAAACGGTGAATTACAGACCAGTTAGTCTAACATCGTTCGTGGTGAAACTGCTAGAGTCAGTTATTAAAGATGGGATAGCAGCACGTTTGGAAAGTGATGAAATCATTGGACAAAGTCAGCATGGATTTACGAAAGGTAAATCATGTCTGACGAATCTTATAGAATTTTTCGAGGATGTAACTAGTAGAGTGGATAAGGGAGAACCAGTGGATGTGTTATATCTAGATTTTCAGAAGGCTTTCGACAAGGTCCCACATAAGAGATTAGTATACAAACTTAAAGCACACAGTATTGGGAGTTCAGTATTGATGTGGATAGAGAAATGGCTGGCAGACAGGATGCAAAGGGTAGGAGTAAACGGGTTATTTTCAGAATGGCAGGCAGTGACTAGTGGGGTACCACAAGGCTCAGTGCTGGGACCCCAGCTACTCACAATATATATTAATGATTTGGACAAGGGAATTGAATGCAATATCCCCAAGTTTGCGGATGACACTAGGCTGGAGAGGGATGCTAGGAGGCTGCAAGGTGACTTGGATAGGCTGCGTGAGTGGGCAAATGCATGGCAGATGCAGTATAATGTGGATAAATGTGAGGTTATCCACTTTGGTGGCAAAAACAGGAGGGTAGACTATTATCTGAAAGGTGGCAAATTAGGAAAAGGGGAGATGCAACGAGACCTGGGTGTCATGGTACACCAATCATTGAAAGTAAGCATGCAGGTGCAGCAGGCAGTGAAGAAAGCAAATGGTATGTTAGCATTCATAGCGAAAGGATTTGAGTATAGGAGCAGGGAGGCTCTACTGGAGTTGTACAGGTTTTTGGTAAGACCACACCTGGAGTATTGCGTACAGTTTTGGTCTCCAAATCTGAGGAAAGACATTCTTGCCATAGAGGGGGTACAGAGAAGGTTCACCAGACTGATTCCTGGGATGTCAGGACTTTCATATGAGGAAAGACTGGATAGACTTGGCTTGTACTCTCTAGAATTTAGAAGACTGAGGGGGAATCTCATAGAAACATAAAATTCTTAAGGGGTTGGACAGGCTAGATGCAGGAAGATTGTTCCCGATGTGGGGAGATCCAGAACAAGGAGGTCATAGTCTAAGGATAAGGGGGAATTCCTTTAACACCGAGATGAGGAAAACATTTTTCACACAGAGAGTGTGAGTCTCTGGAATTCTCTTCCACAGAAGGTAGTTGAGGCCAGTTCATTGGCTATATTTAAGAGGGAGTTAGATGTGGCCCTTGTGGCTAAAGGGATCAGAGGGTATGGAGAGAAGGCAGGTACAGGATACTGAGTTGGATGATCAGCCATGATCATATTGAATGGCGGTGCAAGCTCGAAGGTCCGAATGGCCTACTCCTGCACCTATTTTCTATGTTTCTTTTCTATGACTCCCACCGCTACCTGGACTAATCTTCGTCCCACCCTGCTTCCTGTATGGACTCCATCCCCTATTCCCAATTCCTCCGTCTATGCCGCATCTGCTCCCACGATGAGGTGTTCCACACCAGGGCATCACAAATGTCTTCATTCCTCAGAGAATGGGGATTCCCCTCCCCCACTATAGTTGAGGCTCGCACCAGGGTCTCCTCCGTACCCCGCAACACTGCCCTCTCTCCCCATTCCCCACACTCGCAACAAGGGCAGAGGCCTCTTGGTCCTCACCTTTCCGGCAAATACAACACATAGTCCTCCGCCAGTTTCGCCACCTCCAACGTGACCCCACCACTCGCCACATCTTCCCATCTCCCCCTCTGTCTGCCTTCTGCAAAGACCGCTCCCTCCGCAACACCCTTGTCAATTCTTCCTTTTCCTCCCGCTCCACCCCTTCCCCGGGCACTTTCCCTTGCAACCACAAGAGATGCTACACTTGTCCCTTTACCTCCCCCCTCCACTCCTTTCAAGGACCCAAGCAGTCCTTCCAGGTCCGACAGAGGTTCACCTGCACCTTCTCCAACCTCATCTATTGCATCCGCTGCTCTAGATGCCAGCTGATCTATATTGGTGAGACCAAGCAGAGGCTTGGCGATCGTTTCGCCGAACACCTCTGCTCGGTCCGCAATAACCATCCCGACCTCCCAGTGGCTCAGCACTTCAACTCCCCCTCCCATTCCATATCCGACCTCTCTGTCCTGGGTCTGCTCCACGGCCAGAGTGATCAAATTGGAGGAACAGCATCTCATATTCTGCTTGGGAGTCTGCATCCTCTTGGCATGAACATTGAATTCTCTCAAATTTGTTGACCCTTGCTGCTCCTCCCTTTCCCACCTGTCCCTCAGCCCTCAGGCTCCTCCTCCTCCTTTTTCCTTTCTTCCCCCCCGCCTCCCCCCACCCCCCATCAGTCTGAAGAAGTGTTTTGGCCCGAAACGTTACCTATCCCCCACGCTCCATAGATGCTGCTGCACCCACTGAGTTTCTCCAGCATTTTGTGTACCCTGACTTTCCAGCATCTGCAGTTCCTTCTTTAACACCTTTAAATTTTATCTGACTGTAATTAGTCGGAGGCGTGTTTGCAGATGGGATTCTCGTGCAGACATCCTAGCAGTTTTAGTTTAGTTTGAAGAAGCATGAGGGAGAGGTCACAGCTTTCGACCATGCACGAGTTTGACCACGAGTAAGATCAAAATGTACTTAAACAAGAAGAAGTTTGGATGAATATCTTACTGTTTTACTACTGCAATAAATAAACTATTATTTAAGAAACTGTATTTGGAAGATTTATCTTTGGACGGTATTGAAGGTCTTGTGAGGAGCTCGTGAATGCGTTTTGATTAATCTCCTAAACCCCTGTCTTCAATCATAGTGACTAGAGGAAAGATTCCTTGAACGATATAAAAATCTGTCACTACAGTGGGTGAAAAATATTGACTTTATACCTCTCTGTAAAATGGTTCATGTCTTCCTAGCAGAAAGTAATCCCACTAAAAAATGTCCTAGATGTTGTAGAGAGCAAATAATCAGTTCTCTGGTATTTATAGTTTCTTGTAGACAGGTCGAAGTTTGGATGAAATTTCCATTATAAAACTGTATTATGTTGGTGCCAAGATTCTAAAATAGAAAACAGCTGTTTGAAAGGAGTTGTTAAACAAGGGCACATTTGGCATCATTATAACAAGTACTTGTAACCTGAATCATTTCAGCTCCTTGTCATGAGGTGCTCAGAGACACAGATTCCTGTGAATAGGGAATCGTGGAACTGGAGCAAACCATAGTTTCGTGGAAGACACCAATTATTATGAAGACATAGTAAATAAATTGAAGGCCACATCCAGAGATTGCTAGTTTAGATAATTCCTCTGATAATCAAGCATGGTGCTCACACTGTTAAGCAACTTATTAATTGTATGTGCATCATTTGTACCTGTCATCCACTCACTATATTTTATAGGGAATTTGCTGTCGTTTTGGGCAAGCATTCTGTTTCATCAGGCTGAAGAAGGATCCTGACTTGAAACTGTCCATGTCCCTCCGCAGATGCTGCCTGATCTACTGAGTTCCTCCGGCAGTTTGATTTTTCACTCAAGATTATAGCATCAGCAGTCTCTTGCATCTCTATTTCTTGAGTAGATTAACTGTCAATGCTGCACAGCAGACTAATTGCTGTGAACCCAAATAAGACCACTATATCTCACTTCCACTCACTGCTCCACACAAAGTGGATAGGTATATGGACGGGAAGGGAATAGAGGGGTATGGTCTGAGTGCAGGTAGATGGGACTAGGGGAAAACAAATGGTCGGCATGGACTGGAAGGCCGAGAAGGGCCTGTTTCCGTGCTGTAATTGTTATATGGTTATATGGTTATCAACAGACATTCTCTGTTACGGTTTACTTCCATGAGGTACCAAGGAAAGGAAATAATATTTCCTATACTAAAAAATTCTCAGATTCAGTATATTGCAAGGGATTTTAGAATTGACATTATACTATATAGTGCGGTCCTAGCTCTCTGATAGAATTATTGCCTCTCGAGTTATGCAGATTATGGTCCATTTCAGACTCATGAACACAGCATCCAGTCTTGTACATCCAATACAAAATGCACTGATGGTATTAAATTGCCTTGTCTGTATTTTTTCTCATCATGCGTAAAGTTTCATGGCATTACCTTGAAACATAATTTGCAGAGCATTCCACCCAAGCCAATATTAACCACTTAGCAATTCCTCAGAGTAAAAGGCTGCCCAGTTGTTGTCATGTTACTGCCCTCACAGTTTTACTATTTGAAATATATTCAACCACATATTAAAAGTAATTTTTTGATTATGCTATGTGTTGCATGTCCTAAGGTCATGAAAGGTGATACCTAACTACAAATTATTACCTACATTATGGGTATGTATCACATACATTGTTCCATTTTGATTTTGTGGTCTGTGAGGAAAGTCCCAAGGTCAGGCAAGTTGGAAGGAGGAAAATGACTTTGATAATGGTCATACGGTAAGTGTGTATTAAGTTCAAGTATTCAAAGGAGAACACTGAATTCTCCTTTGGGAATGACAATTGAATGATCTCATTTGATCATGTAAGCTTGTAAGTTTAGAATATGATTTTGAAATAAATTATCAATGACCCCTTAATATGGAACAGAATCAAAAGTACTTCACCATTGAGTCTCTTTCACCCAGAATGGCAATTCCAAAATCTTACCTTTACAGACTTCATGAATTCAAGCTTATGTCGCAATGGGCCCCAGTTGTTTGAGTCAGGCCAACTTTCACATGAAACAATCAGCAGAGTAAATTCCAGCAATTAAGAGTCAAAGTGGGAGAACTGTTGCTTGTCACCCAAGCTGCAGAGGCTCCTAAAATAGTGTAGATGGTCAAGGCACTCCCCCAGACACTGCCAGCTCTTTAAGTTACATTTGACCATCTATTTTACTTGGACTTTGTTGGTTAAATGTCTGCCAAGACAACACTGACGTTTTTCCTTAAACAATGCAAGGAGATCTTTACATCCATCTGTGCACCCCAGACAAGTTCTTATTTGAATGTCCCTTCAATCCACTACAGATTCAGTCAAAGGGATATCCACACCAAGGAAAATGGCTTAAACATTTTATAGGAGCTGCCTATGGCTTCCACCAGTGCCTTTTTGTGGACAAAAATAGTTCTATACACATTCTGTACACAACACAATTGGCTGCTGTACATCAATCTAGTGGTTAACTTTTTAGAGGTAAACCATATTGGCACATTTAGTTTAGTTTAGAGATACAGCGTAGAAACAAGTCCTTTGGCCCACCAAGTTAATGCCAACCAAAGAACACCATACCCTTGTTCTATCCAACACACAAAGAAACATTTGGAAAAGCCAACGAACCTACAAATCTGCACGTCTTTGGTATGTGGGAGGAAACTGGAGAAAACCCAAACAGTCACAGGACGAAGGTACAAACACCGTACAGGCAGCACCTGTAGTCAGTATTGAACCCGGATCACTGGTGCCGTAAAGCCGCAGCTCTACCGCTGAGCCTCTGTGCCATCCTTATTTTGTCACGGAATTGCCACATACAGTATTGTGACATATTGTCTCAAAAAAGGCACTGGCTTTCCCTGAAATAGTAACTGTTGGGTGTCTTGAAAAAGTTCACCTACTTTTACATCCATTGCAATTTATGGGATTTAAAAAAAAGATTTATATGAAAACGATAGAGTCACTGCATTTGAATAGAAAGCCATTCTTAGTTTAGTTTAGAGATACAGCATGGAAATAGGCCCTTCAGTCCATCGAATCCACGCTGACCATTTATCACCCATTCACGCTCGTTCAATGTCATCCCATTTTCTCATCCACTCCCAACATACCAGGAGTAATTTCCAGCAGTCATGTAACCTAAAAACCTGCACGTCTTTGCAATGTACAATGTGGAAAGAAAGCCATGCGGTCACAGGGAGAACATGCAAACTCCACACTGACAGCACCCAAGAAAAGGATTAAACCTAGGTTTTTGATTCTGTGAAGCACAAGCAGCTGTCTCACTTTGCTGTCGTCATTAAATGGAACATTGTTAAAGTGATTTGAATATAATAAGTCACTATGTAAATTAGATATATAATAAGTTTAAATACCTTTTTGAATAACTTTTTTTCGCAGGCATAAGAATTGGAAATAATAATAATAATAATAATAATAATAATAATAATAATAATAATAATAATATCTTTTATTGTCATTACACACAAATGCAACGAGATTTGGTTTGCAACTTCCATTCGATGTCATAAATAAAATTTAGGTTAAGAGGGGCCTTTAGAAAACTATATATATAATGCTATGAAGTTTGCACTTGAAGCATGTTCCAACAGAAGTTCTCAGACTGACACCATTATTTTGAACCATGTTTCATTGGTTAGCTAGATAATTGAGTTAATACATGGATTAACCACACAAGTGGTTTAATTAAATGTGCTATACATACTGGAAAACACATATAAGAGTTTGTGCCAATGATTTGCCTGATTAAACAATTGGATTATGAATCACTGAACTATTTGCATCATGGACTTACAGATTTGGAGTTTTGCCATGACATTGCCAGAGCATTTTTTTAAAAAAAAATCAGGATTTAAAAAAATGTAATTGTTGTTTAATGAAGATGCAATACCATAGTCAACGTAACCATTTTGCATTGAATGAAAGAACAGAATGCTAACACTCGATATGGAGAGATGGGGCTCCAAAGAGGATAGTAACACAAATGGCTAGTGCATCGCCTTTGTTATATGGGATATTGTGGTGCAGCTGCCAAAGCTTCTGGCTCACCGTTCCAGCAACTTGGGTTCAACTCTGACCTTCGCTGCTGTCTCTGTGGAGTTTGCACACTCTCTGTATGGGTTTCCCTGTGTGTTCAGACTTCTTCAAACACCATTCCAATGGTGTGCTGATTAGTAGGTAATTGACCTTTGTAAATTTCCCTGATGTGCAGTGCGTGAAATCTAGTTGCAATTGATGAGAGTGTGGGGAGAATAGGCCACAGGGAAAAGCCGTGGAGGAATGGGATTGTTTTGTGAGCTGGCATAGACTCAATGGGATGAAATGGCTTCCTTCTATGTCATAAGAAACGTCAAATGAGATGGCAAGATATACAATGAATTTCAAATGTACTTCAGAAACATTTAACAGAGATACGTGCACAAAAACAATGCTATTGGTGTCCGGTTTGAATGAAATCTTGTTGGAGATTCTACATTAGCATGACGTTAATCCGTCTGGTCATAGGTGAGAAAACAAAAGAAAGCTAAAATAGAACTGTCACAACCTCAGGAAGTCTTAAAGTACTTTACAAAAATACCTTTGAAGTCAGGATTACTTTCCAGCCAATTCACATGCAGTGGGATCCCAAAAATAGCATTGCAATATTGACCAGATTATTGGTTCAATGTTAAATATGGTCCGAATATGACTGGGAAAATATTCTGAAATAGTGGAACAAATTATTTTAAGATCATTTGAAAAAATAGATGTTCTTCTTTTTTAATGGCTTCGCATCCTGAATGCGTTAAATGATATTATCATGTTATATGTTAATGAATTGCAGAATAAATTCTATCAGATAAGGAATTACTTGATATGGAGACATATAAAGTATGTTTTGTATGCTTGTGCTTAGATACATATTGTAGGTATGTTACAAAACGTTCCTTCAGCGGCGCTCCAATTCTGTCACTGCCGTGTGCGCGACTTTGGCGCCTTTGAGTGGGGGGCGGATTTAAAATGCCGTTTTCTCCAGCCCGTTCAAATCGATCTTTGCCAGGCTGTTTAGTTGCTGAAGAAAAATCGCTCCGGCATGCGTTCTCTGAAGCTTTTTTTAAACTATGCTGGATAATTTAATAGCAGGAGCAAATTAAAAAGCGTCTTCTAATGCTGTCAATGCCGACAACGGGACGGACCTCATGTACGGGACAAATCAAGGTACGCCGTTTATTTTTACATATAAACGTGCTTCTTAGGATGCCTAATCAAAATTTCATGTTGCGAAAAGGTGACTTAGTCCCCATACGAACCGGCAGTATTTTTCCTGCCGATATGGGGTTTAAATTGACCGCAAATGCAACGTTCCAAACGATCGCGTTCCACAAAAACCCACTCGCAAGATGATTTAAATGGCCATAAATTTACGGGAATTAAACACTACATTCCTTCCTTTTGGCCTATAAATTCATGACAATGAGATTTAAAAATCATGTTATATTGTGAATTATTGTGTGAATGTTATTTGAACACTTAGGCTATTTCAAAATGTTAACCTTTTCTTAAGAAATGGATAGTTTAGATCTAGTAATTGCATTTTGTAATTAGCTACAATTAGGTAACTAACTAATTATATGCTTTAATTTCAGGTCATCCAAGTAAGATTGTTTCATATTTGTTTCAGAATGCTTCAATCTATAATAACTGAAAATTTCATTCAGTTCTCTTAATTTTTAAGAAAGTTATGGGCTTTTGGCTGTCCTTGATCTCAGCTTTTGAGTTAAGTCAATGGAAAAGCAATAGGGAACAAGATGCAAATTTCCGTGTATGAAAATGACTAAAACTTTTTTAATACTGACAATATGAAAGTGAATTAGGTGTCAAATTAAACTTCTTTTTATGCTTTATCTGATGGGATAAATTGCAGACTTGATTTTTAAAATCTCAAAATTTTGAACATTGCTATATATTGATTACAAATGGATTAGGTTAATTTAGAAGTTAAATGAGAAACTTAAACTTTGTGTTACATTTAACATTAGTGTACTTATGATTGGAAAACTTTGTGTAAAATGTTTGAAGATGCTTGTTTTGAATTAGTTGTGTGTTAGTGGCTATTACAAATTGATAATCGGGAGAAGGCAAACACAATTGAAGAGCTGTCCTGCTGGAGAATTGAACTTCATTTCACCAAATGCTTCATTTTGAAACCTAAAGATTTCCCTCAAATAAAACAGTAGGTTCTCCCGAAGATGCTGAATGTTTGACTGGCCTTTGAAGAAGAGGTGCAATATTTAAGGGAAATTAATGAAATTATGTGGGAGTGGCATCTTGTAGTGTTTGGTCCAGCTTTGTTGATTACGTTAGAGTTCTTCTTATTTAATCCTTTGGAATCAGATACAAGTTGGTTCCACCCAGGTAACTGAGGTGGATGATGTGGCCAACATTGTGCCTGCAGACACTTTCATTGGTAAGGCAAGAGGTGCTTGGCAGACAAGGTGGCTCCCAATGCTGGACTTCTGTATGATCTCAGTAACTGGACTTGAGAATTTCAAGGCATCCTGAGCATTCCTTCTTCATTTTGAGTGGGACTTTAATGAGAGTGCAACACTTCTTCAGGGAGGCTTTGAGAATCTCCTTGCATTACTTCCTCTGTCCATCCCCTTGTAGTTTCCATTTTAAGAACTGGGCTAAACAGTTGAAGTAACAGATTTCATATTAAATCCAGGGTGAGGGATAAAGAACCATAGTGAATGTTGGATGGGTAGGAAAGTTGTATTTCTTTCTGTCTGTGTGAAAACTATCGTGGCATACATTTTATGATAACAGCATCCCATCTCATTTGAGCCATGAACCAGCACAAATGCATAGGATCCATTCCTTGATACCACCTCCCATCTCTTTGCATCAGTCCTAATACATCCCACAAACTAGACTGTTGTTGCCTGGTTTTCTCCCGGTGGCATGTGTTTCACTAATATACTCACTCCTCCTGATGCCAGAATTTGATGTGGTGCTTTATGGTCTCAGCTGCAATGATAAACTGTTATCTTTATCGTCATCTCTATCATTCCCCACCTTATTTTCCTTTTCCCCCAATGCCCCCTCCTACACTTTACAGTTCTCCAGATCTATTTTATTTTCTTCTGTGGAACCAAAAGATAAAACAGAAGAGAGATACACTCTTAAGCCAAGATATAAAGGTAACACAACAGCACTGTTGGTGGTGATGTTGTCTACTGTTGATCAAATCATAAATGATGTAAGTAATCCCAATGGAACCTTGCTAGTGATCCTATCTACCTGATTGCAGATAGCAATCCTTGTCCAATAACCAGGGAATCATTTCATCCATAGGGTACAGTCAAGAGTAAATGCCTCCAGTTTGTGCACTGCATTCTTTTCAATTTCCTGATACCTTTGTCTAAGTAGAAAATATGAAGGATCTTGATTAAGCTTTTCATTATTGCTCCTTTAAACATTTTGCCTCAGTATGGAAGGATGGAGAGGGTGGAATGCCAGTGCTGGCAGAGTATGTAGAGGTTGAGATGTGTAGGCAGTTAGAATTTATGGATTATCAGTGTGTGTGCGTGTGCTTGAGACAGAAAGCAAAAAATACCTATTTATATTTATGTCAAACTCACCTGACGTGGCAGGTCGGTCATGACATTTTTTGCCTAATTTCTTTGAAGTACAGGGATTCTTGGAGGAGACTAATGTTCCCATCTTCACTTAGTCTCTTGAAATGAAGGCACTGGAAAGGTCTGCTGCACGTCTGCCCATGTATACGCAGGCATACATACATACCATGCACATACATGCCATCCACAAACACACATACACATACACACACAGACTCACACACTAAGATGGATACACCATGCACATATGCATGCGCATACACACCATGCACACGCAAACAAAGCACACACTCCTACGTGCATGGCATGCATGTGCACATCAGAGATACACATTCCACACAAGCATGCACATGCACATACAAAGCACAAGCACACACCAAGCATATACATACACCCACCATATACACACACACAAACAACATACACAAAAAGCATACACAAGTGCAAACACACACGCACGCAAACACACATCCGCAACACAAGCATATACACATACAAACATGCACACATACACACATACGTGCACATAAACACACAAGTCAATTCAAGTTGAGTCATAAGTACAAGGAGGTGAGGTACAGGTGCAATGAAAATCTTGCTTGCAGAACCATTACAAGCACATGGTCTGAGACAACACTAAACATAAATTATATATAAATTACACATAAAGATTGCAAGACAGTAAGAGAAAAAGATTTGTAAAAAACAAGACATTAGTTCATTATTACGTTGTTATTACTGATGCCTTTTAAAGCACATGGGAATCTCAGACCTGCAGTAATGTGAGGAAAGGCGCTTTGCAAGGGTCCACCCTCATGAACGATCTTCTGATGTCGGCCTCGTTGACTGAGATTATATTGACCAGGGGTTATGGGGGCCTGTGCAGGCATATTAGTATTCTTCCTCTCGAAGAGTGAAAGTGTCTCTTAGCCCATTTGATGGCCCTGTCGAGGTCATACATGACGTTTTTGTATCAATCTGTTTCACCAGACTTGCATGCCCAAGATCTGGTCCTTGAAAGATTGTGTATTGAAGTTAGCAGAAGTATGAGGGATTAGATTGGATGGCAAGGATCATAGAACTGCTTTCTTGAGGCAGCGCCTCATGGGGACGCTGTACATTGTTGTGAGGCATGTGCCCATGATGGACAGGGTGAGCCACCATTCTCAGCGGCCTCCTACATTCTTGAACGTTGAAATTGCCGCACCAGGCCATGATACAACCAGTCAAGTTTCTTTCTAATGCAGCCGCAACATTTGTTAGAGTATTGAGTGACATGCTAAATCTCTTCAAACTTCTATGAAAATAGAAACACTGGCATGCCTGCATCATGGTTACGTCAATATTCTGGGCCCAGGACGTCATCTGAGATGTTAGCAAACCCGGATTTGAAGCTGCTATCTTTCATTACTGACCATTAATAAAAACTGGAACATGGTCTCCTGAATTTTCCTCTTTGAGGTTAATGATTGGTTATTTGGTTTTGTTGACATTGATCTAGAAGTTGTTGTAGTGGCATAATTTGACCGAGTATTTTATCTCTCTCCTGTGTGCTGGCACATCACCATGTGTAAATCAGCCAACAAAAATGTAATTGCCGCTCACACTATGCACACATAAACAAACACAGGTACACACACGCACACGCACACGCACACACACACACACACGCACACGCACACGCACACACACACACGCACACACATGCACACACATGCACAGAATGTCGGAAAAGGCTTCAGGGTCCTTTCTTAGATTGCAATGGCTGATTTAATTCATGAGAAAATGACAAACACATGATATGCATAAGATGCAGGAAGTGTTTATAATTTAACTGCTTCATTGCATTCATTAACATTCATAAATAATTCTCTTCTGGAGGGTACCTTCCAGGTCCATCAGGCATATTTTTTGAACAAGGACCGCAGGCACTTGGGAATACTAATTACGACAGGTCACACATTATGCTGACTTGCAATTATATTGCCATTCCTTCTTCTTTGCTAGGAATAAACCATGGAACTTTATATCCCAAAACAAGGTGAGTCAGCAAAGTATCTCAATACCTGCTTCATAAAGACAATCATACAATAAACGTTGATTCCCAAAATGACATTCCTGTCCTCTTAAAAGTATAATGAATTGATCTCACAATTTTAAATTACCATTGATAAATGAAGGGCAGGAGATTGTTGAAAGCATTTGGAGAGAATGGAGATTCAGTGAATACATAAATATCTTCCTGAACAAAAATAAGTACAATTCAGAGCAGTTTGGTTTCCCAGATTAGACCCATTTGCATAACTGTGATGGAATACATTGCATGCAGAAAAGAGCATTATAACCTTGAAGTTGTATTTGTAGGATTTCATATACAATACATTACAATGATGACAATGGATTAAAACTATATCAAAAACTAATTTACTAGTTGTAAAGCACCTGGTATGTTCTGAAATGGATGGGAAATTCTCAATATAAAGTTTTTATTGCATTACAGCTAAGAGTGTTTATCCGTAGCATCACTGGAATCTTTCTCATGAAGGTGTTTTATAACTAGTGTTCGACATGGTTTGAATTAAATTTTAAAACTTAATGTTCAGGGGCATAACCGACTAATTGTGTTCTTTTATTTTGTTACCTGGTATAAATATGCAGATAATATGGAAACTTGCGAAGAGATTATTGGAGAAAGTAATTGAGGCATGATAGATTTAACATTCTGATTTAATCCTGGGAAATAACATTCTGATTTAATCCTGGGTAAATTTTGAAGCTTGCATGTGTGATTCATGCAAACATGATTCATACACTCCACACAATTGTAAACACCACTTCCATGCTTCTCGAGCAATACTTATTTGCAATGTCCTCCCAATGAATTTGGATCACATATGTTTGAGTATGGAATATTGTACATATATTAGTGATAATAGACTTGCTATGTGCTGCACATGGGGTTTGAGTCTTGGAACCACAGGGTGCAATGAAGCTGGAAAGGTGATTTTTCTTTAGAGGTTTCATCCAAGTACACCCACTTTCCCACGTGGGCTTTATTGGTAGTCCCAGTAGATGAGTGTATTACAGGAGAGGGGTAGTTATTAATACATACAAGTTCAGGTGCACTAAAAGAGGAATTGAAGGAGTTACACATTGAAGCCACACTTCTGCTCCAGCTCTTTAATGAGCAATGCATCTGGAGGCAAAGTTATCAAAGGCAGCGGAGATATCCAGTACCTTTTCTGGGCAGAGCTCCAGCCAAAAACTCCGTCTGTAGCATTGAAGGCTTCTAGCACTCTCAACATCCCATATACAGATAATTCCAATAGTTCTGATGCAATCTCCAGATCCAAAACTGCTGGTTTTGCCACCACTGAAGCCGGTTGACCTGCTGAGTTCTCCTAACATTCTGTACTTTTGTTTCAGATTTAATCAGCTGCAATCTCTCTGGTCCCTGTATTCCAACAGTGGCAGTGGAACTATACTATCCCTCATTGCTTAATTTCCACTGTTACTATTCCTTATTGCTCAGGAAGAAGCCTTGAATCTTCATTTCCTGGCATCTACTTCATCAGCTAGATTTCTTGACATTGTAAGCTTCCTTAAAGTTCAAGAAATGATATTGCATTCACTGCATTCACATGGTCCTCAGGATTTTCAAAGCAAAGTCATATTGCCACACATATCACAAGGACTATTACTCCCCAACAGCAATATCCACAATAAAAATAGAGGAGGTGGAGAGGCTTTTCAGAGGACAAAAGAGCCAGAAATCTCCAGGACCTGGCAATGTTTCCCTCTCTACTCTTAAGCTCTGTGCCAAACAGCTGGCACCGGTCTATACAGACATTTTTAACCAGTCCCTGCAAACATGTACTGTCCCTGCCTGCTTCGAAGTCTCCACTATTGTCCCTGTACCCAAAAAGGCAAGGATTACTTGTCTTAATGACTACAGGCCTGTCGCACTGACCTCTGTAGTCATTAAGACACTCGAAAGGCTTGTGCTGGCCAAGCTGAAAAATATCACAAACTCCCTGCTGGACACTCTGCAGTTTGCATATTGGGCCATTAGATCTGTGGATGATGCAGTCAACCTGGGCCTGCACTTCAGCCGACAGCACCTAGACTAGGGGACCTATGCGAGGATCCCGTTTGTTGATTTTAGCTCTGCATCCAACACCATTGTGCCAGAGCTACTACATTCCAAACTTTCCGAGTTGACTGTGCCTGAACCCCTCTGTCAGTGGATCACCAACTTCCTGACAGACAGGAAGCAGCATGTGAGGCTGGGAAAATACATCTCGAACCCGCAAACACTCAGCATAGGAGCACCACAAGGCTGCATACTCTCTGCTCTCCTCTACTCTCTTTACACCAACGACTGCACCTCCACAGACACCTCTGTCAAGCTTCTCAAGTTTGCGGACAACACAACCCTGATTGGACTGATCTAGGATGGGGAGGAATCTGCCTACAGACAGGAAGTGTTACAGCTGGCGTCCTGGTGCCATAGCAACAACCTAGAGCTCAATGCGCTTAAGGCAGTGGAATTAATTGTAGACTTTAGGAGGGCACCCCTCCCCTAACCCCACTCACAATCAACAACACCACAGTCACATCTGTGGAGTCTTTTAAGTTCCTGGGAACCATCATCTCCAAGGACCTTAAGTGGGGGGCTACCATCGACTCCACAGTCAAAAAGGCACAACAGAGGATGTACTTCCTGCGGCAGCTGAGGAAGCACAGACTGCCACAGGCAATGATGGTCCAATTTTACACGGCCATTGTAGAGTCTGTTCACACCTTCTCCATCATGGTCTGGTTTGGCTCAGCCACCAAGCACGACACCTGGAGGCTGCAGCGAATCGTCCGATCAGCAGAAAAGATTATTGGCTGCAACCTTTCCTCCATTGATGAACTGTACACTGCAAGGGCCAGGAAGCGAGCGGGTAAGATCATCTCTGACCCCTCTCACCCTGACCACAAACTCTTTGAATCACTTCGCTCTGGAAGGTGACTCCGGACTGTCAAAGCAGCCACAGCCAGACATAAAAACAGTTTTTATCCACGAGTAGTTGCTCTACTCAACAGCCAAAAATCTGTAGCCTCCCTTTGATCTGGTATTTTGTTGGTTCACATGCTTTATCAATGGTGTTTTATCATTAATGTTTTATTATTATTAATGTTTAGTGTTTTCTGAGTCATTCATAACTGTCACTGTATGTCATGTTGTTACTTGTGGGTGGAGCACCAAGGCAAATTCCTTGTATGTGAATACTTGGCCAATAAACCTACTTACTTACTTACTTACTTAAGTGTCTAACAGGTGTGTGATCATGAGATGAAAGTTCGCTTAAAAAGTCCAGAAAACTTTTACAATATGCAAAATAATTTCTAGGACATGATGTCCCAGATTATTATCTAAAGTTACATTATTATAAACATTAAAACTCAAACTTCTCATTCATTTGTCATTTGCATAGATTTTGGAAATAAATCATAATGTTATAATTTCAATAAGATGATGTCAAAGATACAGCGTGGAAACAGGCCCTTTGGCCCAACCTGTCCAACATGTCCCATCTACACAAGGCCCACCTGTCTGCGTTTGGCCCAAAACCCTCTAAATCTATCCTATACATGTACCTGTCTAAATGTTTCTTAAATGGTGTGCTAGTACCTCCCCCAATTACCTCCTCTGGCAGCTTGTTCTGTACACCCACTGCCCTTTGTGTAAAAAAAGTTACCCCTCAGTTTCCTATAAATCTATCCCCCTCAACTTAAACCTATGATTCTCGATTCCCCTACTCTGGGCAAGAGACTCTGTGTGTTTACATTATCTATTCCTCTCATGAATTTGTACACCTCTGTAAGATCAACCTTCATCCTTCTCTGCTCCAAGGAATTGAGTCCTAGCCTGCTCAAACTCTCCGTATAGTTCAGGCCCCCGAGTTCAGGCAACATCCTCATTAAAAATTTATGTTCAAAATACTATCAATAATTGCAAAGTATGTCATAGATTCAAAATCAGTCCATAGCTACAGCACAGTGACTCTGAGACTGCCATCTAGAGTCACTGCATCTTTATTGCACTTTGAGGAAAGATTCAGGTTTCCAAGAGAGATGCCAGGATAGATTTTATATTTCTCCTATGTGGGTTTTTGGTTGTTGAAGTGTGAAATGATAAAATCAGCTCTAATGTTTTGAAGGTTACACAAAAAGCTGGAGAAACTCAGCGGGTGCAGCAGCATCTAAGGAGCGAAGGAGATAGGCGACGTTTCGGGTCGAGACCCTTCTTCAGACTGGTCAGGGATCAGGGAAACGAGAGATATAGACGGTGATGTGGAGAGATAAAGAACAATGAATGAAAGATATGCAAAAAAGGTATGAAAGATATGCAAAAAAGATATGCAAAAAAATATAAAGAAGGGTCTCGACCCGAAACGTCGCCTATCTCCTTCGCTCCTTAGATGCTGCTGCACCCGCTGAGTTTCTCCAGCATTTTGTGTAACCCTCGATTCTCCAGCATCTGCAGTTTCTTCATTAACACTAATGTTTTGAAATTGGTTTCTATTATCTGATCTTCGGCAGTATTGATCTGTTTGCAAAGGAATGAGTGAGAGTTATGCTGAGGAGCAGAGTTGACCAATGGGTACAGATATCTAATGAAATAATTACAAATTAAATTTCTTCACACACAATGAAATAGTGTTTGCTCATTTCCTTGACAGTAACTGAATTGAATTATTAGATGACTTGTCCAGATCTTAACTCTCCTTCCTCTTCAATGCCATCCATAAGACCTCAGTTTCTTTAGATAGTCTACTGTATATAATGAGGTTGGATCCATTCTACTAAATCTTCTCTGAAACTTTTATGACCTTTCCAAAATGTCCTGCTGAGAACAGATAATAACATTTCAACCAGAATCTTGGAGATCATCATTTATATTCCGTTTTATTCCATGTTTCCAACTTTAAACTGTGTATTTCTTTAAAAAATCTTTCAATTTTTTTCTTGTCACCCCCAAAGCTTTCTGTACAATCTCTGGACTTTATTTTAGCTTGAAATGACTTTTATATTGTTTCTTTTTTTTTATATGGTTCCCCTGCATTCTTTTGAGCAAATTACATTTTTTATATTTCTGTACATTAAATGTCTTCCATCATGAACCTTTCCATTTCATTGGTCTAGATCTTAATGAAACCTATTTCTGTCCTCATATGCAGCTCACAGCATATCCCAGTTTTGTATTATCAGTGAAATAAAGCTACTCCAGCCTTTCGTAATACCTAAAAAAGTGAGCGTTTCATTCCATTTTCAAAATACAGTTTCACGCTATTTTTTAAAAAACTTTCTATACTTACAACCACATACAATGCATCTAAATGTTCCTTCTGCACTACAATTCTCCTTTGTTTTCTCAGCTTTTATTACCCTATTACACAGGATAGAAAAAAATCATTCAAAGACAGACATTTAACGGCAATTGTGGCCTACCTGAAAAAATGTGCCCTTGTTTGCTTGTCTAAATGCACACAATAACATTAATCATTGGTTATTTTCAATTCCCACATGGTAAGTTATATTTAAGTCTATAAAATTCCAAATCATATGTATCTTAATACCAGGAGTTGAGCAAATGGGAAGGAAAAAGCTACAGCATGTGCACCAGTAGAGTCATAAAGTCATACAATGTGGAAACAGGTCCTTCAGCTCAACTCATCCATGCCAACCAAGACGTCCCATCAAAGCTAATCCCATTTGCCTGCATTTGGTCCATATCCCTCTAACATTATCTTCTCCATGTACCTGATTAAGTATCTCTTGACTGTTGTTATTGTACCTATCTCAACTACCTCTTCTGGCAGCTCATTCCATATATCCACCTCTCTCTGTTTGAAAAGGTAACCCCTTAGGTTCCTATTAAATATTTTCACCTCACCTTAAATCTATGTCCTCTGGTCTTTGATTTACGTATCCCAGATAAATTACTCCATGTATTTACCTGATCAATTATCCTCATGATTTTATACACCTAAGATCACCCTCTAGCCTCATGGACTTAAATCCTAGGTTTCCCGATGTCTCCCGGTAGCTCAAGCCCTCGAGTCCTGGCAGCATTTGTATTACCAGATGATCTCTTAGATTATGAGGGTGGGAGCGGAGGGCACGTAATCCCTCAACGTCACTCCTCATAAAATAAGGATCAAACTTCGAACTGGTAAGTTCACGTTTAATCTTACTATTTTACTTCGGAGTCACGTGAGTGACTACATGAAGATTTCAAAGCTCTGTATTTTCATGCCATAGATGCACACCATACGACAATCTGCTTCGGTTGACACAGTAGGGAATAAATAATATATTGAACATTGCTTTGAATTATTCAATAACTATTGTTAATAATTACAAAACCAGGAATAACCCCTCTGTCCCAGGAGAAATTACAAACAATTAGAGAAAACAAAGCAAATTAATTAAATGTGACCCAAAACAGCATGCCCAACCCGTGGCACGGTCTGTACAGGTTTGTCATAAAATTAAGAAAATGTTGCTTCTCGAGACCATCCTGCAGCCTCGAGGATTTGGTCTAACGGCACGTCCTGAGCCTTCGCCGCGGAGGTTGATGTCGCCCTGGTGGAGTGAGAATTAAAGACATGATTGTAGACTCCAGCATAATTGAGAACCTGTTTCAACCATCTAGAAATAGTTTGTGCTGACACTCTTTTATATGGCGTTTTGTGACTAATGAGCAGTTCTATCTCAGAACCTCTGAGACTCATTGTTACCTTAATATATTGTCTTAAGTGTTTAACTACATATAACATTTGGTCAACAGGATAGGCTTTAAACGTCACCTTGGTTCCAGCAATACCTGGCCTGCATTGATTGATTAAATCATAAACATAGAAGGTAATGTCATTCATAGACAAAAGCATACAATCTATTCGTAACAATTGTAATGTTTGTACACGTTGTGCTGAACCAGCGCCATTAGCATAACCACAGGAAGAGTTAATCTCTGCATAGATAATGAAGTAATTGGAGCCCATTGCCGAAGCATTGTGAGAACAAGACTGATATCCCAGATTTCTGTATATCGAGGTTTCGGAGGGTTTTTATTAAAAATTCCTCTCATAAATCGGAATACTAACGGATGAGACCCGATAGGACGTTGTTCTGAAGACTGCCCTAAATAAGAGGACAACGCACTCCGAGCACTGGTAATGGCACTATAACTCAGGTGCCCATCAAAATGCAATTTAGCAAGGAACTCCAACACATCACATATGCTTGCATTATGATAAGACATATTGGATTGTACACAGAACAGCTCCCATTTCTTTATGTGAACCATATATTGTTTTTGAGTGCTCTTTCGCCAGCCTGCAGTGAGAACCTCCATGGCCCTGTTCGACAATCCAAGTCCTTGGAATTGTCTGGTCAGAACCTGCAGACCAACAATTAATATGGTCATGTAAAGGGTGACTTTCTCCTGTAACCGGGTGCACCACCAAATTGCTGCAGCTGGGAATCATCATGAATGGCTGAACCCTCATTCGAAGCACTAATGGGAACCATGGTTGTGTTGGCCAATCTGGGACCACCAAAACGCCTGTGGCGGAGTCTCACTGTATTGTGGTGAGCCATTTCGGGATGACAAAATGGAGGAATTGCATAAAAATTGAGTACCCCAATGTAACGAGAATGCATCCACGGCAACTGCACCTGGATCTGGCTCCCATGAAACATATTTAGGCAACTGGTGATGTAATCCGGATGCGAACAGATCAATCTCTGGCAACCCAAATCGAGTTACAATAGTGTGACAAAGTTTAGAATTCAACATCCATTCTATATTGGCATGAAACATACGCGACCTATGGTCTGCCACCACATTGTCTATACCTGGTAAATAAATGGCTGAAACCCAGATATGCGTTGACATACAGCAATGCCACATGACGGTAGCCAAGTTAACACATGATACTGATCGTGCTCCTCCCATATGATTAATATATGCCACTGCTGTGGTGTTATCAATCTGGAGTTGAATGTGTAAATCCTTCATTGAGGAGCAATATGCCTTTGTATTGCCACAGCTGTCCCATCCAATTAAATTTCAAGTACCTGCGATAATGAGCATGAATTGGCAGTGAAGAATACGCATCTTGCAAATCAATAGTTGCCACATAAGAGCCCTGTGATAGCAGCTGTTTAGCAGTAATGAAGGTGTCCAGTTTAAAATGCCTATAGAGAACTGAAGAATTTAAGTAAGAGAGATCCAGAATTACTCTACAACACCCATCTTTTTGAGGTCTGGGGAAATATTAGACACAATTGTTGAGGATGATTAATGGCTTTATCAATCAACATAATTTACCTGTTCATTCTCTGGAGCAGAAAACACCCACATTTTATTAGGCTCGTGCTGTTGACGTGGATCTATCCGTGAGATAAACGCAATGGTAGACTCGAGACAGTATTTAGTATAAACATATCAAACATTATACAGCACCATTTATTAGAAAACAATTGTAATCTACCTCCAATAGGAGATTGGCCACCAGACCTTTATCGTTAACAAAAGTCCCTGTACCTCTACAGTTGACCTGTAAGTCTGTTGTCTGCCCATATTGGGGTTGAAGCCTGTCTGTCTCGGTGGGTACCCTCGTTGCCCCACTGGCCTCCCCCTGCTGGGCTCAGCACCTGGATCTGACCTTCAGTACATTAACCCAGGTGTTCGAATAGGTGACCTCAAAATGCTTGACTACATTAAGCCAATTGTTGTGGCCTCATCATTAATTTCACAAATTTTCATGACAAGGTCTGTTCCAAACAGAAATTCAGGCGTTAGTACATTAGTCGCCTTACATAGAGCAGCAAATTTTTGGTTGGGGGTTGGCCTGATGGTGATATTCCCTGATGCAATTTACCTGAAAAATGCATTGCATAAAATAGCCAACATATCTTGTTTGAGTTTGAGGAATGCTTGTCCCTTGGACCATAGTGCCAACTGCAGTTATTGCTGCAGCCACCAGTTGAAGGACGTGTTGATACGAACCTCCTGTCCCCTCAAAGAAGGACTCATGGGTGCCCAGACAGCTGGGTTCACCGTGGGCACATTTAGTGATGCACATTAAACAGGTGTCTTATATTTGTTTGCAGTCACTTGCATCATAGCTTGCTGAAGCTGGTGAGATACTAAATAATTGATACTGCTGGGAAGGTATTCTTCCACTGCCTCACCAGTCCCCTCCTGAATAGCAAAACTCATTGCTATTTCCGAGACACCCGGAGCATGGCTCTTGTGTGCTGGTGTTTGCATATAAGCAGGGACACCAGAATCAGGATCAGCTGCATCCTGCCCTGCTTCTCCCAAATCATATTGTAGGGAGGCATCCTCCAGTCCTAAACAAGGCACTGGAAGGAAAACCCCAATATATGGAAAGCCCCTCCATATGTTGTGCTTGGTATGGGCCCTCTTGGACAGCACTGGCCCTTGGACCCTTATGTAATCAAAGGTTGGAGCATCAGCTCCATTTTTCACATACTCCCCCACATTATTTTTTTTATCAGGGGGAGAGTCACCATTGTCATCAGACAACACAGGTCTGTGAGACTTTCTCTTTGCCTTTTCATGGCTAGCAGCAGCCTCAGGCTGTGTAGTACCTGGAGCTAGTGCGGAAGATTTGCTTGCTATCGGAATTGCTGCCGGTAAAATGGCACCCGGCATCGGAACCGGCGTTGCCGCGCTTATCTCCCGACCCGATCGAATTTGTGAATCCCTGGACCCATGCTAAAAACGAATCCTCCTCCTGACAGCTCAATTTCTCCAACTCCTACTGACTGCTCGAGCCAGCTTTACGGAGTGGAAATACTTCTTGGTAAAGTTTGTAAAACACTTACCTTAGAAGTTCCTACTTACCGCTGGTGGAGCTGTGCCCTCCAGCCCCTTTCAGTGTCTCCGAAGTAAAATCAAATAAACGTAATGCATCAAATGCAACTAATAGTATCACTTTTATGGAAATTTTAATATTTTACACATATTACCACATCATACAATTCTAAAAATCCAGGTTATATATGGTGCTGGTGGGGGTAAGAGTAGGGGAAGGTAAAATTGGAATTTTCAACAATATCTTTAGATTCCATAATTTTAGATGTTTTCTAATTTGGAACAGTAATGGCAGGAAATTCTGGGCATAATCCGGAAGACGCAGGATCATTTCATTCCAAAAAGGAAGAAAGATTCTAAGGGGAGTAGGAGGCAACCGTGGCTAACACGAGAAGTCAGGGATAGAATAAAACTAAAGGAAAAGATGTATAACACAGCAAAGAGTAGCCTGAAGCCAGAGGATTGGGAAACTTTCATAGAACAACAGAAGGAAATAAAACGAGCAATACGGGCTGAAAATACGAAGTACCAGGGGAAGCTGGCCAGGAATGTAAAGAAGGACAGTAAAAGCTTCTTTAGATATGTTAAGGGAAAAAGGCAGACACGGGTGAAATTATTATGAGGAACAAGGAAATGGCAGAAGAGTTGAACAGGTATTTCAGATCTGTCTTCACTAAGGAAGACACAAACAATCTCCCAGAAGTACTGGAGGACAGATTATCTAAGGGGGTCAAGGAACTGAAATAAATTTTCATTAGGCAAAAACTATTATTGGGTAGGCTAATGTGACTGAAGGATGATAAATTCCCTGGGCCTGATGGACTGCATCCCAGGGTCCTCAGGGAGGTGGCTCTAGCAATAGTGGACGCATTGGTGATCATTTTCCAATGTTCAATAGATTCAGGATCAGTTCGTGTGGATTGGAGGATAGCTAATGTTATCCCACTTTTCCAGAAAGGAGCGAGAGAGAAAACGGGGAATTACAGTTAGCCTGACTTCGGTGGTGGGAAAGATGCTCGAGTCAATTATTAAAGAGGTAATAATGCGGCATTTGGACAGCAGTAAAAGGATTGGTCCAAGTCAACATGGATTTATGAAAGGGAAATCATGCTTGACTAATCTTCTGGAATTTTTTAAGGATGTGACAAGTAAAATGGATGAAGGGGTGCCAGTGGATGTAGTGTATCTAGACTTTCAGAAAGCCTTTGATACGGTCCCGCACGGGAGACTGGTGACTAAAATTAAGCACATGGTATTGGGGGTAGGGTGTTGACATGGATAGAAAATTGGTTGACAGACAGGAAGCTAAGAGTAGGTGTGAACGGGTCCTTTTCAGAATGGCCGGCAGTGGCGAATGGAGTGCTGCAAGGCTCAGTGTTGAGGCCGCAACTGTTTACCATATATATTAATGATTTGGAAGAGGGAATTAGGAGCAACACTAGCAAGTTTGCAG
Organism: Okamejei kenojei; assembly: GCA_035221665.1. Taxonomy (NCBI): domain Eukaryota; kingdom Metazoa; phylum Chordata; class Chondrichthyes; order Rajiformes; family Rajidae; genus Okamejei; species Okamejei kenojei. The sequence goes on along the minus strand of CM069136.1, from coordinate 99,126,798 downwards.
ATGACACAAAGCTGGCTGGCAGTGTGAACTATGAAGAGGATGTTAGGAGGTTGCAGGGTGACCTGGACAGGTTGAGTGAGTGGGCAGATGCTGGCAGATGCAGTATAATATAGATAAATGTGAGGTTATCCACTTTGGTGGCAAAAACAAACGGCCAGATTATTATCTCAATGGGGTTTGGTTAGGTAAGGGGGAGGTGCAGCGAGACCTGGGTGTCCTTGTACACCAGTCACTGAAAGTTGGCGTGCAGTTACAGCAGGCAGTGAAGAAAGCTAATGGAATGTTGGCCTTCATAACAAGTGGATTTCAGATCCCTGACAGGAGTCTCGACCCGAAACGTCGCCTATCTCCTTCTGCTCCTTAGAGCACCCTTGTGACCCTACGCTGGTAGGATGTAGGCGACCAAAACTGTACAATACTCCAGAGTACACAAAAAGCTGGAGTATTGCGTACAGTTTTGGTCTCCTAATTTGAGGAATGTCATCCTTGTGATTGAGGCAGTGCAGCGTAGGGTCACAAGATTGATCCCTGGGATGGCGGGACTGTCATATGAGGAAAGATTGAAAAGACTAGGCTTGTATTCACTTGAGTTTAGAAGGATGAGGGGGAATCTTATAGAAACATATAAAATTATAAAAGGACTGGACAAGCTAGATGCAGGAAAAATGTTCCCATTGTTGGGCGAGTCCAGAACCAGGGACCACAGTCTTAGAATAAATGGGAGCCATTTAAGACTGAGGTGAGAAAAAAATTTTTCACTCAGAGAGTTGTGAATTTGAGGAATTCCCTGCCACAGAGGGCAGTGGAGGCCAAATCACTGGATGGATTTAAGAGAGAGTTAGATAGAGCCCCTGGGGCTAGTGGAATCAAGGGATATCGGGAGAAGGATGGCACGGGTTATTGATTGGGGATGATCAGCCATGATCACAATGAATGGCGGTGCTAGCTTGATGGGCCGAATGGCCTCCTCCTGCACCTATTTTCTATGTTTTCTATGTTTTCTAATTATTTCACTCCATGAAGTGTTAAATATATTCAGTAAAAATACTGAGGTTAGGATGTGATTAGGAAGAAACCATATCGTCTGGGAAAAGCACAGTCTAATCAGTAGACAAGGATACCATGTGTGATCTGAGTCAAGACAGGATGTGCTTAAAATTTGTGAATCATTTTCATTACCATGATGCCAATGCTTAGGTATTACTAGCTGAGCTGTTTATGGGCTGAGTTCACAAAAAGGGGCCCCATCTTGTGTGTGGTACAGATTATTGGAAGTCTTGGCGCAGATGGAAAGGTGCAGGCTTATGCCTGTAGCCTTAAAGGAAAGATGTATTTTCATAGTATATTGGTTTGGATGTTTGAAGTAAACCACAGCAAGGGACAGATGAGAAAAGTCATCCCGATATTAACTTTCAAAGATCAGTTCTGGTTGCCTTGGTTAACGTGATAGAAAGAAGGCATGATTTTCTCCACATCCAAGAGTCTGGAATCCATCCAGACAGATCATCAACAATCACAGGAAGAGTTAATAAAATCAAAAATAAAGCCTCAAGCACAAGGATCCAGTGCTGGAAACTTATTAACCTCAGACTTAAGGTCAAAATCAATTAATATGTCACGATCTCATATCTACCTAGTACATTGCTATCGACATGTGCTTCTTCATACACTCCTGTTTTGTTATTTAGCCTTTAGTTTTAAAGTTTTAAAGTTTTAAAGATACAGCGTGGAAACAGGCCCTTCGGCCCTCCCGAGTCCATGGCAACCAGTGATCACCTGTACTCCACACACGAGGGACAATTTACAGAAGCCAACAAACCTACAAACCTGCACGTCTTTGAAATACTGGAGGAAACCGGAGCACCTGGAGAAACCCTACACGGTCACAGGGAGAATGTGCAAACTCCACACAGACAGTCCAGCAACCAAGGTCAGGATCGAACCTGGGTCTCCGGTGCTGTGAGGCAGCAGCTCTACTGCTGCATTTCTACTATGCAGGCCATTTTTCGTTGCTCGTTGTCAGTTTTTGGGTGTCACCGATAAGATCAGCAAATATTAGTCATACCCAATTATCCTTGATAATATGGTAGTGAGCAGCATTCTTGAACCACAGCAATCTTCCTGGTGAAGAAGATCCCACTATGCTATGGGGTGAAATGGTGAAGCGTCAGCATTACAATTCCAAATCAAGATAGTATGCATCTTGTAGTGGAGCAAGAAGGTTTAGGTGTTGCCATGAGCCTGAAACACCTGTCATAGGTGGTTGAGGTTGCTGGTTTGAATTGTGATGTTGAAGTTGCCTCAGCAAATAACTGCAGCAAAATCCATTACTTGAGTACGATTGCATTGCAAGTGGCCTTCATTGTCAAATTATTCTGCTCACATACATAGTGTACCTAGTGGAACAGGAGCCAAATGAAAAGACAATAACCCCCCTTTGTGCCCCACCTGGACACGCAGCTATTTCTCCCCACTCTCTCTACCTACATTCCTTCATTTCGCTTCACAATTCACAACTCTTCAATCCTCATGTATCATACCTGTTTTATTCCACCTCTGGCCTTTGTCCGACCATCCAGTAGAGGCGCCATACGAGGCAGCCTTTGCCTACAGTCTGTCTGTTTTTCCATCTTTTTGTTATTTTTGGTCTGTTTAAAAAAGTATGTTTTTGGAGGTTTCTTAGTATTTTTATGTGGGGGAGATGGGTAGGGAAACCATTTCTCCGTCACTTCCTGGCGAGGATACGACTATTCTCTGAGTCGCGTCTTCGCCTCCCCCCCCCCCCCCCCCCCCCCCCCCCCCCCCCATCGCGGCCTACCAACTGGATTGGAGACGGACCAGAGCTTCAGCGGCAGTGCAGCACTGGATTCATCGCGGAGCGGGCGATGCCTTACCTCGGATCGCCGTTTGAAGCTCCGGAGTGTTGGGCCTGCTGCTTCAACATTGTGGAGTCCTGGGATGCCTTTGCCGAGGGCATCCAGTGTGAATCTCCGCCCAGCTCTGCCAGTGGACTTCGGGAGCTGTGATCTCCGGTAAGAAGTGGCCGATTCAGAAATCCGAGCCGCTGAGAATGTTCTTCCTTTCCGACATCGGAGTTCCATCATCCTGGCGAGAGGGCCTGAACATCGGGCCGGTCGCAGCTGCGACAGCGGAGGGCTCGGGAGGCCCCGACCATGGTTGAACAACAAACAGGAGGATGACTGAACTTTGGTGCCTTCCCTCAATGTGGGAAACTTTGATTCTGTTGGGTGGGGATGTTTATGCTAAAGTCTATCGTGTGTTGTGTTCTTTTTTATTCGTATGGCTGTATGGTAACCCAAATTTCACTGTACCAATTGGAGCATGTGACAATAAATGTGAACTTCGAACTTGAACATGAATCACCTCCCTCCCCTGCGTTCACCTATTGCTTGCCATGTGTTGTGCTGCCCCACCTCTCTTCCAATCCCCCCACTCCTCCCACAATCAGTCCGAAGAAGGGTCCCGACCCAAAGTCACACATCTGGGGATGCTGCCTGACCCAATGAGTTACTCTGGCACTTTGTGTCTTTTTTTTTATAAACCAGCAATTGCAGTTCCTTATTTCTACACTAGACAATAACCATTGTACACCAGTAATCAACATATCACCAGTAACTAAGCTGAACGATGGACTAACAATGGATGGAGACAATAGAAATGATTTTGAAATGTCTGGCATTGGCCATGGAGATATTTGAATGGTTACACAACATTGCGATTGCAAATAAAATGTTTGCACTTTGAGGGATGTGGACAATGGCACGTCACTCCACTGGAAATGCTGCAGTGCCCAATGCATACTGCTCTCTGCTACACAGATGAATTCAGCTTCTTGGAGTGGAGAGCTTTATCATCTCCTTAATGTAACTATACATGAGGGGTGGGAGATTGCAACCTTCACGTGGTCCGTCCTTTTTCGACGAATGCAATAAACCCGATGTGCACATTCAAATAAGATCAAATAGAACAAGTTGTCTTACAACTTTAGGCTGTGCGCCACACGCAAGAAGAAGAAGAAGAACTACTATACATGTGCTTGGGAACACTTTACAGACATTCAGAGTTTCAGGTCTAAAAAAATATCAGATACAGGAACTGAAGGGCAAAGTCACCTTCAAAGTGGTTTTTGCCTTGCTGTTTAGTTGCAATTGTGGCTGCAGCATGTGGCAGATATGTAACCAAGTAACCAAGTAACAAGTAACCAATTCCTTGCTGAAATTGAGTATTTTCAGGCATTGCATCTCACTCAAAGTATTTAAAACTGCTCCTAGAACATTCATTGTTGGTAGGCGCTCCTCTTCTTCCCAACTCTATGGGCAGATTATCCTCAACTTTCCTGTCAAATTGAATTCCAGAGGAGCAGGCATCAATATTTTGAGTTCTCAAAGAAGAAGGCAAAGGTGCTGGTTCAGAATATAACTTCGGTTAAGTCACAGCACTCCTGCAAGTCATAAGTATATAGTACTTGTGAAAATAGCAATCAGCATCTCAACATCCAATTCCACTACCAATTATCATTGAATTCAGCATTGATTGGGCATTCCTTTCAATACTGCAAGATGGCAAAAGGAATTCCAAACAGCTAAATGACAGGTTCCCCAAGTGTGATCAACTCATTCCACTGAATGGATTATAAGTGCTGGGGTCAAATTATTGCTGCTTATATGGATGTCCAGCAGCACCTGCCTACTTAGCCTGTGAACAACATATGTGCTGCCACTCTGTCCAATTTACTGGACAATGTAATTATACACACAACCATTTTAAGAGTATTTAAATCACTACCTTGACTATAACCCGCTTATTAAATAAACACCACACCCATTTGATTTCATAATAACAACCATGGTAAATACACTGGAGAAGAATTACTGTTAGCAAAAGCAAATGAGGGTAAGGCTTCTAAACAGGGCTATACACTCAACAAGGATAAAAATATGATTCTTGTGTTTTCAGAAGGAAAAACAAGTGGAGAAATACAGCCAGAAAACGTAGACATGCAAATCAACAAATCTGTTCCTCAACGATTCAAGATGACTAAAAGTTGGATCAGAACAAAAAAAATTAGACAAAACATGTGTTTAAAATTGTCGACAAACCTGAATGAAGGATGCTTTGAAAATTTTTTTACACCCTTTGGAATAAAGCCATTTAAAAGGAACTTGAAATCCCAGACTTACTTAAGTAGTATTGCCATTTTCACAAATATCTGAGAATCCACAAAGACTGAAGAAAATGGGTTGATGTGGATGGATAGCATAAATTACACTGCAAACCAAAACCAGGTTTCAACACAGCCATAATGTAGCAGTATTTTGAAACCCTAATTGGCTTCTGGTGGTTTGCAAACAACAGAGGAATATGTCCAAGAACTGAATTTTGAAATACACCAGACATAGCAAAATACAAACTGGAGAAATAAATCCTGAATATAAGAATACTATAATGGACAAATTATTTTTGCCCTGTTAATAATAAACATTGCCTGGGAACCTCCACAGCTGGGCCCATGAAGTCAAACAAAAAAAGATTTATGCTTCATGAGAGAGAAGACTTTTGCGCAAGCTTGAATAATACTGCTGATCCTGGCAATGTGAAATAAAAATAGAAAATGTTGGAAATACTCAGTAGGTCAAACAGCATTTATGGACTTGATATTTGCTTTTTTAGCCATGTTTAGGTCATAATATTATGGAGTTTAGAATTTTACATAGAGTTGATATTTAGGAAGCTATCTAAATGCAATATCACTGAATGCAATTAAACAAGGTGGCAGTTCTTAACTGTCACCATTGGTCAGAATAAATCTGTTGAATAATATTTTAACAATTTTAATGCTGTCATGGGATTTTCCTTCAATAATCATTCCATTATACAGGTTTTACATTACCAATGGGCAGGAGAATACCTTTGCAACCCAATATTCAAGAAAAAAAATTACCTGAAATACGGCAGGTCACCAAAACATATTGGAGGCATAGGCAAACTGCAGATGCTGGAACAGTTTTCTGGAGGAACTTAAGGCATCAGGCAGGCAGATGTGGCCTGACCTGCCGAATGAAGGGTGCTGACACAAAGTATCGACTGCCCGTTTCCTTCAATAGATTCTTGATCCACAGAGTTCCTCCAGTGGATAATTTGATGTATCAAAAGACCCTATGTTACATAAAAACTGAATAGGTGAATGGATTCTGCTATTTTTTGTTTTAAATTTTCAGTAGATGCTTGTCGATCGGTGTGTAAAGCTATTCATACAAAGCCAGCAGGGTGCCAACATCAGTAAGTTAGGAAGCCCCTTGGATGTATTTCATGTCCTCCTCGTTTGGAACCAAATGGTACAGGAGTTTGAGTTTCAGAGTTTGAGCATCACCCAACTCAGATTCAACCCCTTCCTCCACAGATAAAAGTGGAATTTACATCACATAAAAATCTATATAACTAAAAGCCTCATCTTGACCACTTCCTGTCTGCGCTTTATATTGATTTTAGAAAAAAACACTACCATATATCACTATGATTTTTGGCCATCTTCCTCACAGTCCTCCTCCGCTGAGGCAGCCCCAAGGATTTTTCCGATCGATGAAAAATAAAAAAAAGTTATGAGTGTTTAAAAAATCTTGAGAACAGCTGATTGGTCCTCTCACCTGTCAATCAAAATGATGAAGGTAACGCCCCTTCCGGGGGGGGGGGGGGGTAGAGAGGGAGGACTATAAAACCCCGGATGCCTGGACGTGAATCAGTCACACTGGAAGATTGCGAGGAAAAGGCCACAGCTGTGATTCTAAGCTGTGAATCAACTGAAATGTGAGTCTGCAATGTACTTGCAATAAATGATTTGTTAACCCTTAATGAAAATAAAATGAGTTGTTTGGCCTGCCCTGTGCTTGAAACTGCAATTGAAATGGAAATGAAATGAAAATGTAATGAGCTGTTTGGCCTGCCCTGTGCTTGAAACTGCAATAGAAATGGAAATGAAAAGAAAATGCAATGATCTGTTTGGCCTGCCCTGTGCTTGAAACTGCAATGGAAATGGAAATGAAAATAAAATGCAATGATCTGTTTGGCCTGCCCTGTGCTTGAAACTTCAATGGAAATGGAAATGAAATGAAATGAAAATTGAATGAGTTGTTTGGTCTGCCCTGTGCTTGAAATGGAAATGGAAATGGAAATGGAAATGAAATGAGTTGTTTGGCCTGCCCTGTGGTTGAAACTGAAATGGAAATGGAAATGAAATGAGTTGTTTGGCCTGCCCTGTGCTTGAAATTGATATGGAAATGAAATTAAATGAGTTGTTCGGCCTGCCTGAAACCACTAATTTTGGCCCACAAGGCTCCTATTAGCCACAAAACCTGTCCCTTTTGCCCCAAATGCCCGTATTAGCCCAGGAGAGGCATTTTGGCCCAAAAGGCCTGCGCCAGGACATGAAAAGTCCAGAAAAAGTGCCTTTCACTGAGATTTCACATACATATTTTTAAAAGAGCCCCTTCGGGCCATCAGGCCTGTAATAGCCCAGGAGGAGTCCCTTCAGCCCATCAAGAAGTACTCCCCCTGCAAGTATTAAACCTCACCCCAGTATTTTTCTCTCTCCCTTCATTGGCTGCCTGTGAGATCCAGGCCAGGATAGAATTTCCTCCTTCATTGCTGTGATCTGCAGAACAATATGTCTAAAATTGATTCTCCACCCTCTCCCCTTCTCTGTCACAGTCTCTCACCTGTTTTGGGCACAATTTCTGGCAGTTTCTGAGCTGCCAACCCACCAGCCCTGAATGACTGAACTGCCAGCCCACCAGGACTGAGTGACTGAGCTGCCAGCACACCAGGCCTGAGTGACTGAGCTGCCAGCCCACCAGCCCTCAGTGACTGAGCTGCCAGCCCACCAGGTCTGAGTGACTGAATTGCCAGCCCACCAGCCCTGAGTGACATAGCTGCCAACCCATCAGCCCTGAGAGACTGATCTGCCATCCCACCAGGCCTGAGTGACTGAGCTGCCAGCCCACCAGGCCTCAGCGACTGAGTTGCCAGCCCACCAGGCCTGAGTGACTGAGCTGCCAGCTTACCAGGCCTGATGGAGCTGCCAGCCCACCAGGCCTGAGTGACTGTGCTGCCAAACCACCAGGCCTGAGTGACTGAGCTGCCAACCCAAGAATCCATTTGTCCCATAATGTCCATACTAGCCCTCTGGAAACCAGTCCATTTGGCCCACAACACCTGTATTAGCGCTGCAGAAAGCCCCTGAGAAGGCAACTTTTTCACACAGTATATGGAACAAGCTGCCAGATAAAGTAGTTGAGGCAGTTATGATAACAACATATCATAGACATTTGGACAGGTACATGGGTAGGAAAGGTTTAGGAGGTTATGGGCAGCCCCAGGCAAACAGGATTAGCTTGGATGGGGCACCTTGGTCGGCATTGACAAGTTGGACCGAAGATCCTGTTTCCATGTTGTATAACTCTATGTCTCTATGATATAGTAATAACTCCAAACCAAAATAGTTATATTTTATGGAGCAAATGCATTCTGATTATACTGTGGGCTATCATGTGTGGAGAGCAGTATAATAATAAAACAATTTTCTGTTATTTGATTCATTTATAGATTAAGCGATTGTCCATAGTTTGTCAATTTTACCCTGCTTTCTTAGATCATTTAGTGGCCACACTGATATATTTCTGACTCTCTTTAAAGATCTTCTTAAAATATAACTCTTTGCTAATCTTTTGGTGATCTACTCTGGTATCTTCTAATATTTTGTTGGGCAATGGAATCATGAAACCCTAAAGGCTGCAAAAGAAAATGAAACAACAAATGCTCAAAGAAAAAGAAGCAAAAAAAGCAAAGAAAAATAAACACAAAATATAGTAAAGAAAAATAGGGTGTTCACTGATGGCCATGTGAGTTTAAAGTGCAGGAGATAACTTTGTTTTCTTTAATTCAATATAACATGGATACAGAAGAAAACAAAATGTAGGTTCTTTGAAGAAGAAAGGCTATTTTCACCGACAACCCAACACGTTATTTGAAAATGGGTTATTAAGGTAATGAAACCTGTACCTTGTATATCTTAATTCTTCTTATCAAGTCCACGTCACAAGATCAGAAATTGTTCAGCCAGAGCTGAACACACTTCTCGGCATCTGCATACAATGGAGTCCTGCGCTTCTTGTATGTAGTGGTGGAAAGATTGGTGGAAACAGGGCCTCATTGTGATTGCTCTTTCCTTGGCCCCTATATCCTGATGATTGTTTACTAGGAGTCAAAACAACTAGTACTTAGAGAAGAGATTCTTATTGAATCAGTGAAGTATTGTGAGAGGTATTTGTTAAGACGACCTACCCTCAAAGGACCTAGTTCAAAGAGAGTATCTTTATAATCCAAAAAACAGATCAATCTTCCATCTCACCCAGCCCTTATGAGACTCCAAAGATTACATTACATGAAATGTTACTAATACTATAGGATTCTAATTTCCCATTGTTGAGCCAAGTTAGAAGGAGATGCAGAGTGGAGATAAGATGGCAAGCGTGCAGCTCCGATTATCTTCCTCTTGGCATCATTCCCTTTGGGGAGTGGTCAATGGGCATGTCATTCAGAAGGATTTCAGAAATTAATGGAATTTTGAGTAAGTGAGAGGTAATTTGAACAGCTGAGGAGAAAATTTTGTTTTTGATTACTGGTGTTAAATGGAATGAGGTTATTGTCACCAGCATGTATTCAATTTCTCTATTAACTTCATTTCCCTTGTAAATGATCGCCAATCATCATCTGTACGCCAAACATCTGCTACTCATGTGGCAGTCAATGCAACTAATTCATCGCCAACCTGCAGGTCATTATTATTCATTGCCCAGACTCAAACATGAACAATTATTTAGTTATGACATAGAAGGACATCTTGGGGAAACCCATATTGTCAGAGGGAGAATATGCAAACTCCTCATTAACAGGGCTGGTGGTCAGAACTGAATCCAGATTGCTGGAGCTATGAAGCAGCAGTAGTGCCTGCCAGACCATTGTTCTATACTTTTAGTTTACAGAGTGCTTTACTGACACGGCTACTCTAAATGTTGTTAGACCACCGGGTTAGATATGATATTGACTGGTTGTGTCACGGCATGGTATGGCATCGCGAATGCCCAGAAATGAAGAAGATTGGAAAAATTGGTGAACACAGCCCATTCCATTATACATGCTGATTTCCCCACCATTGAAAAGATGTACAGGAGCAGCTGTTTCAAAAAGGCAGCTAGAGATCCACACCACCCTGGTTCCATGCTCTATTTTCACTCCTGCCATCGGGAAGAAGGTATAGGAGCCGGTAAGCTGTAACATCCAGATTCAGGCGCAACTTCTACCCAACAACAATCAGGCTATTAAACACTACAATCTCCAACTAAATTCTGAGCTACAGAGACTTGGGGGCATTGTTTTGACTTTGCACTAATAATGACTGATTGTTTTTTATATACTGATCTTTTTTTGTTGTTGTTTATTTTGGTCTTTACAGAGTATTATGTGCACATATCTGTTTGCTGCTGCAAGTAAGAATTTCATTGTTCAATTTGTTCATTGTTCATAGGACATATGACAATAAAACACTTATGGCTCTTGACCTTTTACTCTTGATGGAAACTGTTGTACCCCTTTTCTTTGTTTGGCAGAAACGGCTCTATCAAACTTGATCCATCCAAAGAAAGAGAAGGGAAGACAGTAGATTCTGTCACATCTCTAGAACAGTCATTGCTAATCCCCAGCAATGGGCTACACTCACCTTGCTGTGCTTCTATCCACACCTCACAATGTAGCGATGAGATCCTCATTTTGTTCTTACCCTCATGTTCTCACCACCAGAGGCAGGCAGGGATTTATGGAAGGTTCCCAAAACAACAGGCATAGCCAAAGTGGACATCAATTTTATTTTGGAGTCACATGAGTGACTACGTGAAGACCCTGTCCAGCACGCATGCGCAACATTAGCGTTCATGCAGTGAATCCGCAACGAACGGGAGTTCAAGGCGCTCCCGCTACAATTTGAAAGTCGGGCCGACAGGTAAGTGTTTTACCGTGGCCTTGTGTATTTTCTCTGTGGTCTGCTTTGTGTTCCAGAAAGAATGAGCAAGACCAGAGGAAAGAAATCTGTAGCTCGCCCCCGCTCGTCTCCCGTTGAGGAGGGTGGGCGAGAGGCGGCAGGATTGACTACGAGCCAAGCCCAGCACCGCTAGTGCAGCCTGAGCAGCGGGCTGGAGGTACCTGCAGCCAGAACCGGGCGGTAGTATCCGACGATTCGGATGAAGATGCCTCACCGCTCGAGAGCGACACAGGCAGCCGCCTAAGCCGAATGGAACGGCTTATGGAGCAATTGCTCCAGCGAGATCTGCTGAGAGAACAGCAGCAGACTCGCCAAGGGAGCTCAGGCACTCCCGCAGTGCCCTTTACGCAATAGCCATTGCTTCACCTTCTATTGAAGGCAGCATTGGCGACCAGGTCTGGGCTGGTCAAGAAGAGGGGTCACTGGCTGAAGATATCGGGAGTACGCAGGGTGTACAGGATCAGGAAGAGCTGCTGGGTGTGGTCAACTGCTACGTGGCCATTCCACGAGCGGGTCGGCCTTTAGACCCAAAACTTGCAGCCAGCATTGACCACCTGTCCTCAAAACCCCTACAAGAATGGGTGGTCAATGAGGCTCTTGAATTATATTCAGCCCCAGAAAATTGTACATCACTGAATGTACCAGCTGTAAACAGCCAAATTTGTGGACATTTGGGGCTGAATATCAGGAACCTGGAGTTGAAGCTCCAGAAAACCCCAAAACTCCTGACAGCAGGAATAACTTCATATGCTCAGTCCATAGATGGTGTTGACATTACCACAAATCAGCAAGATACATTAGCTCTGCTGTGCACCACTCAATTCGAGAATAACAATCTACGGAAGGAAATCATCAAGCCTTGCCTCAACCCTAAGTTTGCAGGACTTTGCAAAACACCGGGTTCAGAAACTCCAATTCTGCTCTTTGGAAAGGACCTTCCAAAAAAGGTGAAAGACCTGGAGGAAGAGTCCAAGACCTTTGATCTCATGAGGGCAGGTTTGGGACCGAGCAGACCTAACAAACCCAAGCGGCAGTACCCCACGGCGTCCACCAGTCGCCGACTACCGTATGGGACTGGTGAAAGCTCGGGGTCCGCAACCATTCCCTGTAAGCCTTTTTTAGGCCAGGGCCCAGAGCAGACCCCTTGGAAAATGCACCACCCACAACATCAACATCAACAGCAACATCAACATCAACAGCAGCCCTCTACAGCCCAGCAGACACCTCGTCATCCAGTGAACAGGCAGAAGAAGCACTAGTAACCATGGAGGTAGGTAGGTCTGGTTCCTCTCAGCATATGAGCAGTAGGGGCTCTATACAAACAGGGGGGAGATTGCACTTGTTTTTGGATACATGGGAGTCTATCACTAATGACAAATATATACTCAGCAGCATTCATGGCTATAAAATTGACTTTGTTCATGAAAACACGCCACCAGTTCAGCATATACCCCAAAAGGTATTCACCCTCTCAGTCAAAGAGAAACAAGAGTGTCAAGCTGAACTGATGAGGCTACTAGCAAAAGGTGTAATTGAAAGAACAAAACATGAACCTTTGGAATTTGTGTCTAATATTTTCGCTAAAACTAAAAAAGATGGTGGATGTCGCATCATCATTGACTTAACTTCTTTAAACGAATCTGTTAAGTATATACATTTCAAGATGAAGACTTTTGAAACAGCCAGACAATTGATTTCCAGGGTACTTTCTGGAAAGCATTGATTTAAAAGATGCCTAATACTCAGTACCCATACACAAGGAGCATCGTAAATACCTAAAGTTTATCTGGATGAAACAGCAATGGCAATTTAAAGCCTTACGAAATGGGCTATCCTCAGCTCCAAGGTTGTTCACAAAAATCTTAACACCTGCCTTGGCATTATTGAGGAAACAAAAGCATATAGTCATGGCATACTTAGACGACATTTTAATAGTAGGGAAAACCTTGGAGACAGCCATTTTGGCAGTAGCAGCCACCAAACGTTTGTTGAAACTTTGGGGTTTGTCATACACCCAGGTAAATCCAATTTGACACCGTCCACAACCATGGACTATCTTGGATTTACGATTGACACTATTCGCATGATTGTAACTCTGCTGAAGGGGAAAGCATCAGAGTTGGCACAATCATGCAACAAACTAATGGATAATCACCAACCCAGCATTAACCATTCAAACGGATGCCAGTGCTTTGGGCTGGGGAGCAACTAACATGCAATCCAGCGCAGGGGGCAGATGGACTAATTTTGAATCATCTTGCCTACAGACACGGGGTATTAACTACTTAGAAATGCTGGCTGCGTTTTATGGTTTAAAAGCATATTCATCTAATACGCATCACGCACATGTCCGGTTGCAATTAGATAATACCACGGTGGTGGCTTATATCAACCACATGGGTGGTGTAAAGTCGATATCTTGTGACAATTTGGTCAACCTAATCTGGCAATGGTGTGTCGAAAGACATATTTGGTTATCAGCAACTTACCTACCAGGTAAGCAAAATACAGTGGCAGACACCAGGTCATGCAAATTTAACGATAACATCGAATGGATGTTAAATCCCAAAGTATTTGCTGAAATTACAAAGCAATATGGCACACCAGATATCGATCTATTTGCATCTAGGCTGAATCACCAGGTACCAACGTATGTTGCTTGGGAACCAGACCCTGAGGCAGCAGCAGTTGATGCATTCACGCTGCATTGGGGGAAAATGTTCTTCTATGCTTTTCCTCCCTTCTGCCTCATCAGTCGGTTATTACGCAAGATTCAATTGGATTCCGCTTCAGGAATCTTGATAATACCCGACTGGCCTACACAGCTATGGTTCCCAGTGGCCTTCGACATGGCTGTCGAAACACCGTTGGAATTCCCCAGCAGTCCAGTATTATTAATCCACCCAGTGTCAGGTATTAGTCACCTGTGCCATGACAGAGTCATGAACAAGTTCGCCACCACCCAGGTCACTCGGAACAACTTACCCTGAAATCAGTCATGCACATGGCACTAGTGTCAGCACAAAGGGTTCAGTCCCTCCACCTTCTGAGGCTGGACAGCGTGATACAGTCATTGGACTGTATCACATTCCATATTCAGGGTCTGGTCAAACAAACTAGACCAGGAACTATGCCTCCAGTTATGGAGTTCCGGGCATATTCATCTGAACCATGGCTGTGTGCCAAGACCCATCTCGCCATTTACATAGACACAACATACAACTTAAGAGGGAGAGAAAAAGCCTTATGGATAAGCAGATGATGAGCCAAACCATTTCAAGGTGGCTCAAGCAGGTGCTTAGGTCCGTGGGAATCAACACTTATGTTTACAAATCTCATTCCATCAGGGCTGCATCCACGTCAGTGGCTAGGCGAATGGACGTGCCGATGGACCATATTCTGGCCAAAGCAGGATGGTCCTCGGAAATAACTTTTCCAAAGGTTTTATAATAAGCCGCTGGCGGAACCTGCTCCATTTGCAGACAGAATTTTAGAGTCTGCAGATAATATTTAATTTAAGCCTGGGGGAGCTCTCTGTTGTTATTAATAAACCTTTTTTGTTCACAAACAGGTTATTGTTGATTGTGATAACATACTTCCTCCCTCAAAGGTCTTCAGACAGTGAGTGAAGCATGAGCTGGTACACGGTTCGAAATCACAGAGCTTTGAAGTCTTCATGTAGTCAGTCATGTGACTCCGAAATTAAATAGTAAGATTAAATGAGAACTTACCAGTTCGAAGTTTGATCTGTATTGTATGAGGAGTTACGATGAGGGATTACGTGCCCTCCGCTCCCACCCTCTATTATACAGATCAACTGGTAATTAAATTCTTATTTTTTCTTTACTATATTTATTTCAATCATTGTGTTTTTTCTGTGAATCCACACCGCTGCTTTGAAGAATGTCGCGCATGTGTGCTGGACGGGGTCTTCACGTAATCCCTCATCGTAACTCCTCATAAAATACAGATCAGAACTGGTAAGTTCTCATTTAATCTCACTATTTTACAGTACAGGTAGGTGTTCACCTCCAGAATCCACGGCATTAAAGGAATTGGTGTTAAACTGGGTAGGAGTGTAATGGAATTTATAACTAGAAGGTTGGACATGTCTAATATGCTGGATAAAAAAATGATGCATTTTGCACCTGTTTCGCATCTGTAAACAGGCACAAAGCAAAAAAGCTCGGCGTTTCTTGGGCTTAATCAGCAATTCCACATAGAAACCTCACCGATGCTGGCCTTGGTCTTTGGATGGCCATTTGCAACTGGCTTCAAGAATTCTGAAGAAAGGTTTTGGCCCGAAACGTTGCCTATTTCCTTCGCTCCATAGATGCTGCTGCACCCGCTGAGTTTCTCCAGCACTTTTGCCTACATCCAAGAATTCCTTACTGGCTGCCCTCAATTGCTCAGAATTGGCCATAACATTTACCTGACCCTCAACAACAACGTGGCTCAGGGTTGTGTGCTCAGTTTTTTGCTCTAGTCTTGTTCACCCATGACCACGTGGTCAAGTACATTGCCAACCCAATCTATACATTTAATGAAGATACCATTGGTGTGGGCCAAATCAACAACAATGATGAGACAAAGTGTAGGAAAGAGATCAAGGACATTCTATCATGGTGTCACAATCATAACCTAGCCCTTAATATTAGCAAGAATGAAATAATTAGCTGTTGACCTGATGAAGTGAGGGGTCGAACACAACCCTGTTCTCATCAATGGAGCTACTATATGGATGGTAGACAACATCAAGTTATTGGATATCCATATCATCAGCAATCTAATTTGGTCCCTTTACATGGATGTGGTGAAGAGTGGTTAACATAGGCTCATTGCTTCCTTCCATCCAGTCCATATTATTGGGATGTTGCATCAGGAAAGGCAGAACGTATCATCAAGGATAGTTGTCACCCTGGTCATTATCTTTTCTCTCTCTATCATTTGGGAGCAAATAAAAGAGCTGGAAAGCTTGCAACATCTGGATTTAAGGACAGATTCTTTCCCATTGCTGTCTGACTCCTGTACTAATCACTTCTTTTACACCCCATTCCTGGAAGGGCTGTCACATTCTCTGACTCTGAACTCTACCTCAAGTCATTTATTCTGTTATTGCACTTAAATATTCTTCTGCACTACTCGGATGTTGCACTACAATCTTACACCATTCTGCTGTTTTGTACTTGTCATTACTGTATATTTATTATTGCACTTAGCATTGCTGTATCTATCTTGTTCATTCTGTGAGGTCATTTGGATGAATACACTCTATATGGATCAAACATTGTCCATCAATCATTGAGGTATCTCGGTATCCATAGAGTCAGCCGACACAACACTAATTCTGGGTATCTGTGAGAAGCTTTTACGCCACCCATATGAATTATTTTGTCCCATAAAAGTGTTTGAATATTCAGAGGTGTCTTGTCAATTATGGCGATCTCCCATTGTAAATATGTAATTCAATGGAAACATTCATCTGACTCAAAGTACTGAAGTAAACAATGTCACTGTAACTATTGAAATTGTATTGAACCAACAGCTGTTATCTTTGTTCTTAAGTGTATAAAAACTTGATGTACTTTGAGTTTGCGAGATTTGACTGCGAGTGTCTCCAAGAGAATGCTTGTTTGTCATGATGAATAAAGACCTTTTATATCCACAAGCTTCAGTATCTAGTGGCTTAGTTACCGTCACAACACTTTTGTTTTGAGAAAAAAAGATTGAGAATTGACAATATAGATTTTTTTTTAAATTACATAATAATGAGACAGAATATGGCAAGAAGATCGATTGTCTGAGTGAATGGTGCCAGAAAAACAACCTTGCTTTCACAATCAACAGGACCAAGGAGCTTTTTGTTGACTTCAGAAAAGGGAGGCTGAAGATCCATGAGCCTGCCTTCATCCACAGGTTGTTGATGGAGAGAGTCAACAACGTCAACTTCCTGCACGTGGGAGATCTGTTCTGACCCAGCACATTCATACAATCATAAAGATAGCCCAACGACACCTCTATTTCCTTAGAAGACTGAGGTGATTTGGTATGTCGATGAATACTCTCTTGAATTTCTACAGATGTTCGATAGACTGGTAGCATCACGGCCTGATTCAGCAACTCGAGCACCCAGAAAAGAATGAGGTTACAAAAAGTGGTAATCCATCTCAGGTACTGACTTCCCAGCATTGGAATCATGAGGAGGTGCTACCTCAAAAATGAAGCCGGTATCACCAAGGACCCATACTACCCTGGCCACACTCTCATTTCAATTTTGCCATAGGGATGAAGATATAGGAATCTGAAAACCATGACTTACAGGTTCAAGAATAGCTTTCTCCCAACAATCATCAGGCTCTTGAAAACTCCAAGCACTAAAGGGCCTGTCCCTCCGACGCGAACTTTATGACTGTCTTCGACCTTCAAGCTCAAGGGCACTCGCCTGAAAATCCATGAGCTGGTCGACCGTCAGCAATGAAACCACGAGCTGGATCGACCGACCACACACACAAACACATCGCAAAGGCGGGGGCCAGGGAAAGCGGGGGAGCGCTGTCTGAAATTCACACCCGCGATGAAAGGAAGGTAAAAGGCAGCTGTAAGTCCTTTAGAGAGCGCGGAGGAGGGGGGGGAGAAGAGGGGGAGAAGAGGGGGAGAAGAGGGGGAGAAGAGGGGGAGAAGAGGGGGAGAAGAGGGGGAGAAGAGGGGGAGAAGAGGGGGAGAAGAGGGGGCGAAGAGGGGGCGAAGAAGGGGAGAAGGAGTGGAGACACTTTTAAGAAGCCAGACAACTTATAATAAAGTTTAGCGAGCATTTAACTTACCGGTCAGTTTTCCTTGGTCCTGAAAACTTCAATGAGCCAATTTAAATGCCCGGCAGCGAAGGAGATTGCCTACGGCTGTTCTTGACTGCCTGTAACTACATTGCGACCCCACTCCATGGCACTACGAGTTCAAAAGAACCATGCCGACCAATCTTTATTTGCGGAAAAAATTTCAACATGCTGAAAAATTTTCCTCAACCAAACTGAGACTACGGGTATTCGGGAACTTCCCTCGAGCATGAAGGAGAGTTCCAGTGACCTCACAGGACCTCCTAGGACCACGTGTCGACCCTGCTGTGTTTGAGTCAAGGGCAAACTTTGCTAAACTTAGCTAATGTAATTTGCCTGTGGTTGGCCCATAACCTCTAAACCTTTCCTATTTGTGTACCTGTCTAAAGTGTTTTAAATAATTGCAGCCACTTCTGCCACTTTGACAGTTCACTCCTTATGCCATCTGTGTGAAAAAACTCAGGTCCCATGTATGCCTTTCCCATCTCACCACATCAACAGATTTCTTTGTTCAGTGCACATTGCAGTTCTACATTATTTTTCTGTGCACACAATGTTGAAATTCTAGTGAAAATGAGCACCCCTACAAAGAATAACAAATATTTAAATAATGAAAATAAAGCAATTATTTCAAAGATACATTCAATTATATTTTGTCCAAACACAAGCAACCCAGTGCCATAGCAGAAATGCTTTGTTAATCTTTCTGTTCACCATCCTTCAGGTAGATATTCATTTCTGATGATGGGGAGTACAGGACAAATTGAAGGATCACACTGAGTCAGGCCTTCCTGACACCATGAGAGACTGCTTTCACATTGAACAGCATGCCGACAGTCCGCATGTGTGAATAAAAATTACAGGGGTGGTATCCAGACATGCCTTGAATCTCCTGAATGTGCATGTTGAGTGCCCATCTGCAATTTATCCTGTCAGGTACACAGTAAACAGGGAAAGAAAATCATGGACTATGCACAGTCTGTATTATCCGCTGAAGTTGTTAAGCATAATCGACAAAAATAAGGCACTGCACAATCAAACTTCTTGGACCTAATTTTTCAGGACCTTTTTGACTTCAATATCGTTCTATCGACACTCCATTCCCTTATTTGCAGTCTCATTTTCTGACCCCAGCCATGAACTAATAAGCTTCAGGCCAATAGTCAATGTGGATTTCATAGTCACTGGGGAACAAATTATCCTGAGACTGCCCAAAGCTGTTCGTGTTTTTTTTATTCATGAGAACTGCCATGTTGACATCTTTAGCAACTCAGCTCTGGCCAGGATTCAATTTGAATTGAGCGCTGGGATTTACTTTAAGCTTTGGATAAAAAAAACACATAGAAGATGAATGTAAAACCCAGTCACAACTTGTCAATCATAAAAAACAGTCAAGTAAAAAGCCAGCAACAACAGACCGTCAACAAGGAAAAATACTTCCCAAAGTAAAAGCCAGATTTATATGGAATAAGGCAAAGATAGACACAAAATTCTTAGACTTAGACTTACAAAATTCTTAAGTGGTTGGACAGGCTAGATGCAGGAAGATTGTTCCCGATGTTGGGGAGGTCCAAAACAAGGTCACAGTTTAAGGATAAGGTGGAAGTCTTTTAGGACCGAGATGAGAAGATCTTTTTTCACACAGAGAGTGGTGAATCTGTGGAATTCTCTGCCACGGAAGGTAGTTGAGGCCAGTTCATTGGCTATATTTAAGAGGGAGTTAGATGTGGCCCTTGTGGCTAAAGGGATCGGGGGTATGGAGAGAAGGCAGGTACAGGATACTGAGTTGGATGATCAGCCATGATCATATTGAATGGCGGTGCAGGCTTGAAGGGCCGAATGGCCTACTCCTGCACCTATTTTCTATGATTCTATGAAAATGCTGGAGTAACTTAGCGGGACAGGCAGCATCTCTGGAGGGAAGGAATGGGTGACTTTTCGGATCAACACTTGTTCAGACTGAAGAAGGGTCTTGACCTGAAACGTCACCGATTTCTTCTCTCCAGCGATGCTGCCAGTCCCACTGAGTTACTCCAGTATTTTGTGTTTATCTTCGGTTTAAAACTGCATCTGCAGTTCCTTCCTAAATATATGGAATAACGCACAGGTTTGGCATACATGTACCATGCTGCTGACTTTGTGACAGCTTTATCAGAAAGGTGAAAGGAGGCATCAAAATATCTGTAAAAATACAGAAAACTGGCTGCATCTTCATTCTCCTCAGGAAATACCAAAAATCTCTCTGGAGGTTCCTGCCAAAGTCACTGAAAATGGTCAGAAAGAGATTGCAAATCCTCTAGAGCAGAGTTGAGGGACTTTGTCAGTTTAATTATAATTGCAGATTTTGCAGCTGAATGCTTTTCCCCAAATAGGCAAGTCGTTTATGCATATCTCTTCTGTGCTTTTACTCAAACAATGTACATGTATAAAAGAGTTCCAATGTACAATGGATTGTGAAGAAAGTAGTGATCAATTTAAATGTTAACAAGTCATTGAACTTCCAAAGAAATGTTCCACAGCATGAATGGAGGCCAAACAAATGCATACATTTGGCAATTATTTGTTGCTCAGGGACTTGAACAGATAATGTGCCAAGCATTTCGAAGTTCACCGTGACAAATATGAGGCATTACCGTCTATTTGCATCATGATGTTGAATTCCTTTTCTCAGTCACGGTATAGTCATGTGATTTGTTAAAACTGTGCAGTCTGTGTGAAACTGTCGGCTAAAATGTAAATAATCAGGAAGAAACTCATTTTATTTTAACGTTATCTATTGAGTACCGCGTTTACAGACTTTTTATGCTGCTGTGAGTAAGAATATCATTGTAGCGTTTGGTAATATGACAATTAAACACTCTTGACTCTCTTGGATAGTCGTTCACCTATAATATGATGCCCAGTCCAGCCGACAAAAGATTAGATTAGATTCTTTATTTGTCATTCAGACTTTTCCGTCTGAACGAAATTTCATACATATAATTTCATACATATAATTTTTTTTTTAAATGACAGAACACACAATAAACACCAATTTAACATCCACCACAGTGATTTCACCAAACACCTCCTCACTGTGATGGAATGCAAAGTCTTAATCTCTTCCCTCTTTGTTTCCCTCTGCGCTGAGGCGATCCAGGCTTCAGATGTTGTGACCCCACCGGGCGATGGTAAGTAAGTCCCGCGGTTCAACCGAGCTCCGCGAACGGGCCGGTTCAAACTCAGCGGCCCAGGGTGGTCGAAGCTGCCGCCCACCAGACCAACGTCCAGACCAGAAAAGCATGCAACTACAGTGGTTCAGTTCATGAAGATCAACAAAGGCTATGACTGCTAAAGGACCTGGTAACCTGGACTGCCATTAGCAATGTTTCTTGTCTGTCACTGTTTCTCTGATACATCTGGGTTGTAATGGAGACTAGGTGATGCCAGATATTTAGTAACCACTTGTTCACATAGAACATAAAACAATTGAGCTGGGAAAAAAGACCTACATCCCACAATGTCTCTGCGGAACCTAAATTAATCCCCTCTGCTTACAAGTGATCCATATCCCTTAATTCCCGACATGTCATGTGCCTATCTAAAAGCCTCTTAAAGGCCACTATCATATTTGCTTCTGCCACCATCCCTCGCAGGACATTCCAAGCAAGCACCACTCGGTGTAAAAAGGTTGCCTGCACATTTCATTTAAACTTTCCCTCTCTGACCCTAAAGCTGTGCCTTCCGGTCTTTAGCATTTTCATCCTAGAAAAAAAGGATCTTCCTGTCTCCTCTATCTATGCTTATCATAAATTAGTATACTTCCATCACCTATCCCCGTGACCTCAAATGCCCCAGAGAAAATAATCCAAGTTTGGGACTAATGCAGGAATGTGGGGCTACGTGAAAAATCAGTCATGATCCCATTGAATGAGAGAGCAGACATGCAGGTTTTAACAGTCAACTGCTGTTACTTTGTGCTTTCATATTGTAATTGAAGCATGCAAAAATCTCTTTCTCTTCTACCCATTTAGTTAATGTCCTTGCTGTTCTGCTAAACCTTTTATTCAAGTACTCTTGGTTTTTCAGATAATACTTGAATTCATTTTCTACTTTAATAATTTCTTAATGAAAACAAATATGACAATTGCAAATAACAGATTATATTAATTTTTAAATGACCATGTTCCCATCTCACCTGAAGTAAATAGGGTCTGTATATAAACCACAAGCACGATATAACCAATACTCTGCTGTTGCAATTGTTTTAACAAAGTTCTTTATATTTACAGCAATATAGTTTTACTTTGACAATGTTAGCTTATTATTGCTCCTCCACCCAGTCTCAGGAATGTTATTGGTAAGATGTGAATAGCTGCTAGTAGTGGGAAACCAGTTTAGTTTAGTTTAAGTTAGTTTAGTTTATTGTCACATATACCAAGGTACAGTGAAAAGCTTTTAGTTGCATGCTATTCAGTCAGCGGAAAGACTGATCGGCAAATGGTCGGCACGGACTGGAAGGGCCGAGAGGGCCTGTTTCCGTACTGTAATTGTTATATGGTTATATGGTTATACGTGATTATAATTGAGCTGTCCACAATGTGCAGATTCAGGATGAAGGGAAAAACGTATTGTGCAAGATAAAGTCCAGTAAAGTCTGATTAAAGATAGTTTGAGTGTCTCCAATGAGGTAGATGGTAGCTCAGGCATTTGAAAATAATTGAAAATTGCTGAAGCTAAAAAAAATTAAACCAATTGTAAAATCATAAAATGGAAATCTTGTGGCAAAAATAACTTTATTATTGAGAATCTGAAGCTCTTTTGCCTCAAACCCTCTTTTACTTATTAACACAGTTATTTTTAAGAATGCAATTTTGTATACCATGAATGTTCTGAGGAACACAACTTTCATGTTGTAGCAGAGATACCTGTACCTGTTTTGTATTTTCACTAAAGCAACACTATACTTCAAACAAGCTTGGCCTGAGCCACTGTCAAAATGGTCTGACCTGAAGGAGACTGAAGAAATACAGATGTTAAAGAGATGGTTATCTGTTCCTGATCATCAGAAAAAACTATTTTAATCTCCCTGAATTATGATGAACTATGTGTAAAGATAAGTCAACATAAGCCAACTACATAAAACTTAAATTGCTTGAGGGTGCAACTGTCAACACCAGAAATCTACAACAGAACTCATTTGTAGTATGTAACTACAAGGGTTTTTAATAGCTTTAAGTAAATTATAGTCTGTTTATTTCTGTTTCTTCTGGGCAGCATGCTGATTGAAGCCATGGTGAAATTGTTGAAGCTTTTTGAGGTCATTGCCTGTCCCACTGCGGCAACGTAATTTGCGAGTTTAGAAGAGTTTGCCCTCGACTCATACTCGCAGCATGGTTGACACAAGGTCCTAGGAGGTCCATGTAACTCTCCTTCATGCTCGAGAGTAGTCCCCGAATACTCGAGGACTCAGTTTGGTCGAGGTGTTTTTTTTAGTATGCTGAAAATTGTCCGCGAGTAAAAAAAGGGCGGCATGGAAAAAAAATCAATATTTTTTTTACTTGTAGGTTTAGTCGAAGTAGGTCGTAGTAGGTTGGCATGTTATTTGTAGGTAATCAAAGGCAATCGAAGGTAATCAAGGGTAGTCGAAGATAATCGAAGAAGTCGCAGATAGTGTTAGTATAGTCGAAGGTGGTCTTCAACAAAGTCGAAGGAGATCGAAGGAGATCGAAGGAGGTCTTCTACATAGTCGAAGGATGTCGTAGGAGGTGTTCTACTTCGGCGATACAACATGACCATGACACTTTTAAAAACTCTCCTAAACTCTTCTAAACTCGCAAATTAGGTCCCCTGCAGTGGTATGGGCCCATTACAAGCTCCCCTTGACATCACAGCAGCTCAATAATGGATTCACCCTTTAACCTGTAGGTTCATGATCAGTTTTGACGAAGATATCCAGACATTGGGATAGAAACACACTTTCTACGCCATACCTTCACATGATCATGTCAAGCTAGAGAATGAGTATCACCTACTAAAGGAGTTTATTCAAAGTGAAGAGTATGGGAGGTACCATATCATCATCCTCTCCTCACCAAAACATTCTCTAGTTGTTGAATGGATGGTTCAATTGCCTGATAACAGATGGAAAGAAACTATCCCTGAATCTGGAGGTGTGCGTTTTTACACTTTTGTACCCTGTGTTTGATGGGAGAGTGGAGTAGAGGGAGTGATAGGGGTGAGACTCACCCTTGATTTTATACTGGTGTGTTTGCCGAGGTAGCATAAAGTGTAGATGGAGTTAATGGAAGGGAAGTAAGTTTGTGTGATAGTCTGGGCTGTGTTTACATTTCTCTGGAATTTCTTGCAGTCTTGGATAATACTCGTCCCAATCCATGCTGTGATGCATCCTGATAAAATGCTTTCTACGATGCATCTGTAGATGTTGGTGAGAGTTGTTGGGGACATGCCGTACTTCCTAAGCCTTCTAAGGAATTAGGGGTGTTGGTATGCTTTCTTGACTGTTGTTTTGATATGGGTGATCCAGACCAAGTTGCTGGTGATATTTACTCCAAGAAACTTTTTATGAGAAGTGGTGGATTGGACAGCTAGCCTTCATTTTGCTAGATGAAAGAACAGGATGCCCAGTGGGAATGGAGTGAAGATAAATGGTAACTTACAATATGCCATCAGTATATTTGTGGCATATTTTATAAGACTTTATGCATTCTACCTAAATTGATACAAAAATTAATTGAAAGCTGAATTATTTTACAATATCTTTCCTAAATTTGAAGATATGTAACATTAGAACAACAACCATATATGAGAGAAAACAGGACAATTCCTGTTGCTGAATGGATTATTCCTGGCTATAAAATTTCATAAGAAAAGAATGATGGGTTTGTCATTCATGTACATTCATAATCACACAGTGTTCCTCCTCCTCATATTTCTGATTTTCCCCAGTTTTCATTTTGCAGCAAACCTCATTGTTCCATTGTGATAAAAAGACTGAAAAAAAGGCCACAAATACAGAAATCCATTTATGTTCATGGTTTATTTGTACAGAACATACGATTAGAAATTATACCACAAGCCCAAGTTTGCCCAAGTAGGTAAATCTGTGTAATTCTGGACACTATTCTGAAAGATACTTCGGAGAGAGACAAATCTAGATTTATCTGAATTATACCTAAATTCTAAGGGTTAAGGTCTAAGGAGATAACATATACTGTAAACAGGTTGAATTCAATGGAATATTGATAACATGCTTGAAAAAGAACTGATAGGATAGAGATTTGTTTTTTTCTGCTGGTTGGAGACTTTAGGATTAAGGGATATTATCAAACAATTAACGGCAGGCCTGTGGAGGTGCCAAGGAGAGGATGTTAGAAATTTAGAAATTTCACCTGCTGAAGGCAATTGTTCAAGGTATGGGGTAAAGGGTTGGTTACAGATTGCAGAAACAGAGAACTGCAGATGCTGGTTAATACACCAAAGCACAGAAGGTGCTGGATTAACTCAGTAGGTCAGCCGGCATCTCTGGAGAACATGGGTAGGTGGCGTTTCAGGCCAAGACCCTTCTTCAGGCTGATTCAGGAGGAGAAGCAGGCAATGGGTCAACATAGGTGACGGTTTTCTTTTGATAAGTAGATGGTTGGAACAAAGGCCAGAGATAAGAACAGATGTGAGACACGTTAGAGGGGTTGTGGATTGAGAAGCTGGAGGGATGAAAGTAGCAGGGGAAGGGAGAAATAGGTGGGAGTGGAGGCACAGCCTTGGCAGCTGCGGCTCGCCTGCAGTCCGTCTGTTTTTTTTTGTTGTTTTCTTGTCCTGTTTTAGCTTGTTAATTTGAGTTATTAGGTTGTGTATGTGCGTTGGGGGGTGGGAGAAACATGTTTTAGTCTCTTCCTTCGGGGGGACGCGACTTTTCTTGTCGTATCCCCCGTCTCCGTCTCCGTCTGCGCTGAGGCCTAATGGCGGAGCTGGCAGTCTCCAACTACGACCGACCTCGAGGCTCCGGAGGCAGAGCCAGCCAGGACTCACCAGCGCGGGGCTGGCCGACTTCGGGGCTGTGGCGGGTTCAGGCATTCCGGCGTTCTGGCGGCCCGACTTGGAGCTGTGGCAGCTTTCCGGTGGCGGCGGCAGCGACTTCGGAGTCCCGGCCGCGGGTCCGGTGGATGACATCGTCAGGAGCTCGCAGGCCACAGGTTGGTGACCTGTATTTTCCGGAGCTCCCGCTGCAACAGCTTCGTCTGCTGAACTGGAGGGCGGCAGCTTCGGCAGCTTGGACCGCCCCGGGCCGCGGAGTTTGAACCGGCCCGTTCGCGGAGCGCAGTTCAGCCACGGGACTTACCATCACCCGGTGGGGTCACAACATCGGAGGCCTGGATCGCCTCAGCGCAGAGGAAGAACAAGAAGGGAAGAGACAAAGACTTAAGGTTTTTGCCTTCCATCACAGTGAGGAGGTGTCTGGTGAACTCACTGTGGTGGATGTTAAATTTGTGTTTATTGTGTGTTTTGTTATTTTATTAAATACTTGTATGACTGCAAGGCAACAAAATTTTGTTCAATAAAGTTTCCATGATCCATGAGTCCAGGTGGAGCGCAGGGCAGGGAAAGGCAGGGGATGTGTGTGTGGGGGGGAGGGGGGGGGGGAGGGGAGGAGAGGGGGATTAGTTAGAGGTTACATAAGATTGGTGTTGGGCTTAAGGACCTGTTTTTCTCATTGTATATCTCTATGACTCTATGACTGTTACTCTGTGGAAGCAAGAATCCAATGATTATGCAAAACAAATGCAGGCAATACCCAGTACAGGATTTGCATGATTTGGTACCCTATTGGTTTCAAAGGGGCTTATCAGGTTACATCAGAAGGGGTATATCGGAGGACAAGTTTTATTTATAGTTTGTTTCATGCTACTAATAATTTAAAAGTTATTTTACATGTTTTTTGATAATTATATTTATTTTTAATATTTTTTGCTTTTAATTAAATATTTGTTATAGGCTTCTAAGGGAATGGAAAGATGTACAAATACTTCAGCTTTATCAGCAAGCCTAACAGGGGGCTGGCTACAACTTTGACAGTTGTCATGTGAGCAAGAAATGGAAGTGGAGGTGGGGGGGGGGGGAGAGGTGGGGAGAGGGTATAGGGTTAGTATGCAATTATGCCATTTAGTTTACCATGATGGGAAGCTAGAGGTATGAAAAGGTATGAAAAGTTGCCTTCTCCCCTGACTCTCTGTCTGAAGAAGGGTCTCGACCCAAAACATTACCTATTCCTTTTTTCCAGGGATGCTGCCTGGCCCGCTGAGTTACTCCGGCACTTTGCAACTATTAGATGATTCCGTCCACTTTAACAGCGACTGTATTGAAAAGTTAATTCACTTTGGGTACTCCTGAGTGGAACGCAAAGCTTGCAAGTCTTTCTTTCAGACCCATCTCCATCATAATGAGTCCAATCCCTTTACCAACTCCATTAACTTCACATGAGTTCTACCAGATACTTTAATGTTAACGTGCCTCATGAACGTCCTTCCAGTGATAACAACTCCAAATCCCCATTCCTTATGTAATAAAATATGCACACTTTACCATCCAGGCACAGCTCCTGACCACATGTGTAATTAAACTCACCTGATTTTTGGTTGTTTTGAAACAAATGGAAGTTCAAGCTCATGCTAGAATTACAGCAAGATTTGCAGTCCAGAACATTAAATATTTAGCCCCAGGGGGACAGCGCAGAAGACAAACAAGAACAAAGACAGACAGATATAGAGATAAGTAAAGAGACAGTTACAGGAAGCGAGAGGATTATTTAAAAACATGTACAGTGCCACAGGGTATTGCAATCTATTAATGATGCTAATTATAAATACGATTCTTTCACGCACTAAAATTTAAGTCTGTTTCGGAATCTTGAATTCTGATTAATATATCAAAAATGAATATAAACTGCATCACAGATAACAAGACAGAATTAGGACAGACTGCTTTGTTTTTATGCGTGAATCACGTGGAAGATTGCAATTGCTGAAATCAATCCTTTCTTTCTGAGGCATGTCTTAAAAAAACAAATCATCCTTGAACCACAGAGGCACAATATGGTTCAACGGGAATCCACTATATTCCTGTACTTCATAACTGGTTCCACTGAGGCTTTAAAATTATTCCAAATGTATGTTAGCATTGAAAGTACCCTTAATGCAAGAAAATGGGAATCAAACATGATATTGTCAGATACGAGCAAAAGGCATAGGCAACTGTCACAACACAAGACATGCACAAGTACTGGGACATCACCTGCTGATACTATGGAGAAGAAATTTGCAGCTTCAGTTCCAGCTATCACCAAAGACAATGTCGGGCTATAATTGTTGTGCTTGGAAAGGAAGATATGTAAAAATAGCAGGGGCTCACCCTGAGGAGAATAGGGATGGGGTGGTTGGTTGGAAAGGAGAGAGCCAAACACATGGATGATGTGCTGGCAGATATGTAGCTTGTGCTTCTTGACCATCAAAGCAATGGAAGCATTGGTTATGCCTGCAGGCAGCAGAAAGACCAGATGTTCTTGCAAATAGTGAAATTTGAGCATCTTGAAACCATATACCACCTGAGTACAGGAGCTCTTATACACAGAAAATTTGTTACTGGAAATAACAAGACCACATCAAAGCCATTCCCATCGCTGAGCTTGTTTGCATTAATATGTCATTGACCCTTTGAGCCCATGATTAGGCATAGTTCATTGCAGGAGGTTGCAGTTGAAGCACAAAGATGGGGACACTCTTTTTATAGATTCATAGAATCATCCAGTACGGAAACCAGCCCTTTCAGCCCAATTTGTCTATGCTCATCATGATGAATTTCTATCTCTCGTTTCCCTGATCCCTGACCAGTCTGAAGAAGGGTCTCGACCCGAAACGTCGCCTATCTCCTTCGCTCCTTAGATGCTGCTGCACCCGCTGAGTTTCTCCAGCCTTTTGTGTACCCATGATGAATTTCTATGCTAGTCCCATTTGAGTGCAATAGGCCTCTGTCCACCTGTGTCTTTCCTATTTAAGTACACTTCCAAAGCTATTCAAACATTGTAATAGCATCTGCCATGACGACCTCCTCTGGCAGCTTGTTCCAGATCATCACCACCCACTGTGTCAAATTCTTACTTCTAATTCTGCCTAGTTTGGTTATTCTGTTATTGTACTTCAACATTCTTTTATGCTACTTTTATTGCACTGCAATCTTGCACCATGCTGCTGTTCTGCAGACATGTTGTATTTATTATTTGAATTATCATTACAGTATGTATACTGTTTACTATGTAAGCTTCATGTGAACAAGGAATGCCTTTGCAACCTGGTGCACATAACAATAGATTAATCAGAATCCAAGTAATCCAAAACAATATAGGTCCCAGCACCGATCCTCAAAGTACAGCAACCATTACAGAGAAACACCCATTCACCACCACCCTCTGTCTCCAATTATAATGTATTCCTTTTAATGCTTTTAGTTCAATCTTTAACTGACGTTTCATCTACATCTTATCAGAACACATTGTCAGCTTCACTGAGAAGGAAACGCACTTGAAACAAAAAGTGTGAGAACAGGATATGAAGAGCGACGTTCTGTGCACATTTTATCAAATGAACTGTTCCCACACACCACCCGAGGAAGATGCTGAAAGCTCTAATTTTGGATTTACAACAGATTCCAAATAATAACAAAATTTCCATCTGGTGTTCCAAACCGGTGCACCACGGAAGAGCCAGAAACCTGTTGAAATGTTACTTATGAAAGGCTCTTTGGCAAAAGAATTGGTGCAGACTTTCCTATTTGATACTTTCCAGAAGTGTCTCTGCCATAGCTCTGAAGTTTTAAAAAGCTTAAGAGAAGACTGCAGAGTCTGAAGAAGGGTCTCGACCCGAAACGTCACCCATTCCTTCTCTCCAGAGATGCTGCCTGACCCGCTGAGTTACTCCAGCATTTTGTGTCTACCTTCGATTTAAACCAACATCTGCAGTTCTTTCCTACATATTTTATTTAATTGATTGATTCCACCAAACACAAGCACAGACTTTTCATCCTCATTTTAGCTAGTTGTTTAGGCAGGCAAAAAGTACAATTTCTCTTTAAAGCATATGGTTATCTGCATTACCATACATCTTTGTGTAAAATAACTGTATTAAACATACACTTGGATATAACATGTCAATATGCATGTCGCAGGGCTATCTTTTATTCATTATCATTGCACCATTATGTCTTTATCATTATATGTCCACAACGTTTATTTATCAAATCTTTGACACAATTTGGCATGGAATAAACCAGATTTTGACAGTTTCCGATAATATTTTTCATCTCTGTACCACAGCCTCAATGAGCGTCTGTCTCGTGGTGCAGTCCTTTCCTTTCTGACTTTCCTTGATAATTAACCCCAAATTCTCAATTGGATTCAGATCAGGTGAGTTACATGTCAGTCCATGTCACAAATCCACTTCTTCTGGAAAAATTGGGTCACCTTTGTTGATGTGCGGCATGGTACAAGGTCTTACTGCAATATCCCAGATCTGTCTGGAAATTTCTTTTCGACTTCTTTGGCAATATATCGATATATTGCAGCGATCTCATCATTTTTTCAACCGGGAGCAGCGGGCCAATGCCATAGTAGCTGAAACAACCCCGCAACATCTTATTTTCAGGGTTATTCATGAACTGGCTGATGTAGCATTTTTTCACTGGCTCTCCTACTGATCTCCGAACTCTTGGCTTCATTGGCCCTGAACCAGGAAATTGCATTTGTCTCTGAATAACATCTTTCTTCAGTCCTCACATGTCCAATCTAAATATTTTAAGGCCCTTTGGTATTGTTTCTTCCCCACCGCTGCAGTTAGAAGTTGTATTTCACAGGTCTTTTGGCTATGCGACTGAGTTCAATGAGGCGTCTGTGCATGATGCTTGAGCGTATTGTGACTCCTACTGCCTCCAAATCTTATGTCAGGGCATCACTTGGCTTCTGGGATTCTTCTTACTTTCTTGAATCAGCAAGGTCTCATCTCTTGGAGGCGTCATTTTTTTGTGACCACACCTGTGCGTCATCTTGGGCGATAGTAATCCAGTTTCAGTCCGTTAATAGACAATTCTGGATACAGTTGCTGGGCTTACCCCTACCAACAATGCCATCTCTTGCTGTGACTTTGAGCAATTTTGATGCAAGACCACGATCTTTGCTCGCCCCCTTGGAGTGAGATATCCGTTTTATGAATTGCTGGATGAGTTCTTCTCAAATGATGATAACACAGTGGGCAGGTGATGCAATATTAACGCAATGCCGGTGTAAGATTGTTATGTTGTCTTATTTATGTTGAATGTTATAGGTTTTGCTTAATGCTTTGTATTTCCAGCCACTTGTTTTGCAGTCATCTTTCTTTTATTACCATTTCATCACACACGTTCCACACACCTTCATTTGCACCATTTCGTGACCATCTTCATCAAGGTGTATTCATGCGTTCCATCTATACATCTGATTCCTTTATTTTAACTCATTATTATTATTATAGTCACCCCCCTTGTTTATCCTTCCTCATCTTCTTGAATTCACATTGGTACTAAATCTGAATTAGTATTTTTATTTTGGATTCCTCCATTCCCTGTGTTGCTGCAGAACACATTATTTTTTCTACTCTACTCATCCAACTTAAGACAAATTTCACAGAAATTATTAGAAATGAATACTTAGAAAATTTAAAAAAATGACCAGAAAAACTTTTCGGAAAGAATTAGAGTTTGAGAAAAATAGAACAAATGGTGGACATAGAAACTCCTCATATACACTGTAAAATAGCAATATCTGCCCATGATTCAATTAATTGAATGATGTAGAGGATACACCCTTTTCTTGGTCCATGAGAGAAGGTTCCACGGTCATAGCTCAATCTACAGTGAGACGGCTGATCCCAACCTGGACCACTTGAATATGCTGTTTGATGACCTTGAGTTAAGGAAGGAGAAAATGCTGACAGTCAGCATATTTCAAAAGTCCTAAACGCCATCCACAAACACCAACTATCAACTCAGGCTGTGAGGTGAAGATTGCACCATGTAGCCCAGTAATGACATTTGGACACGGCTCACAGTTAAACAGCTCCTTGAGTTGTACCAGACGATACTAGTCATCCATATAATACACTTCAAAATGGCTCAGAATTTTTAAAGAGGAAATATGAGAACATGTTTGTAGGAATGCAATGGAAATTCTAGCCAAAAATAAGCTACAGTTACAATATTGCCTTTGTTGGTGTTGTGTAACCAATGTGAAACTTGCATTAGCAAAATTGACCAATATAGAATAGATTTTATAATATTAGTCATCAGATTTCACAGAATGGATCTAGTTAACATGTACTGTATGTCCCTGTATCTCCTCCCCAGTTTCCATCCAAGGCCTCAACTGTCCTTTCAGGTGAGGCAGTTCACTTGCACCTCCTCCAACCTCATCTAATATATCCACTGTTCTTGGTGTGGACCCATCTATCTGCGAGACCAAGCGCAGAGTGGGCAATCTTTTTGCTGAACACCTTCACTGTCCACCTGAGGCCTACGCGATTTCCAGGTTGCTAAGCGTATTAACTCCCCCTGTCGTTCCCATACAGACCTTTCTGTCGTGGGCCTCCTCCACTATCAGAGTGAGGCCAAATGCAAATTGGAGGTACAGCACCTCACATTTCACTTGAGCAGTTTATAACCCTGTGGTATGAATATTGATTTCTCTAACTTCAAGTACCCCTAACTCTCCCTCTCTTCGTCCCTTCCCTAAAGTTATAGGCCTTGACACCAGGCCATGATTGTATCATTAGTTCCACTAACTTTCCTAAGTGCCGGCTGCCACCAAGTCCTCATACCTGCGGCGACAGCACCCCTATGCATCCACCAGCAGACCACACTACCAGAGCGACAGAACACCTGCTGGTGAAAGCTCGAAGGTCATCCAACCTGCCCAACAGTCTTTTTTAGACCATGCCCCAGCACGGCCTTCCTGGAAAATGCGCCACCCCACACCACAACGCCTCCACCTCCCAGGAAACAAGGACAGAGGAAACCAACGCAGCACCACCGGTAATCGAGGTAGGTGGGTCTGGTTGCCTCAGGAACATTGCATGTTTAACTTCTTCACGGATTGGGGGACGGTTGCACTTGTTTCAGGATGCATGGAGTTCTATAACTCCTGATCCTTTCATACTGTAAAGTATTCAGGGGTACAAAATTGAATTTGTTCACAAACTTTCCCTACCTGTTCAGCATGCACCTAGTCGAAAGTTTGTACTTTCACAGAAAGAAAAGACAGAAGGTCATGCTGAACTCTTAAGACTACATATGAAAGGGGTAATTGAGAAAACCAAAAATGAATCTCATGAGTTTGTATCAAACATCTTCACCAAAAATAAAAAAGACGGCTGATGCCGCATCATTATTGATTTGACACAACTGAATACTTTGGTGCAGTACGCCCACTTCAAAATGGAAACTTTTGTAACTGCCAAACAACTAGTTTCCAAGAGATACTTCATGGCTTGCATTGACCTAAAAGATGCATACTATTCAGTACCAATAGACAAAGATCATCGCAGATATTTGAAACTTGCCTGGATGGGGCAGCTCTGGCAGTATAAAGCGCTGCCTAATAGATTAACATCAGCACCCAGACTGTTTACCAAATTATTGAAACCAGCTTTAGCGTGTCTCAGAAAACAAAAACATATTAACCATATAACCATATAACCATATAACAATTACAGCACGGAAACAGGCCCTCTCGGCCCTTCCAGTCCGTGCCGACCATTTGTTTTCCCCTAGTCCCATCTACCTGCACTCAGATCATACCCCTCCATTCCCTTCACGTCCATATACCTATCCACTTTACTCTTAAATGTTAAAATCGATCCTGCCTCCACCACTTCTGCTGGAAGCTGATTCCACACAGCCACCACCCTCTGAGTAAAGAAGTTCCCCCTCACGTTACCCCGAAACCTCTGTCCCTTAATTCTCATGTCATGCCCTCTTGTTTGAATCTTCCCTACACTCAATGGGAAAAACGTATCCACGTCAACTCTGTATGGGAAAAACGTATCCACGTCAACTTTGTATTGTTATGGCATTGTTAAGGTATTGTTATGGCATACCTTTATGACATTTTAATTGTGGGTAAAACCTTGAGTTGGCCAAATTAGCTGTCTCAGCCACTGAGCACTTATTTGAAAAACTGGGGTTTATCAACCATCCAGGCAAATCCAAATTAATGCCTTCTACCACTATGGGCTATTTGGGATTCACGATTGACTCTGTTCATATGTCTGTCACTTTGCCACCAAACAAAGCATCAGACTTGATAGAAGCATGTAACAGCCTTGTTTTCATGAGTAAACCATCTATTCGGCAAGTAGCCAGGGTAATTGGGAATCTTATGCCTGCCTTTCCAGCCACACAATTTGGCGCACTGCATTACCAAAACCTACAAAGAGTAAAAATTGCAGCACTCAAACACTATGCTGGCCATTTTGACAGGCTAATGCAATTACCAGCAAAAGCAAAATTGGAATTACTATGGGGGATAGACAATGCTCGACATTGCTCTAATCCCATTACAATCACAAACCCCTCAGTTATACTACAAACTGATACCAGCGCTCAAGGCTGGGGAGCAAGTAATACCACCTCCAGTTGCAGTGGTAGATGGAATGCACATGAAATAACCTTACTCCTGGCACTGTAAATTAATCATCTAGAAATGCTGGGTGCATTTCATGGACACAAGGCTTACTGTTCGGACATGCACCATCTGTATGTACGCCTACAAATTGATAATACCACCGTGGTGGCTTACATCAATCATATGGGTGGAATTAAGTCGATATCTTGTGGTGAATTGGTCAATACAATCTGGCACTGGTGCTTAGAAAGAAACATTTGGATATCAGCCACTTACCTTCCGGGTAAGCTAAATACAGTGGCGGGCACCAGGTCACGCAAGTTTAATGACAACACCGAATGGATATTGGACCACGAAGTGTTTGCCGATATTGTAGATCGGTATGGAACACCAGATGTCAACCTTTTTGCATCCAGACTCAATCACCAAATACCAACATATGTTGCTCGGGAACCAGACCCTGGGGCAGTAGCGATGGAGGCTTTCTCGCTACACTGGGGGGATTTGTTTTTCTATGCATTTCCCCCCTTCTGCCTCATCAGTCGGGTCTTGCAGAAAATTCAACAAGACTCCTCATCGGGTATTCTGGTTGTGCCCGACTGGCCTACTCAGCCATGGTTCCCTGTGGTACTGGACATGGCCACAGAACCATGCATTCCGATACCCAAACGTCCGAGTTTACTGGTACAGGGGAGAGTCACCCATGCCATGACCTGATGAACCTATTGGTTTGCAGGGTTTAAAAAGGCCACTCCTGGATTTTGGACTCTTGGACCGAACAATGAATATCATCACAGCATCGTGCAAGGAGTCCACCCAGGAAACAATACCTCACTTACATCAAGAAATGGGAGGTGTTTTGTACCAAGACAAACACCACCTATGACACAACCACCATTACGGAAGTGCTGGAGTTCCTGGCAAGCCTTCATTTTGATGAAGGTTTAAGCTACAGTGCCATCAACTGTGCCAGGAATGCCCTATCCTCATATCTCGGACTAGGTTTAGATCATCTTGCTGTTGGGTCTCACCCCTTGGTGTCTAAACTTATGCGGGGTATTTTTAACTCAAATCCCCCCAGGCCTAGATATTCCCAGACCTGGGATATTGGCATTGTGTTAACCATGCTCCGAGGGTGGGCACCAGTAACGTATCTTTCCTTAGCCAAATTGACATACAAAATGGTAATGCTGTTGGCACTCGTGACGGCGCAATGGGTCCAGTTCCTACACAAGCTAAGTATGGAAGCCATGGTTATAACCAACAATAAGGTAACGTTCTTCATTCAGGGGTTACTTAAACAAAACAGGCCTGGATCATCTGGCTGCAAGTTGGATTTCCTGGCTTACCCTGTAGACTGCCGCCTATGCATAGTGACCCACCTTTTACACCACCTGGAGGTCACCAAGTGTCTCAGGGGCATGGAAAGGGCTCTGCTTATAAGTCACAAACGTTCTCATCACAGATTCACCGTGCAAACTATTTCAAGATGGCTAAGGGTGGTATTGGGTGCAGCGGGGGTGGACACAGATGTTTTTAAATCTCACTCCACCAGGGCTGCATCTACATCGGCGGCAAGGATGATGGAAGTTCCTATGGACCACATCCTTGCAATGGTGGGTTGGGCTAATGAGAAAACCTTTCAGCTGTTCTTTAATAAACCCGTGGCCGTGCCTGAGACGTTTGCAGACACAATATTAAGTTCTGTTTTATAATTTCCCCGAATTAGTGGTATTATTATTGTTATTTGTTAAATAAATACCCTCTTGTTTTTCAGCACAGTTTCATGTCTGAAATACATTAACATACTTCCTCCATTTGCCATTATGGCAGTGTGTGAGCATGGACTCGTTCCAGGGCATGAAATCACAGAGCTTTGAAATCTTCACGTAACAATGTTTGATACATTATTTGGTTATCCTGTGTCAACCAAGGCAGTGTGTCGTATGGAACTGTATCTGTGGCATGAAATCACAGAGCTTTGAAATCTTCACGTAGTCACTCATGTGACTCCGAAGTAAAATAATAAGATTAAATGAGAACGTACCAGTTTGAAGTTTGATCTTTATTTTATGAAGAGTTACGATGAGGGATTACGTGCCCTCCGCTCCCAAACCTTCTATTATAAAGGTCAACTGGTATGCTGGTTCTCTTCTCTTACTATCTTAGTCAACTCTGTTATATGTGATTTCACACTGCTGCTTTGAAGAATGTCGCGCATGCGTGCTGGCGGGGTCTTCACGTAATCCTCATCGTAACTCCTCATAAAATAAAGATCAAACTTCAAACTGGTAAGTTCTCATTTAATCTTACTATTTTGTAATTGACTTCTACAAGTGGCAGTGTCACCTGTTATCTGGAAATGCTACAAGATCCAGTGACATCAATTAGGCACTGACAACATTCTACCTGAGGCTTCATTGATCCAGTTTATATGCCAAGCTCTGTAGATCAGTAGATGAACAGGGTATAACAGGACCTTGAAAGATTTAAAAAAATTCCTGTGGGACGAACAGGATAATGGACAGACAAAGATGTCAATGATGTCAATGACATCAAGCTTATCCATTCATTCACGGCAACCACTGAGACGAAACACTGAAATTATTCAGAAACTGGGAGAATGGCAACAAAACATAACATAATATTAACATAAAAAGGGCCTGATTGAGCATTTCCCTGAGTCAGTTAAAGTAAAGCATTTTGAGACATTTAGTATTAAGTGATCACAATGTTAAACTGTTTACCGTAAAAAATATTCGGGGAATACAGATCAGTGCACACAATGCTCTGGCATGAATACTATAATAACCATATTACCTGTCAGAATAATTCTAAAAAAATATTGAAGCACATGTGTGAAAATTGGACTGGTGGTTTATGGAGGTCTTGTTTGCCGGTTTTTGGAACTATTCCAGAATATTGATTGATTGATTGATTTTATTACTTGTCATTCGAACCTCAGAGAGACTCTACAAGCCATACAAACAGAGCAATTCATAAAAAAACACACAAACAATTAAATTCACACAAACATCCATCACAGTGAATCTCCTCCTCACTGTGATGGAAGGCAAAGATCTTCTCTCTCCCCCGCACCATTTCTCTCCGGATGTCGAAGCCCCAGGAGGGCGGTGTTAAGTCCCACAGCCATTGAGGCCGCGCCGGGCGATGTACGGCCCCGCTCTAGGCCCAAAAGTCACAATGTTGGAGCCCCCGGCGGGCGCTGGAATGTCCTGCGGCCATTAAAGCCGCGCGGGGCGATGTACGGCCCCGCTCCGGGTCGTTCCAACCCCATGACACGGGCAGGAGAAGCCACGTTGCGGGAGCTCCGGAAAGCGGTCTCTCACCCAGAGCCGCGAGCTCCCAATATCCCGACAGTCCACCGGTAGTAATCTGCAGCTGCAGCTGGAGCTCCAGAGTCGGGCCGCAGCTGGAGCTGGAGCTGGAGCTGGAGCTCCGGAGTCGGGCCGCAGCTGGAGCTGGAGCTGGAGCTCCGAAGTCGGGCCGCAGCAGCGAGCCACCACTCGCTCCACACACTCCGAGGTCGGCCAGCCCCACAATGGTAAGTCTGCAGCTCCGCAGGCCCCGTGACTGCAGCCCCCAGGTCGTCCCGGTCGGAAGCCGCTCCACGGTACTAGGCCCCAACGACAACGGAGACACGACAGGTAAAAAGTCGGGTCTCCCGTGCAGGGAAGAGATTTTAAGTTTCCCCCTCCCCACCCCCCACCCCCCACATATACACAGTTATAAACAGTACAAAAAAAACACGAACAACTATATTTAACTAGACAAAAAATTAAAAAAGACAGACAGTGAGTCGCGCCGCCGCACTGCCACATATGCATATGCGTGCCCCAATTCCCTCATTTAACTTGATAATGACCCATTTCTTTACAGCTGTTCATTCCTGTCCCATTCACATCTGTGCTCCTTCTGGTCCATTTTTTTCTTTTCAAGACCCTCTTGTTCTTCGTTGGTGATCCTTCCTTCAGTCTCATGAACCCCCTGCTTTTCTATCTGGAGAATGAGATGGATCCAGTTTGTAAGTCGGATGTCAACAGCGATGTGGAATAGCCAGGAATAATTTTCATCGCCTTCCCTCCCTCCCTCCCCCACCCCTCCTGCTCCTGGGATGAAAATTGCAGAGCTGCATTTAACAACAAATGTTTCTCACTATAATCTTGCTTTACGATCTCAAAAAAGGATAATGCAGATATCCAATGGAAACAATATGTAACCTTGTTGGTGTTGGTGGGTGATTTTGATGACAACATAGAAATAGGTTTAGGTCAATCTGCTCCTTAATCCTGGCCTACCATTCATGTTTGCTCTGTGTACTAACTCTAGTTTCCCACTGCAGTTCTACAACTCTTAATGGAGAGCCATGAAACTCTCTTGTGTCCAGAACCATGTCACCCCAGTTCCAGTCTTCTAAGAAAATGTCATCTCTTGTAATCCATTCAGTTGGGACCTCCACAAACCAGTGGGATGTGTACCTGTAGGTGCGGCTCCACAAAATGAAAGGGCCTCTCCACCACAATGGGAATGACAAAGATTGCCATGCAGCTATGAGATGCCTTGTGATCCCAGAACAGTTGGTCACATATTCAACGTGTTTTGATTGCTTCTAAACAGAAATTAAAAACAAAAGAAAGTTAAATAAGTTACATGATTTAATAAGTTACATGATAAAATACTCAAAAATGGTTATTCACAGTTTAATAAATCAATAATTGTTTAGTTTGGTTTGGTTTGGAGATACAGAGTGGAAACAGGCTCTTCAGCCACTGAATCTGTGCCGACCAGCGATCCCCAAATATTAACACTTTCCTACACACACGAGGGACAATTTACACTCATACCAAACCAATAAGCGAGTTCGGTATTCCGACTGCGCATGCCCAGATCATAGGTCATTTGCGATAAACATTCTCGGCAGCTGTGCTAATGCGTGTATACAGATCTGCGTTTCATCCGTAGTCAGGATCGAACCTGGGTCTCCGGCGCTGTTGAATTGCTACTGGAGTTAGATCATGTAGAATGAGTGC
This sequence comes from Okamejei kenojei, assembly GCA_035221665.1. Taxonomy (NCBI): domain Eukaryota; kingdom Metazoa; phylum Chordata; class Chondrichthyes; order Rajiformes; family Rajidae; genus Okamejei; species Okamejei kenojei. Next base: position 99,087,111 of record CM069136.1, on the reverse strand, counting down.
AAACGGGTGATTTTACTTCGGAGTCATGTGAGTGACTACGTGAAGAAGCCCCGCCTGGTGCTGGAACGGCATTACGTCGACGCTGATGGCAGAAGCAAGAGCTGCAGAGGCTAGCTCGTCGACAGCGGTAGGTACGGAACGAACCGGCAGGTAAGTGCAGTTGAAAAACTTTTAGGGTCTGGAAAACTCTGTGCCTGGTGTAATGAACTAGGATTTAAAATGAATTTAAAAACAAAAGTAAAGTAAAAGATTAAAATAGAACAGAAATACTCTGTTAAAACAACGGAGTTTGGAAAAGAAACGTCCCGGGGGAATACCCAGCGATCGGGACGGGAGATTAATTACGGGGCCGGTTCCGATACTGGTGACCGTTAAAAATACGGTAGGGAGGTTAAGATGCTCCACAAACGTTTTGCAGGGGGGGGGGGGAATTTTAAATAAGTCAGAAAGGCCGTAATTTAAAAAGTTAATAAAGGCCTTCAGACGGAAAATAATGGAAATATTCCCTAACATACCCTAAGGGGGTTTCACATATAAAAAGGGAAAAAATATGATGAAATATGGTGCGAATATCTACCTCAGATTTTTCTGAAGGTAGTCTCCTTGAGGGGGAAAAAACTCAGGAGAAACAAGGGCAGTGAAAAAATAAAATGCAAAAACTGACCCTAAGAATTTACTGATAGTGGTGGCTGGTCATGAAGTACCCACCACAGCACCAATATATATATATATATATATATATATAATATATATAATATATATATATATATATATATATATATACACACACACAGGTGTATGCACAACACCTGAATAAAAAGTGAGGCCATGGAAAATTACCATGGAAACCAAAAATTAAGTTGGTCTCACTAAAAGCTGTTATGGTTAAAACAGCAGAACTAATGATGAGTGAGGCCATGAAAAATAAACATGGGAAAAACCTCACCAAAGCTGTAATGATTGAAACAGCAGAATACGATAAAACTTTTATGTTTTATAAAGAATCAACGGTGAATCCGTTTATGATATCCATGTCTCAAATTATATGAGATATAAGAAATACAATTTCAAAGTATTTCAAAATGGTGCATGGCATTACTATTCAAAAAGAAAAATAAAATAAAATAAAATGTTGTGCAAATAACTAATACTTTTAAAAATAAAATAAATTGCCATCAGTTTGTGGAGCTCAATGGGAAGAAATATATATAATTTACCAAATCTGCACTATAGATTCGCAGATCAATACAAATCAGGTTATGTTAAACTCCTGATTATTATGGAATAAACCTGCCTTATGATAAATCAAAGATATTGATTACAAAAGAACAGACTACTGATCTTTAAATTTTGGGGAAAAAACTATGATCCAATGAAAGATTTGATAATGGATCAAAACAAAGGCAAAGATCTTTCAACTTGGGGGAAAAACTATGATCCAATGAAAGATTTGATAATGGATCAAAACAGAGGTAGAAGTGGTATAATCCAACATAGCCTTATCCAAACCCATATAATTGTGAAAAGAAGGCTTGAAGTACGTTGAAGAGGTGCAAACATCTTGTTACAAAATAAGTTAATGAAATCTCCAATTGTGGGGATTACAGGTGTATTATGATCATTAATTTAATATAACTAAGAAAAGGATTGGTTCACCTGTATAAGAAAACCTAAATAAATTGATTTTAGGTTTGCACTCAAAAGTAACTCCAATAAAGAAGGGGTACGTACATATATATTATAAAAATTACCTCAGTGTAAAGATTTGATGGTATAAACCATACAAAACATCATTTTATATACACTTTCACAGTGTAAGAACATTTTATTAAAATGGAAATCTCTTGAACATGGAAATACAGTTGCTATTAACAAATTGTTAATCAATATTACAGGTGCTTGAAATTAATTAAAATGGGTCAGCTGTGCAAGTTAAAACATTGTCCAAAGGATTAAACCAGTTTTCAAGGCTGTTAAACAGAATACTGGAAGAACAATTATGCTGATAAAAGATCAGCACTTGCACTAATGAGGTCATGGTCATGGGTTATCTTGATTACATTTAAATTGGAAGGTTATAAGAGTCAGCTGCAAATTAGTGCTGCAATTACAAACCTGTTGGAGGCAAGGACCTGACCCATTACATAAAGCGTATGCTTAGCATTAATAAAATATTCATAAATTACTATTCTGAATTTAGGAGTAATTCAGCACCAATAAGAGGGGGAAAATTGTTCCATGATACAAATATGTCTCATTGTTGTTGACATACTTTGTCCCTCCATTACGTTAGGTAAAGAGTAAATAAAGCTCCAAAAGTAGGAATACAGAAGCTTATAAGAATATGTATGCCTTTGTGAGAGGCTTATGCAAATATCAAATGATACGTTATCATTATTAAAGTAATGTAAAAAAGGTTCACAAGCTGCTTCAACTATAAGCTTAACAGCTGTTGCAAACTGAAGCAAGTGTTACAGATGATGTACAGCTTCTGTGAATGTTTGGGTAAAGATTAAATATCGATTGTTTTATTATGGAAGTGTCCATGTCATATCAAGGTGAACTATACCACGACTGTGGCATATTTAAAACACACAAGATAAGTCAAATAGTAATCATGGGATTATCTGAGTAAACAGATGTGGCAAATTCTAAAAGTTTTAGTCCAGCTGTTTATCTCTAAGGAAGAGACAATGGTATCGGAGACAACAAATTTAGGGAGGAAAACACATTGTCATTAATAGGGATTACTTACGATTAATCTGGTTGCATACAGATTAAATCACCGATCCTTCAAATGTTTCTTGTGGGTAAACCAAGAACCAGAAAGGTGGATGCTTTTCTCTCAATTACATGAGGAAAAGATGTTCTTTTGTGTTCCTCATTTTGTTTGATAGGGCAGTGTCTGATGAAAATGTAGCAGGACGCTGCCAGAGGCATTTTGGTGGCCCAATACGGAACCTTCATGGTTTCATAAATATTGAGTGATGTTGAAACCACTTGTGATGATTCATAGTTGCAGTAATTTTATTGAAGTCTGAGGAAGGGTCTCGACCCGAGGTGTTGCCTGTCTCCTTTCGCTCCTTGGATGCTGCTGCACCCACTAAGTTCTCCAGTTTTGTGTTAACCCTGCAGTAATTTATTGTTGTAACAAAGGCATCCATGACATGAAAATATGAATTTGACTATCTGCAGGTTGACCAGACCATTACAACAGTTGATGGTCAAAGAAGTCTAGGAATGTTTTAACTAATATAACAACATAACAATAAAATAATTATGTATAAAAGAAGTGTTTTATACCTGCAATTTGCAGAAATAGGTTTTAAAAAACAATATTTTGTTATAAGAAATTGGAAGTCTGTGTATACAGTAAAGTTATTTTATCATATTAGATATATGTGAGTTCCTTGTGGATTGCATTTTTCTGAGTATCTAATTGATAGAGCCAATAATAGGGCTCAGAGTATTTATGGTTATTCTCAGTTTAATAAATCAATAATTATTTAGTTTGGTTTGGTTTCGAGATACAGAGTGGAAACAGGCTCTTCAGCCACAGAGTTTGTACCGACCAGCGATCCCAAATATTAACACTTTCCTACACACACGAGGGACAATTTACACTTATACCAAACCAATAAGCGAGTTCGGTATTCCGACTGCGCATGCCCAGATCATAGGTCATTTGCGATAAATATTCTCGGCAACTGTGCTACTGCGTGTATACAGACGTGCGTTTCATCCGTAGTCAGGATCGAACCTGGGTCTCCGGCGCTGTTGAATTGCTACTGGAGTTAGATAATGTAGAATGAGTGCAAACGGGTGATTTTACTTCGGAGTCATGTGAGTGACTACGTGAAGAAGCCCCGCCTGGTGCTGGAACGGCATTACGTCGACGCTGATGGCAGAAGCAAGAGCTGCAGAGGCTAGCTCGTCGACAGCGGTAGGTACGGAACCGGCAGGTAAGTGCAGTTGAAAAACTTTTAGGGTCTGGAAAACTCTGTGCCTGGTGTAATGAACTAGGATTTAAAATGAATTTAAAAAACAAAAGTAAAGTAAAAGATTAAAATAGAAACAGAAATACTCTGTTAAAACAACGGAGTTTGGAAAAGAACGTCCCGGGGGAATACCCAGCGATCGGGACGGGAGATTAATTACGGGGCCGGTTCCGATACTGGTGACCGTTAAAAATACGGTAGGGAGGTTAAGATGCTCCACAAACTTTTTGCAGGGGGGGGGGGGAATTTTAAATAAGTCAGAAAGGCCGTAATTTAAAAAAGTTAATAAAGGCCTTCAGACGGAAAATAATGGAAATATTCCCTAACATACCCTAAGGGGGTTTCACATATAAAAAGGGAAAAAATATGATGAAATATGGTGCGAATATCTACCTCAGATTTTTCTGAAGGTAGTCTCCTTGAGGGGGAAAAAACTCAGGAGAAACAAGGGCAGTGAAAAATAAAATGCAAAAACTGACCCTAAGAATTTACTGATAGTGGTGGCTGGTCATGAAGTACCCACCACAGCACCAAATATATATATATATATATATATATATATATATATATATATATATATATATATATATATATATATATACACACACACAGGTGTATGCACAACACCTGAATAAAAAGTGAGGCCATGGAAAATTACCATGGAAACCAAAAATTAAGTTGGTCTCACTAAAAGCTGTTATGGTTAAAACAGCAGAACTAATGATGAGTGAGGCCATGAAAAATAAACATGGGAAAAACCTCACCAAAGCTGTAATGATTGAAACAGCAGAATACGATAAAACTTTTATGTTTTATAAAGATATCAACGGTGAATCCGTTTATGATATCCAATGTCTCAAATTATATGAGATATAAGAAATACAATTTCAAAGTATTTCAAAATGGTGCATGGCATTACTATTCAAAAGAAAAATAAAATAAAATAAAATGTTGTGCAAATAACTAATACTTTTTAAAATAAAATAAATTGCCATCAGTTTTGTGAGCTCAATGGGAAGAAATATATATAATTATACCAAATCTGCACTATAGATTCGCAGATCAATACAAATCAGGTTATGTTAAACTCCTGATTATTATGGAATAAACCTGCCTTATGATAAATCAAAGATATTGATTACAAAAGAACAGACTACTGATCTTTAAATTTTGGGGAAAAAACTATGATCCAATGAAAGATTTGATAATGGATCAAAACAAAGGCAAAGATCTTTCAACTTGGGGGGAAAAACTATGATCCAATGAAAGATTTGATAATGGATCAAAACAGAGGTAGAAGTGGTATAATCCAACATAGCCTTATCCAAACCCATATAATTGTGAAAAGAAGGCTTGAAGTACGTTGAAGAGGTGCAAACATCTTGTTACAAAATAAGTTAATGAAATCTCCAATTGTGGGGATTACAGGTGTATTATGATCATTAATTTAATATAACTAAGAAAGGATTGGTTCACCTGTATAAGAAAACCTAAAAAAAATTGATTTTAGGTTTGCACTCAAAAGTAACTCCAATAAAGAAGGGGTACGTACATATATATTATAAAATTACCTCAGTGTAAAGATTTGATGGTATAAACCATACAAAACATCATTTTATATACACTTTCACAGTGTAAGAACATTTTATTAAAATGGAAACATCTTGAACATGGAAAATACAGTTGCTATTAACAAATTGTTAATCAATATTACAGGTGCTTGAAATTAATTAAAATGGGTCAAGCTGTGCAAGTTAAAACATTGTCCAAAGGATTAAACCAGTTCAAGGCTGTTAAACAGAATACTGGAAGAACAATTATGCTGATAAAGATCAGCACTTGCACTAATGAGGTCATGGTCATGGGTTATCTTGATTACATTTAAATTGGAAGGTTATAAGAGTCAGCTGCAAATTAGTGCTGCAATTACAAACCTGTTGGAGGCAAGGACCTGACCCATTACATAAAGCGTATGCTTAGGCATTAATAAAATATTCATAAATACTATTCTGAATTTAGGAGTAATTCAGCACCATAAGAGGGGGAAAATTGTTCCATGATACAAATATGTCTCATTGTTGTTGACATACTTTGTCCCTCCATTACGTTAGGTAAAGAGTAAATAAAGCTCCAAAAGAAGGAATACAGAAGCTTATAAGAATTTGTATGCCTTTGTGAGAGGCTTATGCAAATATCAAATGATACGTTATCATTATTAAAGTAATGTAAAAAAGGTCACAAGCTGCTTCAACTATAAGCTTAAACAGCTGTTGCAAACTGAAGCAAGTGTTACAGATGATGGACAGCTTCTGTGAATGTTTGGGTAAAGATAAGAATATTATCTATTCTTACAAGAATAATTGATACGTCTCTTGTTGGGACTGCGGACAATAATACCAGGTGAGCATTAATGGATTGTCCTAAGAAATTTCCAAACATTTGTATTAATTATTGAAGTATAAGGAGTTATGGATTAAATATCGATTGTTTTATTATGGAAGTGTCCATGTCATATCAAGGTGAACTATACCACGACTGTGGCATATGTTAAAACACACAAGATAAGTCAAATAGTAATCATGGGATTATCTGACTAAACAGATGTGGCAAATTCTAAAAGTTTTAGTCCAGCTGTTTATCTCTAAGGAAGAGACAATGGTATCGGAGACAACATTTTTTAGGGAGGAAAACACATTGTCATTAATATGGATTACTTATGATTAATCTGGTTGCATACAGATTAAATCACCGATCATTCAAATGTTTCTTGTGGTAAACCAAGAACAGGAAAGGGTGGATGCTTTTCTCTCAATTACACGAGGAAAAGATGTTCTTTTGTGTTCCTCATTTTGTTTGATAGGGCAGTGTCTGATGAAAATGTAGCAGGACACTGCCAGAGGCATTTTGGTGGCCCAATACGGAACCTTCATGGTTTCAATAAATATTGAGTGATGTTGAACCACTTGTGATGATTCATAGTTGCAGTATATTTATTGAAGTCTGAGGAAGGGTCTCGACCCGAGGTGTTGCCTGTCTCCTTTCGCTCCTTGGATGCTGCTGCACCCACTAAGTTCTCCAGTTTTGTGTAACCCTGCAGTCATTTATTGTTGTACAAAGGCATCCATGACATGAAAATATGAATTTGACTATCTGCAGGTTGACCAGACCATTACAACAGTTGATGGTCAAAGAAGTCTAGGAATGTTTAACTAATATAACAACATAACAATAAAATAATTATGTATAAAAGAAGTGTTATACCTGCAATTTGCAGAAATAAGTTTTAAAAAACAATATTTTGTTATAAGAAATTGGAAGTCTGTGTATACAGTAAAGTTTATTTTATCATATTAGATATATGTGAGTTCCTTGTGGATTGCATTTTTCTGAGTATCTAATTGATAGAGCCAATAATAGGGCTCAGAGTGTTACCGTCCTATTAACGGACAATATACTAACCAAGAAGTTATCAGGTGCATTCATAATATCCCGATATGGAAAGGGATATATATGTGGATATTAATATAAATATATATATGTGTATATATATATATATAATCTGTCCAAAATTGTAATATATAAGTCGGGAGATAAATAGTCCTGAATTGCCTTAGGCAATGGACTCTAATTCTATCAATGATTCAAAAAAAAAAAAGAGTTAACATTGAAAATAATAATGCTGATGACTTTAGTATCAATATAAGAGTGCAAACATTGCAAATATTACGTTTATAATTGCATGTGGATACAGATTACATTATCATATATGTTTATGACTTTTCCAAACAAAGCACACCAAGAGGAGCTGAAACCAAGGTAAACCTATAAGCATATCCTGTCGGCCTTAAGTTGTGTGTGTGTGTGTGTGTGTGTGTGTGAACATTGATGAAATATGTTGGAGTTGGTAAGAGTCTCTGTGGTAATGAGACAGCACTACTTTTAACACACAAAAACCATATTATGTTCAGTAAAAACTGATGGTTCTAGAGGAATGTATTCTAGATGGTTAGAAATTGGATACATTCAGTGGAACTAGACACTGAAAGGTGTAAAATCACTCTGTTAATGAGGTAGATACATTCACAGGAATGGCACGGGATGAGCCGCTCGAGCAAAGATGCAAGGCCGCAGGAGGGTGTAAATTAATGTTAAAGTAAAAGGAACCAGTCATGGTGTCAGGTTGGACACGGAGTGTTGGGTTCTCTATAATTGTTGCTTTGTCATACCATCAAAATATATATATCAATTGATATTTTGTGATAAACTTGCCTTTCAATGGAAAGGGCATTACTTTTATTCTTTATAATGTGAAATAATTTATCACGTAACTTGAGGCAATGTTTGTGGAAAAATGTGTTTATTCGCTCGTTACTGTGTTGAATGAGCCGGACTGTCGTATGGAATAAATTCTACGACATGAAAAACACAGAAAGCTTCAAACTCTTCACGTAGTCACTCACGTGACTCCGAAGTAAAATAGTAAGATTAAATGAGAACTTACCAGTTCGAAGTTTGATCGTTATTTTATGAGGAGTAACGATGAGGGATTGCGTGCCCTCCACTCCCCACCCTCATAAAATAAATGATCATCTTGTGGTTCTAAATCTATGTTGAGCCTTACTATCTTACTCCGGCTATTATGTTCTGTGTTTTTCATGCCGCTGCTTTCAAGTATGCCGTTCCAGCGCCAGGCGGGCTTCTTCATGTAAACCCTCATCGTTACTCCTCATAAAATAACGATCAAACTTCGAACTGGTAAGTTCTCATTTAATCTTACTATCTCACTACCGTTCCCGTCCCCTCCTGCATGTCCCATCCCTGTCCGGGGGTGGCCGGAGATGTCTGGGGTGACGGGACACCGGCCCAGAGCAGTGGCAGACCCAGGCTTACAGCCAGCACGGAGAAGAAACATTAACTCCAGCTCAACTCTGCTCCAACTCCCGAGGAACATGTTCCCCGACGGGCGGGGACCGTCAGCTGCACCACTCCCCTTATCCAGTGGCTGCCGGCTATTATACATCCAGCGTGGAGAAGAAGCACTAACTCCAGCTCAACTCTGCTCCAACTCCCGAGGAACCTATTCACCGATGGGTCGGGGACCGTCAGCTGCATCTCTCGCTTTATCCAGTGGTGGTTCATTAACCTCCTCGGTGCCGGCGAAAGCCGAGCGCACCAGTCTTCTTGCATTTGGCGTGCACAGCCTCAAGTTGTAGGACAACTTGTTCCATTTGATCTTATTTGATTGTGCATGCTGGGTTGATTGCATTCGTCGAAACAGGGTGGACCACGTGAAGGTTGCAATCTCCCACCCGCATCATCAATGGGGATACACACAAAATGTTGCAGTAACTCAGCGGGTCAGGCAACATCTCTGGAGAAGGGTCTCGACCCGAAACATCACATATTCCTTTTCAACAAAGATGATGATGCCTGATCCGCTGAGTCACTCTAGCACGTTGTGTCTACCTTCGGTCTAAACCAGCATCTGCAGTCCCTTCCTCCAGAGTGACACCTGTCCACTGGTAAAGGCGAGGCTGGGGCTGGGTTTGGGTGCGGTGGCTCTGTGCCCGCGGGGAGTGAGAGGAGCGGGACCCAGGGCAAGGACTAGGCCGCAGCCTCGGCCTCTCCCTCCCCTTCCCCGGCTCCAGGCCACTCGGCCTATCCCCCCCGCCTCAAGTACAACTTCATCATCGATGTGGTGGGGGAAACGGGGCAGGCGGTGGTTTACATCGAGATCCTGGGGAGGTGAGGAGGGAGTGGGGGTGATTGGGGGAGAGGAGGGGGTAGGGAGGGAGAGGGAGGGGAAAGTGGGGGAGGTGAGGAGGGACAATGGGGGAGGAAGGGGGGACAAAGGGAGAGGAGGGGAGAGGGGGGGAGTGGGGGAGGTAGGATCGGGGAGATAGAGGGAGAGGCGGCGGGGAGAGAGATGGGGTGAGAGATGGGGAAGAGAGATGCGGAGAGCGCTGGGAAGAGATGGGGAGATGGATGGGGAGAGTTGGGGAGAGGGATGGGAAGAGAGATGGGGAGAGAGGAACACGTTATCGCGGCTTCACTACAGGTCCGGGGCACCCCATCTCCACAAGAACTCCCCAGAGCTAGGACAATCCCTTCACCCCACCATCCCCCTGCCCCGGACTGGAGGGAGGGACTGGGGGACATTGCCCACCTCGGCAACCAATGTGGCACCCCCGTTCGCTTTTTTTTCTTGAATGACCTTTGACAAATCCCATGATTCCTTGCGTTTTTCAGAATACCGAACTCGCTTATTAACTTACAAGCCTTTTTAGTGTGGGAAGAAACAGAATATCTCGGAGGAAAACCATGCAGTCATGGGGAGGGAGAAAGTACAAACTCCGTACAGACAGCACTCGTAGTCGGGATCGAGCCCGGGTCTCTGGTGCTGCAGGTGTTGTAAGGCAGCAACTGTACTGTTGCATCACCATATTAAAGTAGTTACATTAAGATATTCAGTATTAACAAACCACATCGGATGGAAAGAGAACTCAGTTGGTTGAAATAATCCAAATGTATATAGGTGTTATGCATTAATTTAAGAATTATATTACAATATTCTAATCTTGTGTCCCATATCATGAGTTTTCACTGCCAAGTTTCCTTTTCAAATAACATCGGTGTATTGTGTCCATGTCTAGATAATGTACGTTTTTTGACAGATTCTGTATGGCGCCTTTATTGTCTCGGCCCATTCCTTTTCCAGATTCATCTTCTGCTGCAATGTCTGCTCCTCTGGCCTCTTGAGCATAATCGAATGTAATGGCTCCACCATTGGTAACCATTCCAAGGCTGGAGGGTCTGGAATGCTCACTCCAAACTTGCTTTGTTCTGTCCATGTGGGAGAGTGAGCTATGTGTTGCTGTTGGCATAGAATGCCTCAATCACTTCCTTATGCAGTAATGCAGTGATCCTGCCAATGTCACCTCTTGGAGCCAGTTAGATATGAACATTAGGTGTCTTACTGACCTTCGCAACCACGAGCTGTGGTGTGACATACTTTAATGATGCCTCCTTGATGAAGTTCTAACAGAGCCCTGCTGCGGAAAACCGAGATGTGAGTCCTTCCTTATGGTGGACACTGCATGTGGCCTGTTGTACAGTAACCTTTACTCCCAATTTCAATGCTCTGCGGCAGCTGTTTCAGCCCATTTTAAGATGCTCTTTTCCCTTCACTTCCAGCATAAGGCAGCCCTAGGCAGATCACCCACGTAGAGAATAAGCTGCTTGCTGTTCTCAAAAATCAGACCACTCTTATGCAATTGAAAAGAATGCCAAAATAAGAACTGGTTATCAACTTGAGGAGCAAGAATACAAAATATCAATTACCTTGTAAGGAATGGATCGATAGCTATACTGGCTCACAGCAGCATGCTTTACGGGATGTGTTACTCATCTGATCCACCAACCTATAGTACAGGCCAATCTCTCAAAAACGGTTGACATAAATTCTGGAGTCATACAGCATGGAGAGAGGCTCTTTGGCCCAAAGCATACATTGTGACTAGATGCCCAATCGAACCTTGTCCTATTTGTCCGCATTTTGCCCATATACCTTTAAACCTTTCCAATTCATGTACCTGTCCAAGTGTCTTTTCAATGTTATTATTGTTACAAGTACAAGATTAGTATTTAAATCTGCTTGCATGCTCCCTGATATACTCCTTGGATTTTCATGGAGCAGACTGGTGGTACCTAGGGTCAGCAAGTTGTCCCACCAAGTCCATATTAATTTACATTACCCCTACATTAATCCCATTTCATTTTCTCCACTTTCCCATCAGCACTGCCCAAATCCAATCACCCACTGACAATTTGTTATGTCATTTTCAATCACCGATTAACCTACCATTAGCCTTACTTCCCATGCAAGTCTACGGGAAGTAGGAGGAAACTAGAGCATCCGGAGGAATTCTACACACAGGGCACACACGCAAACTTCACAAGGTCAGCACTGGGGTGAGGATTGAACCCTAATCATCGAAGGTGTAAAGTTGCAGGTCTGGTTACTGAGCCACTGCGTCCTGCTTGTAAAAATTATCAAAAAAAGAAAATGGCACTGCAAGCATTTGGCCTGTTGGACTAAGGGAATTCATTGTATGTGCTAAAATGGGTGCAGAGCTTCCAACTCCCTGATTTTCCTTAGCATTTCTATCTGAACCATACTGAGGATGTAAAATTATTGTCATTATTCACTGGAAAATCACTTTGAACAAATATTGTTAAAAAACGATGCAAAGATATATCAAATCTGAAAAGTAATAATCAAACCCCAGCAATTGATATCTTGCCTAGTTAACTGATTGCAAAATACATGTGGTCTGAACAGTTGCTTTAGTTCTTCATTAATGGTATAAATGATCTTTTTTTCTTACAAGAGCACGCAACAGTCCTTTACTTGAACCTCTGGATAGCTACTTGAACATAACAATAAACCCAGGTGATCATGCGTCTGTTACCAGTAATGTTGTGTGACCAATGAACCCAGGTGCTAGAGCTGCTGATCATGACTTATGCATGTAGTTCACTAAATTCCTTCCTTCAAACAATTTACAGTTTTCATCTGCTGAGTGAGATTACCGTAACACACAACCTGTGGGGCCCTAATGTTAACTTCAGTCTGATAAGCACCAAGATGAATTATGTTGGCTCGGCCCGAGCTAGCTGCCTGCCCCTTTTCTGGGGTTATGTTTGCACCCGGGTGGTACTGGGGAGGGACTACGCGCTGTCCACGGGCACCCTGGGGGATTTCAGGGACCATTGGGCACCGAGAGAGTGTAACCAGGACAAGGATTGTAATATAGTTGTTTAGTAGTTCACTTGGTATATTTGTTTTGTCTTGTACTATGGTGCGGGGTTCTGTTTTGTTTTATTGTGTTGTAAATACTATTTTAATGCTTGAATAAATATTTTTGATTTAATAACAAATAAAATAAATAAATAAATAAAGATGAATTATGTAGGAAAGAACTGCAGATGCTGGTTTAAATCGAAGGTAGACACAAAATGCTCAGCGGGACAGGCAGCGTATCTGGAGAGAAGTGACGGAAGAAGGGTCTGGGCCCGAAATTCACCCATTCCATCTCTCCAGAAATGCTGACTGTCCCGCTGAGTTACTCCAGCAGTTTGTGTCTACCAAGATTAATTACATGTGCTACCCTAGAAATGGGGCCAGAAGTATCCACTCTAGTGGTCTTTTGCTTTAAATGCTCGGCAGTAGGTGTCGGAAAGCTTGAAATACCTGGGTGTCAGCCATATGACACCAGATAAGATATGGTGCTGTTTGTATGGGTCCTCTCAAAAAGCTCTCATGTTCAGGACGGGGGGAATTTACAATAAGGAAACTTCTGCTTTGTCAGTCAAGTCTTGAGTCAAATGTCTGTTTCTTCTGACTCCACAAAGAAGTTCAATTAAATTTGATGGATGTTTTCTGACATGAAACCTTAACTCTCTCTACAGATGCTTCCTGACCTGTTGATTATTTCCAGTGCTCAGTGATTTTTATTTCAGATTTTCAGCATCAGCTGTTATTTGTTAATTAACAAAGAACATTAGAACAGTACAGCTCAGGAACATGCCTCTTAGCCCACAATATTGGTACAGAACATAATAGGAGACCAATAATAGGTCCTATCGACCTGCACATAATCCATATCCCTCCATTCCTGACATATTCATGTGCCTATCCAAAAGTTTTTTAAATACCACTATTGTACCAGCCTTCACCACCACCCCTGGCAGTGTGTTCCAGGCACTTGCCCTGCACATCTCCTTTACACTTTGCCCATTTGGCCTTAAAGCCATGCGTTCATAGTATTTCATCCTGGGAAGAAATGTTCCAACTGTCTACCCCATTTATGCTTCTCACAATTTTATATACTTCAATCAGATCTCCCGTTAACCTCCGATGTTCCAGAGAAACAATCCAAGTCCGTCCAACCTCTCCCTGTAGCTAATACCCCCTAATCCATGCAAAATGATTTTTTGAAATAAATTTTGATCTAAATATTTGAATTTTTTACATATACACCTGACATCTCTTCAAATCATGTCCATCGGGTAATGAATGTCACAGCAGTTTCCCCATCAGTTAAATTTGCAGTAAGTTTCCAATTTTCTGACCCCCATTTTATAAAATCACACCACAATAAGGCAACTCAAAGTGAATGAGGCAAGGCTAAACGTAAAGGAGCCTGTTGAAAAAGCACTTAGATTGTTACAATCATGAGACACAATCTAATGGGCTTTTCCTGTCAATGCTTAATCATTCTTTCCAGGTATGTGCCAAATTAAATGTTATCTCCATTGGGTCTGGCTGCACATCAGCTTCTACTGTATGAACCATATTAGCTTACTGCTCCGAAGGAGGCATTTGACTCACTGTATTGTGCCAGCTCTTTGTTGAAGCAGTGCAAAACAAATCTCACATAATTCTCTCTCACCGCAGGTTTACATCTACTCATGACTGGTCCCTCATTACAACAGCCTGTGACCCATCAAATTATAGCCTTCCAGCCTCTACAACAGGGTCAATGTTAATGATTTCTCAGGTATGGACACGACTGTCTCAGCAGTTTTCTGTAAGGATCCTGAACCAATTAATTGATTGATTCAAAGATTCCTCTGCATAACAAGTGGAATAATTCATAGTTATACAGTGCAGAAGCAGGCATTATGGCTCAATTCGTACATGCTGAATAAGATGCCCCATCTAAGCTTGTCCATTTACCCACATTTGGCGTATATCCCTCTAAACCCTTCCTATCCATGTACCTGTCCAAATTATTTTAAATGTTGTTATTGTACCTGCCTCAACTATTTAATATGGCAGCTTATTCTATTTACCTCCATCCTCTGTGTGAAAACATTGCCACTCAGGTTCCTATCATTTTTCCCCCTTTTATCTTAAACTGCTTTTGACAGGTTTGGAGGGATATGGACCAGGTGCAGGCAAGTTGGACTAGTGTAGCTGGGACATTGTTGGCCGTTGTGGGCAAGTTGGGCCGAAGGGCCAATTTCCACACTGTTTCACTCTATGACTATGAATCTAAGTCCCATTCCCTTTAATTTAAAACATCATTGACTTTTATTTTGTTCTGACAAGAAGCAAACTGCAAAATATGGCCCAGGTCAACCACTGCTTCTGGAAAGTTGTAGGTGTTGGGAAGTTCATGGTGACCACTCTGGGCAGAGATTATGGTGATTCTCTTGAATTCTCTGCTAGTAGATGATATATTTAGATATAGTTAAGATGGTGATAGGTATATATTTGAAAAGATGGAAAGATTGAAGGTGATGGGAAATGATACAGAAGAGGAGTTGGGACTAATAAAAATCTGCCACGATCATACTGAATAACTCGGCAAGTTTAGAGGCTAAAGATAGACACAAAAAGCTAGAGTAACACAGTGACTCAGACAGCTCTGGAGAAAAGGAATAGGTGACATTTCAGGTGAAGACTATTCCTGCTCGTGTTCTTGTGACAGGCACAAATGCACGGCTGAAGCTTTGCCCACTGAAATCACAGTTCTCTGTTACCTCTGACTTGGAACTCCTTAACCCCCTAATGCAATAACGTTGGCAGGTACAGGACTTGCACACTGATGATACCAGGAGACAGTATCAGCAAGCATGAGCTCCTCCTCCCTTATCTTCCCTGCCCCAGGCATATCCTACCCTGCAGACAAAGGTCCAGCTGCAAAGCTCTCAGAGAAAGGAACCAAAAAGTGCAGAGATGACAGCTCACCTGTTTGCGATCAATGTCGTCAGCCTTCTCTGTCAGCAATCAGCTTCCCACTTCCTCTACATCAGTGTGCTGAAGAGTGATGTTGTAACGGACCCTTTGAATAGCACTGCTGCAGTGATTGGCATCGCGGGGCTGCAGTCTGTGGAGCTTCTAGCTGTGGGTGTGGCGTGGACATACCATTCGGAGCCTGGGATCCCTTGCCGGGGATCGCCGGAGATGAGCTCCAACCGCGGCCTATAACATCATGAAGCTGCGGTCTCCGGTAGGAAAGTGCCGATTCAGGCGCTCCGAGCCGCGGAGTGTGTTCGACCGTCCAATGTCAGGGTTTAGATCGTCCTGACTAGAGGGCCTGTACATCGGGCCGCCCATAGCAGTGACTACGGAGGATTTATGGCCCCGACCATGGGTGAACAAAGGAGGAGGACTGGCTGAACATTATTGCCTTCCACCACAGTGAAGAATGCTGTGGTGGATGTTTGTGTTAAATTCTATTGTGTATTGTGTGTGTTTTCTTAAAGTGTATCGGTGCTGGCAAATTCATTTCACTGCACCTTCGGGTGCATGTGACAAATACATTTGACTTTGAATTTGTTGCAGCATTAAAACAAGTTTCCCCAAAAGGGACTAATTTACTGTTTGAAGTGGAAATGTATGAGCCAACTTCTCCTGGCAACTTTAAAGGATGCACGATTATGTCAACCAGTGTTCGTTCTACAGTTCAACACTATAGTTTATTGGCATGACTGGAAATGCCAAATCAAAAATCCCCAACTTCTTTGTTGGCTAAGCTCACTTTCTACAGCTCTTCCAAGGAGTTCCAGGATCCACGTGCTTAAAAAGACTGTGATGCACAATCCATCAGAGTCTGACAATGGCGACAGTGTCCGTATTCTTACAACAGTGGCCTTGGAATAATGGAGCAGTCAGACTTTAACATGCCGAATCAAATTGACCCTGCTTAATTTAGCACAAGTCAGTCAGAGCACTGCCCATCCCTCGTGATGTGAGAGGATTTCTCTTTGTGAATAAACACACTGTTAAGTCACGTAGTCACTGACGTTGAGTGTAAGTCACATTTGCCAACTGCAAACATCTTGTGCAAACAATCCAGAGTTGCAAAAGGAAAAGTTTTGTCCTATTTTTCTCTTCACCTCAAATTCAAAGACCTTAGTCAGTTCATCCAGTGCATGCTCTGCCCAAATGGGATATGAAACCAGCAGGTAATTAGCACGGGGTTGATTTGCCGTACAATAGGTATTAGGAAATAAAAGTCAAGAGTCAAGAGTGTTTATTGTCATGAACCAGCAATGGAACAATGGAACTCTTACTTTCTACAGCTTTACAGGCACATTATTGCAACAGCACGACAAATATATAATAAACAGTAAATTATCAGTTTAATCTTAGCAAATGTGAGGTGTTGCACTGTGAGAGGATGAATTTAAGGGAAAGTATATAGAGTTAATGGCAAGATACTTAACAGCATTGCTATTAAGAGGGTACTTGGTGCCCAAGTTCATGGCTCGCTGAAAGTAGATAGAGTAGTAAAGTTCAAGTTCGAGTTCACATTTATTGCCACCTGCACATATTAAGGTACAGTGGAATTTGATTTACCATGCAGTCATACAATCAAAAAGAGCACAGTACACAATAGAATATAACATGAACATCCACCACAGTGGAATCAACATTCCTCACTGTGGTGGAAGGCAATAACGTTCAGTCAGTCCTCCTTTATTCATCCGTGGTCGGGGCCATGAGCCCTCCGCAGTCGCCGTTACGGACGGCCCGATGTACAGGCCCTCTCGTCAGGATACTCGAAACTCCGACGTCGGGACGGATGGACAGTCCGCGGCTTGGAGTTCCCTAATCGGCTGCTTGCTCCCGGAGACCACGGCTTCACGATGTTATAAGCCTTCTCCGGCGATCCCCGGCAAGGGCTCGCCCGCTCCGCGATGGAAAGTCCACGCCGCGCCCACGGCTAGCAGCTCTGCGACCGCGGCCTCAGGGTGTTATGGTCCGCGGGCCAGCGATCGGAGCACATCTTTTGCCGATCCCCGGCAAGGGATCGCCCGACTGCATGATGGAAAGTCCGCTCTGCACCCGCTGCTGAAGCTCTGGGCCCAACTCCGGGAGAGGCCGCAGCAATCCAAGCTGTTAGGCCGCAAAGAAGGCGAAGATGTGACATGAAGTAAATTCACATCTCCGTCGAGGCAAGCGACCGAAAAACAGTCCACCTAATGGACTCTTTCGGGTGTCATATGGTATGACCAAAGATATCATATGGTATGCTTGCTTACATGTGTTGGGGCATTGAATAAAGAGTCAGGAATTTTAGTTAGGCCAAATTTGGGGCATTGTGTGCAGTTCTGGTTTACCCCATTACAAGAAGGATTTGGAGGCTTTAGTAACATAGTAACTTAGGTGCAGGTTAGGCCATTCACCCTTCGAGTCAGCACTGCCATTCAAAATGATCATGGTTGATCATCCAAAATCACTACCCCGTTCCTGCTTTCTCCACATATCCTTTGATTCCATTAGCCCTAAGAGCTATATATAACCCTCTCTTGAAAACATCCAGTGAATTGGCCTCCATTGCCTTCTGTGGCAGAGAATTCCACAGATTCACAATTTCTCTGGGTGAAAAAGTGTTTCCTCATCTCGGTCCTAAATGGCCTATCCCTTATTCTTAAACTGTGGCCCCTGGTTCTGGACTCTTCAACATCTGTGCCATTTTTGTGGTATCTTGCCTGTTCAATCCCTTAAGAATTTTATATGTTTCTGTAAGATCTACAGAATTCTATTTGGAGAAGGTGCAGTAGAGGATATCCAGAATGCATCCCCGTCCCCTCAACGCGCAGTTGCGGGGGGGGGGGGGGGGTGGCGGCATGCGGCATCACACACACACACACACACACACACTACCAACCTCCACACACACACGCTAACTAACCCCCTTGATATTATATTAATATTAGTCATATGTTCCTTCTACCCCATAACCGCCCTATCCACTGATGCATAGCCCCCAACTCGCAGGCGCGTCTGGGGGGGGGGGGGGGGGGTAGAGAGTGAGGGCAGAGAGAGAGGGGGCAGAGATAGAGAGAGAGGGGCAGAGACACAGAGAGAGTGGCAGAGATACAGAGAGAGGCAGACACAGAGGGGCAGAGACGGAGAGAGAGGGGGTTGGAGGGGAGGGGTGAGGGGGGAGGAGAGGGTGGATGGGTGGGTGAGGGGGAAGGAAGGGGGAAGGAGAGAGGGGAGGGATGGAGGTGGGAGAGAGAGAGGGGGAATAGAGAGAGAGGAGAGAGAGAGGGGAAGAGAGAGATGGGGGAGAGAGAGGGGAGAGGGGGTGAGAGCAGGGGGAGGGAGGGCGAGGAGGGCAGAGGGGGAGCGAGAGGAGGGCAAAGTGTGGGGGAGAGGTGAGGGGGAGAGGGTGGAGGTTGCAGGGGGGGGCATGTGGCGTCACACACACTACCACTCCCCACACACACACTAACTACCTCCCGCACACACACACTAACTAACCCCCTTGATATTATATGAATATTATTAATTTGCTCCTTCTACCCCATAACCGCCCTATCCACTGATGCATAGCCCCCAACTCGCAGGCACATCTAGAGGGGGCGGGGAGGGGGTAGAGAGTGAGGGCAGAGGGAGAGGGGGCAGAGATAGAGAGAGGGGCAGAGACGGAGAGAGAGTGGCAAAGACAGAGAGAGGGGCAGAGACAGAGGGGCAGGGACAGAGGGAGAGGGGGTTGGAGGGGAGGGGGTGGAGGAGAGGGTGGGTGGTTGGGTGGTTGAGGGGGGGTGGGGGAGGGAGGGAGAGGGGAGGAGAGAGGTGGGCAGAGAAAGGAGAGAAGAGAGGGGGAGCAGAGAGAGAGGGGAGGAGAGAGGGAAGAGAGAGAGCGGGGGAGATGGAGAGAGGGGGTGAGAGTGGGGGGAGGGGGAGGAGGAGGGGGGGAAGTGTGGGGGAGAGGTGAGGGGGAGAGGGAGGAGGGGGAAGGGGAGAGGCAGGGGAAGAGGGGGAGGGGTGGAGCAGAGGGAGGGTGGGGAGAGAGGGGAGGGAAGGTGGAAGGGGAGGGAAGGTTGAAGGGGAAGAGGGAGGGTGAGGGGGTGGGGGGAAGGGGGGGAAGGGGGGGAAAGGAGGGCAGGGGTGAGGGGTGAGGGGGGAGGGGAGTGGGTGGCTAGGGGAGGGAGGGTGGGGGAGGGGCTGGAGGGCGGGAGGATTGGAGATGGGGGAAGGAGGGGAGAGAAAGAGGTGGGGGGGAGAGAGAGTGAGGAGGGGGAGAGAGAAAGGGGGGAGAGAGAGGAGCAGAGGAGAGAGGAGAGAAGGGGAGAGAGAGGAGGAGAGAGAGAGAGAGAGGGAGAGAGAAGAGGGGGAGTGAGGTAGGAGAGAGGAGAGGGGGAGAGAGGGTGGGGGGGAGAGTAGAGGGAGAGAGAGAGGAGGAGAGAGAGGAGGGGGAGAGAGAGGAGGGGGAGAGAGAGAGAGAGAGAGAGGGGAGGGGGAGAGAGAGGAGAGATGAGGGGAGAGAGAGAGAGGGGGGAGAGCGAGGACGGGAGAGAGAGAAAAAGGAGGGGGAGAGAGAGAGAGAGGGGGAGGAGAGAGAGAGAAGGAGGGGGGAGAGAGAGAGGAGGGGGGAGAGAGGATGGGGAGAGAGAGAAAGGAGGGGGGAGGAGAGAGAGAGAGGAGGGGGGGGGAGAGAGAGATGGGAGAGAGAGAGAGGAGGGGGGAGAGAGGATGGGGGAGGGAGAGGAGAGGAGGGGGAGTGAGAGAGCGGGGGGGCCGCAGCATCCCCACCAGATGGCAGGCCTGAGCGAGGCCCAGAACAATCTGAACACTGTCAAAAGCAGCGGAGGGCCGGCCAATCGTGGCTTCCGCGAGGGGAGGCCCACCCACTAGTGTGACGGACGATTGGGCAGGGGAGATGGAGAGGAGGTTGTCCCCTGTGACAGCTGCCACGGCCACTTTTCCACCGCGCTTCCCCGCGCTGTGCTGCAAAAATGACTGCCGCCGCCATGTTGTAGAACTTCAAGAGGCCCAGCACGCCCTGAGCAAGTGTTCAACGGCTTCAATCCAGAGCCCTGGGGAGGGCGGGGGGACGGCTGGGCCATGTAACTCGCAGCTCGTGGAAAACAGTGCCCAGCAGGCGGCGCTGCGCAGCTGGCCACGAGGAGCAGAGCCATTGTGACATCATCGAATGGTATGTTAGCTTTCATAGCAAAAGGATTTGAGTACAGGAGCAGGGAGGTTCTACTTCAGTTGTACAGGGTCTTGGTGAGACCACACCTGGAGTATTGCGTGCAGTTTTGGTCTCCTAATCTGAGGAAGGACATTATTGCCATAGAGGGAGTGCAGAGAAGGTTCACCAGACTGATTCCTGGGATGTCAGGACTGTCTTATGAAGAAAGACTGGATAGACTCGGTTTATACTCTCTGGAATTTAGGAGATTAAGAGGGGATCTTATAGAAACTTACAAAATTCTTAAGGGGTTGGACAGGCTAGATGCTGGAAGATTGTTCCCGATGTTGGGGAAGTCCAGGACAAGGGGTCACAGCTTAAGGATAAGGGGGAAATCCTTTAAGACCGAGATGAGAAAGACTTTCTTCACACAGAGAGTGGTGAGTCTCTGGAACTCTCTGCCACAGAGGGTTAGTTGAGGCCAGTTCATTGGCTATATTTAAGAGTGAGTTGGATGTGGCCCTTGTGGCTAAGGGGATCAGAGGGTATGGAGAGAAGGCAGGTACGGGATACTGAGTTGGATGATCAGCCATGATCATATTGAATGGCGGTGCAGGCTCGAAGGGCTGAATGGCCTACTCCTGCACCTAATTTTCTATGTTTCTATGTTTCTATCAGCTCACTTCAGCGCGTTAGATTTTAAAAATATATCAGATTATGAAGAATTTGAAGATATAACTCAGGAAATAATAAATCAAATTTTCAGATAAGGGGATTTTTGACATCAAGAGGTAAATCTCTACGGGAATATGTAAAAATTTCACCGTTAGAGCGTCGAGTTTTCGAGAAGATGCGAATCACACATAAGCAAACAAATAAATAAATAAATATCTAAGATCAGAGTTTTATAAGTATAGAAACATAGAAACAGAGAAATTAGGTGCAGGAGCAGGCCATTCGGCCCTTCGAGCCTGCACCGCCATTCAATATGATCATGGCTGATCATCCAACTCAGTATCCTGTACCTGCCTTCTCTCCATACCCCCTGATCCCTTCAGCCACAAGGGCCACATCCAACTCCCTCTTAAATATGGCCAACGAACTGGCCTCAACTACCTTCTGTGGCAGAGAATTCCACAGATTCACCACTCTCTGTGTGAAAAACGATTTTCTCATCTCGGTCCTAAAAGACTTCCCCCTTATTATCCTTAAACTGTGACCCCTTGTCCTGGACTTCCCCAATATCGGGAACAATCTTCCTGCATCTATCTAGTCCAACCCCTTAAGAATTTTGTAAGTCTCTATGAGATCACCCCTCAATCCTCTAAATTCCAGCGAGTACAACCCAAGTCTATCCAGTCTTTCTTCATATGGAAGTCGTGCCATCCCAGCAATCAGTCTGGTGAACCTTCTCTGTACTCCCTCTATGGCAAGAATGTCTTTCCTCAGATTAGGAGACCAAAAACTGTACGCAATACTCCAGGTGTGGCCTCACCAAGACCCTGTACAACTGCAGTAGAACCTCCTGCTCTTGTATTCAAATCCTTTTGCTATGAATGCCAACATACCATTCGCTTTCTTCACAGCCTGCTGCACCTGCATGCCTACTTTCAATGACTGGTGTACCATGACACCCAGGTCTCGCTGCATCTCCCCTTTTCCCAATCGGTCACCATTCAAATAATAGTCTACCTTCCTGTTTTTGCCACCAAAGTGGATAACCTCACATTTATCCACATTATACTGCATCTGCCATGCATTTGCCCACTCACCCAATCTATCCAAGTCATCCTGCAGCCTCCTAGCATCCTTCTCACAGCTAACACTGCCCCCCAGCTTCGTGTCATCCGCAAAATTCGTGAGGTTGCATTTAATTCCCTCATCCAAATCATTAATGTATATTGTAAATAGCTGGGGTCCCAGCACTGAGCCTTGCGGCACCCCACTAGTCACTGTCTGCCATCCTGTAAAGGACCCGTTCACTCCTACTCTTTGCTTCCTGTCTGCCAGCCAGTTCTCTATCCACATCAATACTGAACCACCAATACCGTGTGCTTTAAGTTTGTATACCAATCTCTTGTGTGGGACCTTGTCGAAAGCCTTCTGAAAGTCCAGATACAACACATCCACTGCTTCTCCCTTATCCACTCTACTAGTTACATCCTCAAAAATTCAATAAGATTCGTCAGACATGATTTACCTTTCGTAAATCCATGCTGACTTTGTCCAATGATTTCACCACTTTCCAAATGCGCTGCTATCCCATCTTTAATAATTGACTCTAGCAGTTTACCCACTACCGATGTTAGACTAACTGGTCTGTAATTCCCCGTTTTCTCTCTCCCTCCCTTTTTAAAAAGTGGGGTTACATTAGCTACCCTCCAATCCTCAGGAACTACTCCAGAATCTAAAGAGTTTTGAAAAATTATCACTAAGGCATCTGCTATTTCTGGGGCTACTTCCTTAAGTACCCTGGGATGGCAGCCTATCTGGCCCTGGGGATTTATCGGCCTTTAATCCATTCAATTTACCCAACACCACTTTCCAGCTAACCTGGATTTCACTCATTTCCTCCATCTCATTTGACCCGCGATTCCCTGCTATTTCCGGCAAATTATTTATGTCTTCCTTAGTGAAGACAGAACCAAAGTAGTTATTCAATTGGTCTGCCATGTCCTTGTTCCCCATGATCAATTCACCCGTTTCTGACTGCAAGGGACCTACATTTGTTTTAACTAATCTTTTGCGCATCACATATCGATAAAAACTTTTGCAGTCAGTTTTTATGTTTCCTGCCAGTTTTCTTTCATACTCCATTTTCCCTTTCCTAATTAAGCCCTTTGTTCTCCTCTGTTGGTCTCTGAATTTCTCCCAGTCCCCGGTAGGCTGTTTTTTCTGGCTAATTTGTACGCTTCATCTTTTTCTTTGATACTATCCCTGATTTCCCTCGTTATCCACGGATGCGCCACCTTCTCTGATTTATTCTTTTGCCATACTGGGATGAACAATTGTTGTAGTTCATCCATGCAGTCTTTAAATGCCTTCCATTGCATATCCACCGTCAACCCTTCAAGAATCAATTGCCAGTCCATCTTGGCCAATTCACGTCTCATACCCTCAAAGTTACCTTTCTTTAAGTTCAGGACCCGTGTTTCTGAATTAACAATGTCACTCTCCATCCTAATGAAGAACACAACCATATTATGGTCACTCTTGCCCAAGGGGCCACGTACAACAAGGCTGCTAACTAACCCTTCCACATTACTCAATATCGAGTCTAGAATAGCCTGCTCTCTCATTTCGTTCCTCCACATGTTGGTTTAGAAAACTATCCCGCATATATTCCAAGAAATCCTCTTCCTCAGCATCCCTGCCAATTTGATTCACCCAATCCATATATAGATTGAAGTCACCCATTATAAGGGTTTTACCTTCGTTGCACGCATTTCTAATTTCCTGTTTGATGCCATCCCCAACTCCACTACTACTGTTAGGTGGCCTGTACACAATACCCACTAGCGTTTTCTGCCCCTTAGCGTTTCGCAGCTCCACCCATATCGATTCCACATCCTCCAGGCTAATGTCATTCCTTTCTATTGAGTTAATCTCCTCTCTAACTAGCAACGCTACCCCACCTCCTTTTCCTCTCTGTCTATCCTTCCTGAATATTGCATATCCCTGGATGTTCAGCTCCCAGCCTTGGTCACCCTGGAGCCATGTCTCCGTGATCCCAACTATATCATACTATTATTAATAGCTATAATAGTATACAGATGTGCGGGGATAATTTTTACATGGAGTGATGGATTCCTGGAATGTTCTACCACTCTTTAATAGTTTATATTCTATTACTAGGTAACGGGCGGCACGGTGGCGCAGCGGTCGAGTTGTTGCCTTACAGCACTTGCAGCGGCAGAGACCCTGGTTCGATCCCAACTACAGGTGCTGTCTGCACAGAGTTTGTATGTTCTCCACGTGGGTTTACTCTGGGATCTTTGGTTTCCTCCCCCACTCCAAAAACGTACAGGTTTGTAGATTAATTGGCTTGCTATAAGTGTAAATTGTCCCTAGTACGTGTAGGCTTGTGTTAATGTGCAGGGATTGCTGGTCGGTGTGGACTCGGTGGGCCGAAGAGCCTGTTTCCACGCTATATCTCTAAAACTAAAACTAAAACTAAACTGGAACATACCAGTGCTAGCCAAAGTATCTAGTGAAACCTGTGCAAAGTCCATTGTAGTTCATTGCTGAGAGGGATGTGGTTAGGTTTGTGCAGTGTCATTAAAGAGCCTTTCAAGTTGATTGGGAGGAGCTGTTCTTGACCCTGGGGGTAAGGGTTCCCAGGCTCCTGTACCTTCTGCCTTACGGTAGCAGCTAGACCAAAACGTGGCCAGCGTGGTGGGGTCTTTGATTATATAAACTGTGTCCTTGAGGCAGTACTTCTTGTAGATCCCTTCAATGGTGGGTGCTTAATACCCATGATGGATCAGGCAATGTCCACCATTTTCTGCAACTTCCTTCATTCTTGGGCATTCGAGTTATTAAACCAGCCGTGATGCAACCAATCAATGTACTCTCTATCGTACACCTGTAGTGCATTTGGCAAAACATGGCAAATACTGGATTTAATCTTGCATTGAATTATTGCGCCTTCTACTGGGTAGGTGTTGGGGGTGTGGGATGCTGCCAGCAATGATAATGAACAAAGCAACAGGCAGAAAGCTTTCAACCTTGTGATGTTGTTGGAGACAAACAAATTAATGCCTTTCATGACAATTGATTTTGACAGTCTCAAAACTACCAACATTCGAGAGAAACAGGTGAGGATGTCATGCTTGATAGATATCCCTATGTCTGGGTATTTTTCTAATGCTCCTTAAGAAATAAAATTATCTCGGGTCACTTTATCCAATTTGTATGAATGACTCAGGTTTTGCATTTGCTTCAAATGTGAACACTCAGTCTCATTCAGGGGATTGGATGAAATATCGTCAACCTAAAATGTTGCTCTCCAAGGAAGCTACCTGAAATGCTGAATATTTTGAGCGTTTTCTGTTTTCATCCACAACAGAATGAAAGTTTGTTCACGAACAATACTTGTATAACCTCCCCCATCCCTGCTTAACTCATTCCGTCAAGTACAAATACCTCGAAAAATATCCAAACCAGACAAAGGCTTCAATTTGAAAAAAAAAGGTTATTTTATTATCTGACAAAAGATTATCTGACAGGTTCTGAAAATGCTTCACCCATGAAATCCAATGAATGACAACCTTGTCAAAAAGCACTCCATTAATCACAGTGACCTGATTATGGAGGTGGGTTACATATTTTAGCATAACTAAGGTTTGCCAGTTTTGTATCATGAAGTTTAAAACAGATGGAAACATTAAATTAAATTAATGTAGTGTTACGTCGATGTCAAACATATTTTTACTGTACTAAGCTTTGTATTAAAGTCTATGGCCAGGTGAAATATCTGTGTTTTATTGCATGAAAATGTAGAGCTATGGAGGTAGTCCTTTGAGGCTATAGCAAAACAAAATAGGCTTAGAAATTGGAATGTATTATACATTTTAAACTAGAATATTAATGTTCAGGACACCGGCATCAGATTGATTCAATGCTGCCCGCATCTAAAATCCGTGTGCACAGTTCATTATAAAGAGGACACCATTTGGACAATATCCACAGCACTGTTTTCTGATCATTCTTGAGCAGCAACATGAGGTGGCTTTACAGTCAGCT
Source organism: Okamejei kenojei (assembly GCA_035221665.1). Taxonomy (NCBI): domain Eukaryota; kingdom Metazoa; phylum Chordata; class Chondrichthyes; order Rajiformes; family Rajidae; genus Okamejei; species Okamejei kenojei. Next base: position 99,060,425 of record CM069136.1, on the reverse strand, counting down.
GAATCAAGCAGGTTTCAATAACCAATAGACAATAGGTGTTGGAGTAGGCCATTCGGCCCTTCGAACCAGCACCACCATTCAATGTGATCATGGCTGATCATCTACAATCAATACCCCGTTCCTGCCTTCTCCCCATATCCCCTGACTCCACTATCTTTAAGAGCCCTATCTAGCTCTCTATTGAAAGTATCCAGAGAACCGGCCACCACCGCCCAGAGAACTCCACAGACTCACAACTCTCTGTGTGAAAAAGTGTTTCCTCATCTCTGTTCTAAATGGTTTACCCCTTAATCTAAAACTGTGGCCCCTGGTTCTGGTCTCCCCCAACATCGGGAACATGTTTCCTGCCTCAAGCATGTCCAAAACTTCAACAATCTTACGTATTTCAATAAGATCCCCTCTCATACTTCTAAATTCCAGAGTATACAAGCCCAGTCGCTCCATTCTCTCAGCATATGACAGTCCCGCCATCACTGGAATTAACCTTGTGAACCTACGCTGCACTCCCTCAATAGTCCCTCCCTAAGAATATCCTTCCTCACATTTGGAGACCAAAACTGCACACAATGCTCCAGGTGTGGTCTCAATAGGGCCTTGTAAAACTACAGAAGGACCTCTTTGCTCCTACACTCATCTCGTTATGAAGGCCAAAATGCCATTTGCTTTCTTAACTGCCTGCTGTACCTGCATGATTACTTTCAATGATTGATGAACAAGGACCCCCAGATGCCATTGTACTCCCATTTTCCCAACTTGACACTATTTAGATAATAATCAGCCTTCCTGTTTTTGCTACCAAAGTGGATAGCCTCACATTTATCCATTTAACTGCATCTGCCATGCATCCGCCCACACACCCAACCTGTCCAAATCACCCTGCATTCTCATAGCATCCTCCTATCAGTTCACACTGCCACCCAGCTTTGTGTCATCTGCAAATTTGCTAATGTTACTTGTAATCCCTTCATCTAAATCATGAATATATATTGTAAATAGCTGTGGTCCCAGCACCGAGCCTTATGGTACCCCACTAGTCACTGCCTGCCATTCTGCCGTTAATTCCTTCGCTTTGTTTCCTGTCTAACAACCAATGTTTTATCCATGTCAGCACTCTACCCCCAATACCATGTGTTTTAATTATGAAATCCAAATCCAGAACTCAGAATAGAACAACTTTTTTATATTTTTATATTTAAGGAGCCCCGTTATTTTATTTGTATTGTTAATTTTGATTGTGCAGTTTATATGTAGTTTCAACTGCACTGAAAGGCCTTTTAACACAAACATTTAATTTATGTTCAAAGTAGCTTGTATCATTTTGGAGTTGCATGATCTTATCTCCCATCTCCAGAACCCTGAGGCACTTTTCCATCAAATTAAATAGGAATTATTATTTATGTTGGGTAACACTGAACGTTAATTCATCCAAATAAAATAAAGCAATTTTATCAACTATAGATTTGATACAAATATCATTGTACAACATTTAGGTAAAGTCTATTTGAATAAAGTAACTTAAATATAAGTTGGAGCAAAGCAAAACCACCCTACATCACTGGTAATTATTTTTCTTATTTTTTGAAAGTTTCATTTTGGCATATAAAATGCAATTGTGCTTAAATAAACACTCACTCGGATGCAGCTGCATTTCCTGGGAACTTAGTAATCTTGGGCAAGCAGCCATATCATATAAATATGCTGTGTTTCAAATGAAAACGTACTTCCATGAACATTGTCATTCAAATAGGGTGATGATGTCTGGTCAAAGTGCAGTACAATTTTGTCAGATGTGCATTTTCCAGACTGCAAGAGAGAGAGAGAGAGAACGTACTGATATAATTCATTGACAATTGATTTACGATGACAATTCTTCCTCTCCCATTTGATGTTATGTTGACCCACGGTATATTTTTCACAAAATACCTTTCCCAGCTTTAGTAATAGATCCAAGGCTGTGCCATTCTGTCAACCATCCTTTATCCAGAAGAATAACCAAACTAAACTGTTGAGCACACAAAATGATTCTACTGGTTTGACACCATTCTAATCAGGTGTTATACTATAATGGTTTTATAACAGTAGATAGACTCAAACTGCTGGAGTAAAGGGCCTGTCCCACTAGCATGGGACTCCATACGGTGAGCGCGACCTAACGTGGTCGCTTGAGCCGTCCGGCCTCACGGGGCCGGTCCCACTTCGATTGCCGGAGCCGTATGGAGTTGTGCGGAGCTGGTCCCGACATCGCGCGGGGCTCCGAAAAACTGACGTGTTCAAAAATTCCATGCGGCAACGGCCTGTCGGCCCGCAGCTGCCGCAACGCATTACGCACCGCCTCACGTCGTGCCTCTCTATATGTGCCTCCATGACCCTCTCCGTGTGTGCCTCCGTGCCCCTCTCTCTGTGTGTGCCTCCGTGCCCCTCTCTCTGTGTGTGCCTCCGTGACCCTCTCTCTGTGCCACCGTGACCCTCTCTCTGTGCCTCCATGGCCCTCTCTGTGTGCCTCCGTGTCGCTCTCTGTGTGTCCCTCTCTGTCCTTGCAAACTTACCGCGGACTTTGCTCCAACTTCGCTCCAACTTCGCGCCACGTCGCGCCACTCACCCGACCTCCGCGCAGCCCCAGCTGCCGGTTTGGTCGCACTCGCCGCATGCAGGCGCATGCTGGTGGGACCGGCCCTGTACGGGGATCACCCGACCTCCGCGCGGCCCCCGCTTCCAGTTTGGTCGCGCTCACCGCATGGAGTCGCAAGCTGGTGGGACAGACCCTTAACTCAACTGGACAGGCAGCATCTCTGGATAGAAGGAATGGGTGACATTTCGGGTCAAGACCCTTCAGGGGAAGGTGAGGTGTAAAAACGAGATATCAAAAAAGATGTAGATCAAGGAAAATGTAGAGTCATTGTTAGCTCGGAGAAGGTGACAACGAAGCACTGTAGTGGGACACAGAGACTTGGATTATTCATCTGAATTCAAATCTTATGATGGAAGCAAGGAAATAGAAATTCAAATAACAAAATATATTGTGATTGTAAAGAATAGTTGAAATTGGTGACCATATAACTATTGGATTGTCATTATAACAAAAACAGATTCACTATTGTTACCCGTGACTTGTTTAGTCTGTATGTGACACTTAATGTGATTGGTTGTGGAATGGATTAGCAAGACAATCATTTAAACAGATAATGAGGGGTAGACCATAATGTCACAACCATGGATGAATAATAAAGTGGAAAAAAACAGACCATAAATTATGTGAGGGGAGAAAAACTAAGTTAACATTTCAGAATGATTTCCAACACTTCTATTTTATAGCAGACTATCAACATCGGCAGAACTTTACTTTTGGAAATACTGTAACAAACCTGCGGACTGATAACTGAATGTAGAAATCAAAGATTTCTGTCACAGAAATAATCCAACATGTACAATACATGGAATATTTTGAGCAATTGTTGATAAATTATCATTGGAATGATTGCCATATCATATTTAACACTGCCGACACTAGAATCCTGGAGTTCTCCAGACTGGAGAAGATTCCTGAACTGAAACGTCACTGATCCATTCCCTCCACAGATCCTGCCTGACCAGTTTAGTTACTCCAGCCCTTTGTGTTTTATTCATATTTAACACTGATATGGCACAAGGGGGCTTAATGTATTGTTGAATTGCTATAAGAATCAATATTTGTTATACTCGATTTATTTGAAACTACAGATAAGTACTATATAAATATTGTAAGTATGAAACCAGAGACCACGAGCTCCGCAATGTTAAAGTCCGCAGGCACCCGTGGTAGAGCTCAGAGGTCAATCCCTGGCAAAGGGATCGTGAGCTCCATGATTGGTAAGTCCGTAGGCACCCACGGTGGAGCTCTCGAAATTGGTATCCAACAAAGGCCGCCAACGTCTCCATGTTAGGCCGCAGTGCGGACGGAGATGCGATACAGAAAGAAATCGCATCTCCGTCAAGGTAAGAGATTAGCAAACATTTCCCACAACCTCCTCCCCCACCCCACATAAAACAAGAACACTAAAAACATACATTTAACACATACTAAAAAAACAATGAGGAAAGGGACAAACTGTTGGCGAGGGAGCCATTGCTTGCTCTTAATTAACAAAATGTATACATAAGATGGAGCATTTGTGTGGGTGTGGCAGCTGGTGTGTTACATCAGTTTCACATAATATGTGTGGTCAGAAAATGTGTGATTTATGTTGGTGTTCAGAGCATGTAGTACATACACAGTGTTGGTTCATACAACCATTCATATGATGGTTTATCCAGTAACATTAAATGTTACTGTTTGATGCTCGCTCTTACAGCTGCATTCTTTGCAGTGAAAGAGAGGGGGGAGAAACAGCAATGACGATAAGCCATGTTAGAATTCCTTCATCAGTAAAGTAGTTTTGTTGTTTCTGCAGCAATGGGTCCTGCTTTCTCATCAAACCCTGAAGAACAATGAAGTCATCAGATGAGGGGTAGACATGAACAGCCCTACACTTAAAATGAAAGATAGGATAGAGTTTTTAAAGCATCATTTGCAAATTTCTGATTTCTTACTTTTAATGGACTGTACTATTTCTATGCACTCTATTATGCTAAAAATTGAGACGTTGTGATCATTACTTAAATGCTAATCTATATTTCTGTTATTTTTCATCTTCTTTCTTTTCATTCTTTCAATTTTTAAATCTCTTTCTCTGCATAATCTCAGCTGCTCTTCACTTTTTAAAACATGCCTTTACAGTTTATTTCAGCTAACTTTCTTCCTTTCTGCACAGATCTTAAACTTAATTGGACGGTGACCAATACTTGCAAGTGTCCTCTCTGACAAATAACTCAGTCACAAATTTGATGTTACTGCTCATGGCCAAATATATAAACACACAAGGCCTTGAATGTCTTTCAGCAAGACATAAATAAACATTATAGATAACATCTAACATTTCTCATGGCAGCACAGGCTTTATGAAGTATCAACTCTATCATTGAGTCAGATTTTAGAGTATTATCTGGCTGTAGTTACATGGCCCATTATGATATTATTAAGCAAAAATTCTGAAATGATTACATTTGATTTTCATCATACCAATACAACATCAAAAGACTGGAGATGCCGGAATCGTGCACCAGAAAACAAGTGCTGGACTTGTTTTCTGGTGCACGTCCTGGTGCACGTCCAGCAGGCCAGGCAGCATCTGGGGAGGGAAATGGAAGACAAAGTTTCAGGGCAGGACTCTACTTCAGCCCGCCCTCGCCCAGACTGAACGAGGATAGAGTTCTCCCGAAGCTCAGGTTTCACCCAACCAGCCTCTGCATCCAATACATGAAGGGCCTGTCCCACTTGCACGGCATTTAGGCGACTGCGGAGCATCAGTGACCGACCCCCGTAAAACCGTCAAGTTGCGCGACATACACGCTGACGTATGTTGTCATGTGGGTGACGCCCGGTTTGGGTTGGGGCTGTAAAATATTCTTCTTTCAATGCATGGATTTTAAACGTTAATATATTACATTTAACACAATAAAATCAATTGTGCAAATGAAAAAGATGTCTGAGTCGTTCCGTTTTATTTATAGATGTACTGGTCCGCTTCCAGATCCGATCACCAGGGATGGATTCAGTGAGTGCAGACTGATCACCCCTCTCCCTTCTTGTCCCTTCCCGCCCCCATACCTCCTTTCTCCACTCCCCCCAACCCTTCTCCCCCCCTTCTTCCCTTCCGTCGTCTTCTGCCCTTATCCTCGCTCCACTCTTCTCCCCCTTATCCACTACACCCTCCCCTCACATCCTCTTCTCCCCCTCTCCCTCCCTTCTCCACCCATCCCCCCCCACTTTCCCCAACGCTCCTTCATTTGTGGACCCAGCCTGCGACCAGCGATCCCCCGCACACTATCCCTTACATGCTAGGGACAATTTATACAAACCTGTGCGTCTTTGGAGTGCGGGAGGGAACCCAAACCCTAATCCTAACTCCAGCCCAGCCCCAGCCCTAACCCTAACCCTAGCACTAACCCTAGCCCTAAACCTAACAGTAACCATAACCCTAACTCTAGGTTGATAGGCTTGGTATAAGTATAAATTGTCCCTAGCGTGTGTGGGATAGTGTGCGGGGGATCACTAGTTGGTGTGGACTCGGTGGGATGAAGGGCACTGTATCTCTGAACTAAATGTGACACAGGGGCCCCAGGGGTTGGACTCGATCCCCCAATGTTCTGCCTGCTCCTGTGACAGCGCGATCCCACTAACAACTCGTGGCCAACAGTTTAGTTCCCATGAGGAGCAGGCAGAAGCTAGGGTTAGGGTTAGGGTTAGGGTTAGGGTTAGGGCTAGGGCTAGGGCTAGGGTTTCCTCCCGCACTCCAAAGCCGCACAGGTTTGTATAAATTGTACGCAGCGTGTGTGAGATAGTGTGCGGGAGATTGCTGGTCGCAGGCTGGGTCCACAAATGGGGGGGCGTCGGGGAATGTGAGGGGGGTGTGGAGAATTGGAGAAGGGAGGGAGAGGGGGAGAAGGGGATGTGAGGGGAGGGAGGGCAGTGGATAAGGGGGAGAAGAGTGGAGAGGGGAGAAGGGAGGAAGAGGGGGGAAGGGAAGAAGGGGGAGAGGGGAGGGGAGAAGAAGGGATGGGGGTGGGAGGGGGGAAGAGGGGAGAGGGGAGTTCTGTCCACACTCACTGAATCCATCCCTGTGAAAAGAGACGGTGATCGGATCTGGAAGCGGGCCAATACATCTATAAATAAAACGGAATGACTCAGACATCTTTTCATTTGCGCAATTGATTTTATTGTATTCATTTGAATATATTAACGTTTAAAATCCATGCATTGAAGGAAGAATATTTTACAATCCATCTGTGGTCCCGAACCCTAACCGGGAGTCACCCATAGGACAGCATACGCCAGCGTGTGGCAGGGCACACGACATGTGAGACACCCACATGTCGCCCCAGGATTTTGAACATTCTAAAATCCTGGGGCGACAGGGAAGCACCACGTGTTACTGCCTTCATCACTGTATGCGTCATCACGCCTCACCATGAGTCTCGCGCGCGTCAGGACATTCACTCTCCAACATTTCTGCCACCTGCAACGTGATCCCACCACTAGTCACGTTGACCCATCCCCACCCCTTTCTGTTTCCTGAGGAGATCTCTCCGCGACTCCTTGGTTCACTCGTCACTTCCCACCCAACCCTTCCCTTCCCAAGGCACATTCCCCTGCTAATGCAGGAGATGTCCTTGCATTTTCTCTGTCATTTCCTTCCAGAGACCCCAAGTGCCCTTCCGGGTGAGTCGGAGATTAACTTGGATCTCTTCCAGAGTCTGACAAAGGGTCCCAACCTGAACCATTGTCTGTCATTTCATGTCACAGATGCAGCCTAGCCTACTGAGTTCCTCCAGCATTTTCTTTGTGCTCAGCCTCAGATTTAGCGTGTTCGCATTCTTCCCAGTAAGCATGGAACTTCACCCAAGATTCAGAAAACATTGTGTGGAAATTATAATTTAAACAGGGAGCTAGCTGACTTGTAAATATTGGATTCCAATTTTAAACAGGATGTCAGCAGCAAGGTGTAATCTATTAGTACTACGATGAAGAGCTTTGCTAAATGAGAGACAGAATGCAAAGAATGTGGAAGTTTGCTACTACACCTTATGATCTTTATGGCTGACAGAGAATATCGACAATGGAGAATAAATTGCTGATCGTCTCTGCTTGTGTCCAACGATTCCTCTTTTAACAATCATATTTCAGCTTACAGACATTCTTAAAATGTAAAATGGCCTTTTTGGTTGTTCTGTACTAACAGATTTAACAGTTTATGACAGCAAAGCCAAAATAAAAATATAATATAACATTACATTTTTACTGCAAAAGAAAATCTCAAACATGGCAAAGTGATAAATAAATTCCTTTTCTTTTTTTTTCATTATTATTTTCAGAGGATAAACAGTCACTGCTTCACAAATAGTTGGCCACTTTGGTTTCTGAGCCCAACACCCTCTTTAGTTACTATTTTCCCCTTAATATGCTTACAATGCCTTTGGATTCTCAATCTTACCTGCCAGAGCTACAGTATCTCATGTTACCTTTTTGCCCTTGTTATTTCCTTCTTAAGTATGATCCCCAATCCCCGATACTCCTTCGGGGATACACTTGATCCCAACTTGATCCTAACATTAGTAATGTTAAAATTGTACAAGGCATTGGTAAGACCAATTCTGGAGTATGGTGTACAATTTTGGTCGCCTAGTTATAGGAGGATGTCAACAAAATAGAGAGAGTACAGAGGAGATTTACTAGAATGTTGCCAGGGTTCCAGCAACTATGTTACAGAGAAAGGTTGAACAAGTTAGGTCTTTATTCTTTGGAGCGCAGAAGGTTAAGGGGGGACTTGATTGAGGTCTTTAAAATGATAAAAGGGATAGACAGAGTTAACGTGGATACGTTTTTCCCATTGAGGGTAGGGAAGATTCAAACAAGAGGGCATGACATGAGAATGAAGGGACAGAAGTTTCGGGGTAACGTGAGGGGGAACTTCTTTACTCAGAGGGTGGTGGCTGTGTGGAATGAGCTTCCAGCAGAAGTGGTGGAGGCAGGATCGATTTTAACATTTAAGAGTAAAGTGGATAGGTATATGGACGTGAAGGGAATGGAGGGGTATGGTCTGAGTGCAGGTAGATGGGACTAGGGGAAAACAAATGGTCGGCACGGACTGGAAGGGCCGAGAGGGCCTGTTTCCGTGCTGTAATTATTATATGGTTATATGGTTATATGGTTATAACTTCCTACACCTGACCCATGCCTTCAATTTGTCTTGTGCTCCAGAGTTCCTACCACTTGCCTTGCCTTCACTCTAACTGGAACGCTGTTACAATATCACACCTTTAAAAACATCCCACTTTCCGGATATCCCTTTATCCACAATCATCCTATACCAATTAACCTTTGCAACCTCTGGTCTAAACCATCGTATTTGACCTTTCCCCAATTTAGAACTTTAATGTGTGGACCAGTCCTGTCCTTGCAAGTCCCAAAATGCTCACCCACTGACATCTCAACACTTCCCCAATTCCATGAGAGTAGGTCAAACCATGACCTCCACTTGTAGGCCCCTCCACATAGCCTGAGGAAACTTTCCTGAACACTGTTGATAAATTCCACTCCTTTAAATAGGTGGTACCATAGCAATTCCTGTCTATATTAGGAACGTTAAAACCTCTTACAATAACAACTCTGTTAGCCTTGCAGCTGGCTATAGCTTCTGAGCAATTGTTTTTATAATTCCTATTGACTATTTTGGGGCCTGTAAGGCAATCACAACAAGGTGATCATCCCTTTTCTATTTCCCAACTCCACCAGTATAGCATTGCTCACTCCTTCTATAAGGTAATTTCAGACAACTACCATGATGTTCTCCTCAATCAATAAAACAACTCCCCCTCCTCTTTTACCCCCACCCGCTATCTCGTCCATAGCATCTGTACCCCGGAACATTAAGCTAGCAATCCTATTGCTCTCTGGCCAGATTTCCGTAATATCTACAATGTCCCATCTCATGTGTCTGTATTGCGTACAGTTTTGGTCTCCTAATCTGAGGAAAGACATTCTTGCCATAGAGGGGATACAGAGAAGGTTCACCAGACTGATTCCTGGGATGGCACGACTTCCATATGAAGAAAGACTGGATAGACTCGGCTTGTACTCGCTGGAATTTAGAAGATTGAGGGGTGATCTCATAGAGACTTACAAAATTCTTAAGGGGTTGGACAGGCTAGATGCAGGAAGATTGTTCCCGATGTTGGGGAAGTCCAGGACAAGGGGTCACAGTTTAAGGATAAGGGGGAAGTCTTTTAGGACCGAGATGAGAAAATCGTTTTTCACACAGAGAGTGGTGAATCTGTGGAATTCTCTGCCACAGAATGTAGTTGAGGCCAGTTCATTGGCTATATTTAAGAGTGAGTTGGATGTGGCCCTTGTGGCTAAGGGGATCAGAGGGTATGGAGAGAAGGCAGGTACGGGATACTGAGTTGGATGATCAGCCATGATCATATTGAATGGCGGTGCAGGCTCGAAGGGCTGAATGGCCTACTCCTGCACCTAATTTCTATGTTTATATGTTTCTATGTTACCCAGAGAGTTGTGAATTTATGGAATTCCCTGCCACAGAGGGCAATGGAGGCCAAATCACTGGATGGATTTAAGAGAGAGTTGGATAGAGTTCTAGGGGCTAGTGGAGTCAAGGGATATGGGGAGAAGGCAGGCACGGGTTATTGATAGCGGACGATCAGTCATGATCCTATTGAATGGCGGTGCTGGCTCGAAGGACCGAATGGCCTCCTCCTGCACCTATTTTCTATGTTTCTATGTAACATAAGCACACTAGAGAATACAAACTCCTACCTTGCAGATATAAAGCAAAATAAATTGTTGTATCCAGAAGAGAAAAATACATTTGGGTTTGAACTGTGACGTACGCTTGACAATCTAGTGAAGCAAAGGGTCTCTCTACTGTGATATATGGACAAAATGTATTCCTTTGGATTCATTGATATCACTGATGTCCTATTCAGTTTGCAGCCTAAGCAAAGAGCTCAGCTGAGAGCATGTGTGTGTGCATGCATGTGTGTGCATATTGGTGTGCGAGTGAGCAGTTTTATGTATGGCTTGTGTGGGAAAATTAGTACAGGACTGGAAATTCAATCAGAGACAAAATAGCATCCATCTATGTTGTATGGTAATATGAAGTATGATAATAATTGAAATGGAACTACCTGAAAATGTTCAGTCAAAAGAATATTGACCTCTCGGTCCTGGGCCTCCTCCACGGCCAGAGTGAGCAACACCGCAAGCTGGAGGAACAGCACCTCATATTCCGCTTGGGGAGTCTGCATCCTTTGGGCTTGAATATTGAATTTTCTCAATTCTGTTAACCCTTGCTGTCTCCTCCCCTTCCCACCTCTCCCTCAGCCCTCGGGCCCTGGCATTCCCTCTATCTCTATCTCCCTCCCCCACCCCAGTCGCACCAGCTTCTCATTTTCACACCACAAACAGCTTACAATGGCTTGTTCCCTTTATCATCGATACTTTTTTGCATATCTTTCATTCATTGTTCCTTATCTCTCCACATCACCGTCTATATCTCTCGTTTCCCTGATCCCTGACCAGTCTGAAGAAGGGTCTCGACCCAAAACGTCACCTATCTCCTTTGCTCCTTAGATGCTGCTGCACCCGCTGAGTTTCTCCAGCTTTTTGTGTACCCTCGATTCTCCAGCATCTGCAGTTCCTTCTTTAAAAAAAAGAATATTGAAATTGTGTTTTCATATACCCAAAAAAAAGGGACACTGGTACTAAATGTGTACTTAGTTCAGCGAGTGTTTTATAGTGTGGCATTTTAATCTTCTCACTTTAATGGCGAAATGTACTATTGTTCAAAGTGAAACATTCTGGAAGAAGGGTCTCGACCCGAAACGTCGCCAATCTCCTTCGCTCCTTAGATGCTGCTGCACCCGCTGAGTTTCTCCAGCCTTTAGTGTACCCTGGACAAAATTGCAGCCTGTTTAAGATGATTTGCAGTTTCAATTCTTCCCTAGGTTTTCCAGGTGGTTGAATAAAGTTATTTGACTTGGTGGTCAATGGAACTCAAGATGGTTTGCTAACACTTAAAAAAAAAATCACTGGCAACAGAAACGTTTTTGCTAACTATGTTTTATAGCCAAGCAGGCAATAAATTTGGACTGCACGTGGCATTTGCAGAATGTAGAGACATTGTCAAAACACTTGCAAACCTATTAAAATTCTTACCATCAGCAGAAATGAAAAGGTTCCCACAGACCTATACTGAAAAACATATCGCACTTATTTACAGGCTTTCTAACGTACCTCCTTGATGAAAATAATGGTTAGTTTTAAAGTGAAGAGTATCCTTCAATTAAAAAAGCCAAATAAAATTTGTGAGGGTTATATATATTTCCAGTCAGAATACCTCAGTCAGAAGTAATAAATGCAGGCTTCATGGAAGGAATTGCGAGATGTAATGTCGGCAAACATGGCATTAGTTTCCACTTCAAGTGAGGCAAATGGTATTTCATTGTTGCTGGGTCTAAATACTGAAACTTCTTCCTCAGTCGTCCTCTGGGAGCAACTTCAGCAGACAATCTGCAATTTTCAAGAAGGCTCATCACTGCCTGGCTTTGCCAGCACTGACCACATCCTGCAAGATTATTTTTTCTTTTAATCAGAAGGTTATCTTTCAGCATCTATTACATTCACCTGACAAGAACCAAGCGCTAAATTCCATCCCTAATTTGATTAAACCTATCCAGGAGTAACTTTATGCAGGAGAATGGCTTCAACCCACCCAATCCGTGATTCGCAGTTTTTCTTACTGCAAGGAGAGATCTGGTGCAACTGTATTTGTTGGTCAGCTTGGTGCACATCATTATTCATTTAAACTTCTCAATAGAGATGCTTGCCCTCATCTCAATGATCATTCTATTTGTAATCAGAGAGGATTAGAGAGCACAAGCCTCAGTAACCCATCAGCTGCAGGTGAGAAGCTCTGAATCCATGAGGTAAATATATGTAAACACTGCTCATAAGGAACGGAAATATTTTTTAACAGACATAACAATTGACCCGGAACACCAGTAACCAATGCTTTTTACCTCTCCACTGTACCTCAGCACATCCTAGCAACAACTGAGCAATATAAGAATCCCTCCCACAAATTGGATCAGCCACCCAGGAATAGACCATCTCTCTAATATGTAGATATCTCCCCCCAAAAAATAAGACACCCTGAGCAACATTTGTGCATATTTCCTGCTCCTCACCACCCAGTTTTCCACTTCTTCCCTCACCATCAACGCTCGTGGGATTTCGCTTTGTAAAGTGAGCTCCCCACTCAAGACCCCCAGCCAGTTAATCAGACTGGTTGACAAAGACAACTCCACTTGAAGAGAGATACAATGTGCTGAATTAACTCAGCAGGACAGGCAACATCCCTGGAGGAAAAGGATGGGTGATATTTCGGGTCGGGACCCTTCTTCAGACTTAGAGATGCTGCCCGACCAGCTGAGTTACTCCAGCACTTTGTATCTATCTTTGGCATAAACCAGCATCTGCAGTTCCTTTTTCCATTTAAAGGAAATATATAGCTAAATATGGTTGGGGATCTGAAAATCTCCCTACATGAGGTTTCCTGATCTCAGTGCAACACTCAATCTATTCTCTGCCACCCACAAGGAACTTGCCCCCAGGCCAAATCCAAACCATCATGCTTTTGGCCGGTTCATAGATAGAATGTAAGGAATTGCAGTAATCATATTACATTTATGAATCCTATTGCCAGAAACATTATCAGAATATCTTTAGCACGGAGGCTGTAAATCTCCAAGACGGTTTCTCTTCACCACTTTATCAGGGCAATTATAGATTGGCAATAAATACCAGCTATATTAGCAACACCCAAAACCTGCAAGTGAAGATCAGAAAATGTGAAGAAAAGGGCGACACGGTGGCGCAGCGGTAGAGTTGCTGCGTTACGGCTCTTGCAGCGCTGGAGACCTGGATTTGATCCCGACTACGGGTGCTGTCTGTATGGAGTTTGTATATTCTCCCCGTGACATGCGTGGGTTTTCTCCGAGATGTTCGGTTTCCTTCCACATTCCAAAGACATAACTGGTTTGTAGGTTAATTGGTTGGTGTAAGTATACATTGTCCCTAGTGTGAGTAGGATAGTGTTAATGTGCGGGGACCGCTGGTCGATTCGGACTTGGTGAGCCAAAGGGCCTGTTTCCGCACTCTAAAACATCTAAAATGCACAGACTAGGTTTTGAACCAACAATAGTTAATGTGGAAAATACAATTCATCATTATAAATGATGAGATCTGGTTACGTTATTAATTGATGCATTCTGATGATATCTTGATTTGGCCACTTTTTTCCTAATATTGCAATGTTATTGCTTCATTCTGTACAGTTTTGGACTCTAAATCTGAGAAAATACATTCTTGCCATAGAAGGGGTACAGAGAAGGTTCATCAGACTGATTCCTGGGATGTCAGGACTTTCATATGAGGAAAGACTGGATAGACTTGGCTTGTACTCGCTAGAATTTAGAAGACTGAAGGGGGATCTTATAGAAACTTACAAAATTCTTAAGGGGTTGGATAGGCTAGATGCAGGAAGATTGTTCCCGATGTTGGGGAGGTCCAGAACAAGGGGTCAAAGTCTAAGGATAAGGGGGAATTCCTTTAGTACTGAGATGAGGAAAACATTTTTCACTCAGAGAGTGGTGAGTCTCTGGAATTATCTGCCACAGAAGGTAGTTGAGGCCAGTTCATTGACTATATTTAAGAGGGAGTTAGATGTGGTCCTTGTGACTAAAGGGATCAGGGGGTATGGAGAGAAGGCAGGTACAGGATACTGAGTTGGATGATCAGCCATGATCATATTGAATGGCGGTGCAGGCTCGAAGGGCCGAATGGCCTACTCCTGCACCTATTTTTCTATGTTTCTATTTATACAACTTTCCCATGATCCTACAAGACTGTACGTTATCTGTAAGAATTTAAATGTTCAAGTGCTTGAGTTCTCTACATGTTCCTGGGGAAATGATAATTTAAGAATTATCCAATGATGAATTGCTGTTTCTGCTGACCTTCTTGTGCGTAATGCGGTTTTAAAATAGATTAAGGTAAACAGGAAACCAGCAGTTTGCCACTAAGAGCAGTAATGTTTTTCTTTGCAGGGGAAGTTATTTAGGGGATGTTTGTAGGCCTGTTGTTCATATTGTAAGATCTATCTGCAAATTTGCTCAAAGACTCCTCAGTGGCAGGATTAAGCTTCTTTTGCTTTTGTGTAGAGTCCAGACAAGATTACTAGGAAATAGAAAGCATTTGACAGATTATCTAGAAAGATTTTACCAGCTTCAAAAAACAACTTTATAAAGAGGGTTTAATGTATCGAGACGTTGCAAGGAACTCTTCAGGTACATTAGACGTAAGGGGATTCCAAACCATCCACGAGAAGGGAAATCTTGTCAGCCTCATTTCCTGATTTTTCTCCCCACAGACTATTGCAGATTGTACCCTCTCAAGTTCCTATTCTGTTTAATTCTGTTTTTTATCAATCGTAAAGGGGATGAATGCTGACTTTTCCTCTTTGGATAGCTTCCAGCATACATGGTAAGGGACTAAGCTCTATCCGAGCATGGGTCAGGTCACCTCACAGCAGACACTGTGAACCTTTCCGGCATCTGTGCTGCCTCCTCCACCGTAGCCATCACATCTGGCAATCCAAATGGCTTTGTTCCACATCTGTATTTAAGAAGACCTTCCATAATGTGATACACATGGGATTATTTAACAAAATGCGAGTGCTGAATATATGGATAACTTAATTGGAAAATGTTGGTATCCAGAGGATTTGGGATAGTGTGGAGAGAGTGATCTTGAGTTTTTTTTAGTGTGTTTTACATGATTTTGTTTAGTTGATATGCAAGACAGTTGGTTAACTAGGAAGTTACTCCCACATCATTGCTTAATACCAAATTACTTGCCACATTGGAAAATGCTTCATTATGTATGCTGACCATGATGTTTTCCATCAATAAGGAGGCCATTGATATAATTGGTAACTCTGCAGATGAACAGCGAATTCTGTTTTAAGGATAACTGATTCCGTCTTTTTGGGTGGTGCAGCTTTGGGAATGTTCCATGTCATTGCTCCTTTTCATTAAAAACATAAATGGATTACTGCTCTAGCCAGTAGTTGCCTTCTGAAGAGATCTCATACCCATGCAGTATCCTTATCCAATGCAGCAAAACACTGGGCTGCCCTGAATGGGTATTCTAAGGACCGGTCACTGGCTGACAGTTCATAGCAAGATCTTTTGCTCTTTTTACCCACAAAATTCACTGCCCTCCCAGCTCTAACAATCATGTCACCTACTTTTTATTCACCAAAAATTTTCAAATAATCTATGTGACTAGCTGTGAGGTGGACTTTCAGGATTCAACATGAATAAAATTGTTTCTTGTTTGCCAAAAATCCTTTCCGTACTAATGGATTCTTCTTCAAGCATTAGTTCAAACATACCAGACAGTTATACATGAATTAATTTGGTTGCAAACCAAATGACTCTGTGGTGCCCAATCTAAAATCATCTGAACAGCCTCTTGTTCTCACATTCATACAATGAACTTATGACATTTTCTTTAGGCACTGGATTAAATGTCCTATCACAATCCCCACAACATTTTCATTAAATAACTTGTCCTTGGATAATGGTGCGATTAAAAACTTTTTGCATCTTTTCACCCTACATACTGGCAGTATTCTGATTGCACGTTTGTTGAACTATATCCATGAATCTAAACAATGGCATTTGGGCTCAGTGGCATTTTGACCCCTAAACAGCAGGTAAATGACCCCCTCATACATTCCTGGCTCACCAAGACATCTACCATTTCCATTTCTATCTCGGGAACCCCTTCCTATCTTTTCCACTGTATTTGGTTGCCTCCTTTTTATGTCCTCAGCACCAATGCGCCATCCTCACTGCCAGTGTAGTATCCATGTGTTCTCATATAGGTTGCTCTTTGATATAGCAGTCAATAGTTCTTAGAAAAACATTCTGGTAATGGACCCAATTGGATTAGGTCCATCTGCAAGTGAAAGCATGCCTCAGCTCTTGAGTTTAAGCCAAAATATTAGTATCAACATGGCTAGTTTGGACAGTCTGCTGTCCCGTTGTAATTAATGTGTGTCCCTTTTGCATTACTATTGATTTGAAAGTCCATTATTTCAACAACAAGGTAGTTGCATTAATTGCATCCTCTCATTGCCACAAAAATATGCAAAAATAACATTTTATTTGTTAAAGATGCAAAGTGCTGAAGTAGCTCAGCAAGTCAGGCAGAGTCTCTGGAGGACATGGATAAATGACGTTTCAGGATGGGACCCTTCTTCAGACTGATTGTGGGGTAGGGGAGGTTAAGACAGACGGAAGAGTGGAGAGGTAGAATAAAACACAGCAAGTAATAGGTTGTTGCAGGTGTGGAAGGTTATTTGATCGGCAGATGGTTGGACAAAGGCCAGAGATGTAAAGAAAGAAGATGCGGTTGGTGAGTTGAGAATTGTGAAGCGAGAGTAATGGGGCTGTCCCACTCCGGCGACCTAATCCACGAGTTCTGACAAGTTTGCCCTTGACTCACACTCGCAGCATGGTCAAAACCAGCTCCTAGGAGGTCTTTGCAACTCTCCTTCAGGCTCGAGAGTAGTCCCCGCGTACTCGAGGCCTCAGCTAGGTCGCGCCGTATTTTTCACCATGATCTCTTGGGAACTGTCCGGGGAGACAATGTTTCCAGTCCGAGTGACGGACACGTCGGTGGCTCTAATCCTGGAGATGGGACTCGACCGGCGAGACCGACGTCGGGCAGAGCCCTAGTGGTGGGTGACTCCATTGTCCGAGGAGTGGACAGGAGATTCTGTGGTGGCAGACGAGATGCGAGGACGGTCTGTTGCCTCCTTGGTGCCAGGGTTCAGGATGTCACGAGCCGAATTCTGAACATCCTCGAGAGAGAAGGTGAACAGCTGGCAGTAGTTGTGCATGTAGGCACAAACGACATCAGGAAGATAAGGAAGGATGACTTCAGAGTGTTGGGAAGAAAACAGAAATGCCGACTTCTAGGGTGGTTATCTCTGGATTGCTTCCAGTACCTCGTGCTAGTGAGGACAGGAACAGGGAGATAGGGGATCTGAATGTGTGGCTGAAGGGCTGGAGCAGGGAGCAAGGATTTAGATTTATAGACCTCTGGGATAGGGATGACCTGTACAAAAGGGACGGGTTACACCTTAACTGGAGGGGGACCGACATTCCGGCAGGCAGGTTTGCTGGGGCTACACGTGTGGGTTTAAACTAAATAGTGGGGGGGGAGGGAATGAAAAATTGGGAGTATAAAGATGGAGTTGAGGGGGAAGTGGCTACAGGAAAAATTACAAAAGGTTCTCAAATGAATGGGAAGGAAAGCTTGAGAATGGACAACAGAGTAAGGTCAGGGCCAATTGCGAGGGGGGAAGTGAATACGGAGGTCAAAGTGCTGTGTATGAATGCGCGGAGTATAAGGAATAAAGTGGTCGAGCTTGAGGCTCAGTTAGAAACTGGCAAGTATGATGTTGTGGGAATTACTGAGACATGGCTGCAAGAGGGCCAGGACTGGGAACTGAATATTCAAGGATATACCTCCTGTCGAAAAGACAGACAGGTGGGCAGAGGGGGTGGGGTTGCCCTGTTGGTGAAGAATGAAATTCAGTCCTTTGCAAGGGGTGACGTTGAAACAACAGATGTGGAGTCAGTATGGATAGAACTAAGGAATTGTAAGGGTAAAAATACCCTAATGGGACAAATCTACAGGCCCCCAAACAGTAGCCTGG
Organism: Okamejei kenojei; assembly: GCA_035221665.1. Classification (NCBI taxonomy): domain Eukaryota; kingdom Metazoa; phylum Chordata; class Chondrichthyes; order Rajiformes; family Rajidae; genus Okamejei; species Okamejei kenojei. The sequence continues at coordinate 99,041,979 of CM069136.1, read as the reverse complement.
ACATAGGGTGCAAGTTGAAATTGACATGTAGTAAAAGTAATGCTGTGGTTGTTATGGGAGATTTCAACATGCAGATAGACTGGGAAAATCAGGTTTGTACTGGACCCCAAGAAAGGGACTTTGTAGTGCCTTTGTGATGGATTCTGTGAACAGCTTGTATTGGAGCCTACCAGGGAGAAGGCAATTCTGGATTTAGTGTTATGTAATGAACCGGATTTGATAAAAGGCCTTGAGGTTAATGAGCCATTAGGAGGCAGTGACCATAACATGGTCAGGTTTAATCTACAATTGGAGAGGGAGAAGGGTAGATCGGAGATGTCAGTGTTGCAGTTGAATAAAGGGGACTAATAAATGAGGGAGTAGCTGGCCAAAGTTGACTGGAAAGATACACGAGCAGGGATGACAGTGGAACAAAAATGGCAGGTGTTTCTAGGAATAATACAGAAGGTGCAGGATCAGTTCATTCCCAGGAGGAAGATAGATTCCACGGGGAGAAAGGGATGACCATGGCTGACAAGGGACGTCAGGGACAGTATAAAAATTAAAGTGAAGAAGTACAACGTAGCAAATATGAGCGGGAAGCAAGAGGATTGGGTAATGTTTAAAGAACAACAGAAGATAACCAAAAAGACAATACATGGAGAAAAGAAGAGGTACGAAGGTAAGCGAGCCAAGAATAGAAGGAGAGGCCCAGGAGCCGTTGGTGAGGGAGGAGCGATGTCCGAGCGGTGAGTGTAAAACCCCAGCGCGGGGCTTTGTTTTTACAGAGGCCCAGGAGCCGTTGGTGAGGGAGGAACCAAAATCTGTAACGTTCTAAATCCGTAACGTTCTATTCAATTAACTGGGCTTGAGGAAGACGCTGATTGGTGGACTAGAGTACGCAGCTGATTGGCAGTCAGATTCCAGCAGTTTGTAGTGTACTGTACTTTGTATTTTTTATTATATTTTTGTATTGTATATTGTATTTTGTGTTGTATCTAGGGTAAGGGAAGTATGAGTGCCAGGGCAGCTTACTGTTTTGGATGTCAGATGTGGGAGGTTATGGAGTCGGGTAGCCCTCCAGACGTCCACATCTGTGCCAGGTGCGTCGAGATGGGGCTCCTAAAGGAGTGTGTTAGGAACCTGGAGCAGCAGCTCGATGACCTCCGTCTGGTCAGGGAGAGTGAGGAGGTCATAGAGAGGAGTTACAGGGAGGTAGTCTCTCCAGAACCACAGGAGGCAGACACGTGGGTCACGGTTAGGAGAGGCAAGGGGCAGAGGCAGGGACTAGAGAGTACACCAGTGGCTGTACACCTTGACAATAAGTACTCCTGTTTGAGTGCTGTTGGGGGGGACAGCCTACCTGGGGGTAGCAACAGCGACCTGGCCTGCGGTACAGAGACCGGCCCTGTTGCTCAGAAGGGTAAGGAAAAGAAGAGGAGGGCATTAGTAATAGGGGACTCTATAGTTAGGGGGTCAGATGGGCGATTCTGTGGACGTAGTCCGGAGACCCGGATGGTAGTTTGCATCCCTGGTGCCAGGGTCCGGGATGTGTCTGAATGTGTCCAAGATATCCTGAAAAGGGAGGGAGGGGAGCCTGAGGTTGTGGTACATATTGGTACCAATGACATAGGTCCTGAAAGGAGAATTTAGGGAGGTAGGAAGAGAGTTAAGGAAAAGGACCACAAAGATAACAATCTCAGGATTACTTCCTGTGCCATGCGACAGTGAGAGTAGGAATGGAGCAAGGTGGAGGATAAATGCCTGGCTGAAGGACTGGTGCAGAGGGCAGGGATTCAAGTTTCTGGATCATTGGAACCTCTTTTGGGGAAGGAGTGACCTGTATAAAAAGGATGGGTTGCACTTGAACCCGAGGGGGACCAGTATCCTGGCAAATTTGCAAAGGCTACTGGGAGGACTTTAAACTAGAACAGCTGGGGGGAGGGACTCAAATAGTGAAAGCTAGTAGACAGGGTCTGAGGCAGGAGGCAGAGAAGGGAAGCACTCAGACCCAACATGTAGGGGGGGATAGAAGAAAAAAAATAATAAACAGAGAATAAAATGTGGTGGGTTTCTTAAATGTGTGAGCAGGGAGAAAGAGAGGTAGAAAATGAGGGTAGAAGCAATCGGTAGCAAGGTGAAAATAAATAATGGCAGGCAGACAAATCCAGGGCAAACATCAAAAGGGGCCACTTGTCAACATAATTGTATAAGGAGTAAGAGTGTTGTAAAACTGTGTGTTGTAAAAGAGTGTTGCAAAACTGAGTGTTGTAAACATTTGTGTCTCAATGCGAGGAGCATTCGTAATAAGGTGGACATGTTGAATATGCAGATAGCTATTAATGACTATGCTATAGTTGGGATCACGGAGACATGGCTCCAGGGGGACCAAGGCTGGGAGCTGAACATCCAAGGATATTCAATATTCAGGAGGGATAGACAGAAAGGAAAAGGAGGTGGGGTAGCGTTGCTGGTGAGAGAGGAGATTAATGCAATAGAAAGAAAGGATATTACCTTGGAGGATGTGGAATCGATATGGGTAGAGCTGCAAAACTCTAAGGGGCAGAAAAAGCTAGTGGGAGTTGTGTACAGGCCACCTAACAGTAGTAGTGGAGTTGGGAATGGCATCAAACAGGAAACTAGAAATGCGTGCAACAAGGGTAAAACAGTTGTAATGGGTGACATCAATCTACATATAGATTGGGTGAATCAAATGGGCAGGGGTGCTGAGGAAGAGGATTTCTTGGAATGGATGCGGGATAGTTTTCTAAACCAACATGTAGAGGAACCAACGAGAGAGCAGGCTATTCTAGACTGGGTATTGAGTAATGAAGAAGGGTTAGTTAGCAGTCTTGTTGTGCGTGGCCCCTTGGGCAAGAGTGACCATAATATGGTTGAGTTCTTCATTAGGATGGAAAGTGACATAATTAAGTCAGAAACAAGGGTTCTGAACTTAAACAAAGGTAACTTTGAAGGTATGAGACGTGAATTGGCCAAGATAGACTGGCAAGTGATTCTTAAAGGGTTGACAGTGGATGTGCAATGGAAGGTATTTAAAGACTGCATGGATGAACTACAACAATTGTTCATCCCAGTTTGGCAAAAGAATAAATCAGGGAAGGTAGTGCATCCATGGATAACAAGGGAAATCAGGGATAGTATAAAAACAAAAGATGAAGTATACAAATTAGCCAGAAAAAGCAGCCTACCAGAGGACTTGGAGAAATTCAGAGTCCAGCAGATGAGGACAAAGGGCTTAAATAAGAAAGGGAAAACAGATTATGAAAGAAAACTGACAGGGAACATAAAAACAGACTGCAAATGTTTTTATAGATATGTGAAGAGAACGAGATTAGTTAAAACAAATGTAGGTCCCTTGCAGTCAGAAACAGGTGAATTGATCATGGGGAACAAGGACATGGTAGACCAATTGAATAACTACTTTGGTTCTGTCTTCACTATGGAAGACATAAATAATCTGCCAGAAATAGCAGGTGACCGGGGATCAAATAAGATGGAGGAACTGCGTGAAATCCAGGTTAGCCAGGAAGTGGTGTTGGGTAAATTGAACAGATTAAAGGCCGATATATCCCCAGGGCCAGATAGTCTGCATCCCAGAGTACTCGAGGAAATAGCCACAGAAATAGTGGATGCATTAGTGATAATTTTTCAAAACTCCTTAGATTCTGGAGTAGTTCCTGAGGATTGGAGGGTAGCTAATGTAACCCAACTTTTTAAAAAAGGAGGGAGAGAGAAAACGGGGAATTACAGATCAGTTAGTCTAACATCGGTAGTGGGGAAACTGCTAGAGTCAGTTATTAATGATGGGATAGCAGCACATTTGGAAATTGGTGAAATCAGTGGACAAACTCAGCATGGATTTACGAAAAGTAAATCCTGTCTGACGAATCTTAGAGAATTTTTCGAGGATGTAACTAGTAGAGTGGATAAGGGAGAACCAGTGGATGTGCTATATCTAGATTTTCAGAAGGCTTTCGACAAGGTCCCACATGAGAGATTAGTATACAAACTTAAAGCACACGGTTTTGGGGGTTCAGTATTAATGTGGATAGCGAACTGGCTGGCAGACAGGAAGCAAAGGGTAGGAGTAAACGGGTCCTTTTCAGAATGGCAGGCAGTGACTAGTGGGGTACCGCAAGGCTCAGTGCTGGGACCCCAGCTATTTACACTATATATTAATGATTTGAACGAGGGAATTGAATGCAACATCTCCAAGTTTGCGGATGACACTAAGCTGGGGGATAGTGTTAGGTGTGAGGAGGATGCAAGGTGACTTGGATAGGTTCGGTGAGTGGGCAAATGCATGGCAGATGCAGTATAATGTAGATAAATGTGAGGTTATCCACTTTGGTGGCAAAATCAGGAGGGTAGACTATTATCTGAATGATGGCAGATTAGAAAGGCTGGGGGGAGAGACTCGGGTAGAGGGGGCTAGGGGTCAGGGTGTGGGGCAAGAGGCAGAGAAGGGAAGCACTCGGATCCAAAATGTAGGCGAGAAAGATGAAAAAGATAATAGACAGAGAATAAGGGATGGTGGGTTTCTAAAATGTGTATATTTTAATGCTAGGAGCATTGTAAGTAAGGTGGATGAACTTAGAGCCTGGATTGACACCTGGAAATATGATGTTGTGGCAATCAGTGAAACATGGTTGCAGGAGGGCTGTGATTGGAAACTAAATATTCCAGGATTCCGTTGCTTCAGGTGTGATAGAATTGGAGGGTCCAGAGGGGGAGGTGTTGCATTGCTTGTCAGAGAAGATATTACAGCAGTGCTTTTGCAGGATAGATTAGAGGGCTCGTCTAGGAGGCTATTTGGGTGTAACTGAGAAGTGGGAAACGGTGTAGCAACACTTTTAGGGTGTATTATAGACCGCCAAATGGGGAGCGAGAATTGGAAGAGCAAATATGTAAGGAGATAGCAGATATTAGTAGTAAGCACAAGGTAGTGATTGTGGGAGATTTCAATTTTCCAAAAATAGACTGGGAAACCCATTCTGTAAATGGGCTGGATGGTTTGGAGTTTGTTAAATGTGTGCAGGATAGTTTTTTGCAGCAGTACATAGAGGTATCGACCAGAGAAGGGGCAGTGCTGGACCTCCTGTTAGGAAATGAGGCAGGTCAGGTGACGGAGGTATGCGTTGGTGAGCACTTCGGGACCAGTGATCACAATACCATTAGTTTCAATATAATTATGGAGAGAGTCAGAACTGGACCTAGGGTGGAGATTTTTGATTGGAGAAAGGCTAACTTTGAGGGAATGCGTAAGGAATTTAAAGGAGTGAATTGGGACACTTTGTTTCATGGGAAGGATGTAGAAGAGAAATGGAGGACATTTAAAGGGGAAATTGTAAGAGTACAGAATCTTTATGTCCCTGTTAGGTTGAAAAGAAATAGTAAAAATTGGAAAGACCATGGTTTTCAAGGGAAATTGGACACTTGTTTCGAAAAAAGAGAGATATCTACAATAATTATAGGAGGCATGGAGTAAATGAGGTGCTAGAGGAGTATAAAGAATGTAAAAAGAATCTTAAGAAATAAATTAGGAAGGCTAAAAGAAGATATGAGGTTGCTTTGGCAAGAAAGGTGAAAGTAAACCCAAAGGGTTTCTACAGCTATATTAATAGCAAAAGGATAACGAGGGATAAAATTGGACCATTAGAGAACCAGAATGGACAGCTATCTGCAGAGCCAAAAGAGATGGGGGAGATATTGAACTCTGTGAGTTAAGGGGAAAAAGTAGAGTAGCTATGGAAACTATGAGATTCAAAGAGGAGGAAGTACTGACAATTTTGAAAAATATAAAAGTGGATAAGTCTCCAGGTCCTGACAGGATATTCCCTAGGACATTGAGGGAAGTTAGTGTAGAAATAGCAGGAGCTATGACAGAAATATTTCAAATGTCATTAGAAACGGGAATAGTGCCGGAGGATTGGCGTACTGCGCATGTTGTTCCATTGTTTAAAAAGGGTTCAAAGAATAAACCTAGCAATTATAGACCCATTAGTTTGACGTCAGTGGTGGGCAAATTAATGGAAAGGGTACTTAGAGATAATATATATAAGCATCTGGATAAACAGGGTCTGATCAGGAACAGTCAACATGGATTTGTGCCTGGAAGGTCATGTTTGACAAACCTTCTTGAATTATTTGAAGCGGTAACTAGGGAAATTGATGAGGGTAAAGCAGTGGATGTTGTCTATATGGATTTCAGTAAGGCCTTTGACAAGGTTCCCCCATGGAAGGTTGGTTAAGAAGGTTCAATCTTTGGGTGTTAATGGCGGAGTAGCAAGATGGATTCAACAGTGGCTGAATGGGAGATGTCAGAGAGTAATGGTGGATGGCTGTTTGTCAGGTTGGAAGCCGGTGACCAGTGGGATGCCTCAGGGATCTGTGTTGGGTCCACTGTTGTTTGTCATGTACATCAATTATCTGGATGATGGGGTGGAAAATTGGATAAGTAAGTATGCAGATGATACTAAGATAGGTGGTGTTGTGGATAATGAAGTAGATTTTCAAAGTCTACAGAGAGATTTGGGCCATTTGGAAAAGTGGGCTGAAAGATGGCAGATGGAGTTTAATGCTGTTAAGTGTGAAGTGCTACATCTTGGCAGGACAAATCAAAATAGGAAGTACATGGTAAATGGTAGGGAATTGAGGAATGCTGTGGAACAGAGGGATCTAGGAATAACTGTGCATAGCTCCCTGAAGGTGGAATCGCATGTAGATAGGGTGGTAAAGAAAGCCTTTGTTGTGCTGGCCTTTATAAATCAGAGCATTGAATATAGGAGTAGGGAAGTAATGTTAAAATTGTGCAAGGCATTGGTAAGACCAATTCTGGAGATGGTGTACAATTTTGGTCGCCTAGTTATAGGAAGGATGTCAACAAAATAGAGAGAGTACAGAGGAGATTTACTAGAATGTTGCCAGGGTTCCAGCAACTATGTTACAGAGAAAGGTTGAACAAGTTAGGTCTTTATTCTTTGGAGCGCAGAAGGTTAAGGGGGGACTTAATCAAGTCCCCCCTTAACCTTAAAGACCTCAATCGTCTTTAAAATGATGAAAGGGATAGACAGAGTTGACGTGGATACGTTTTTCCCATTGAGGGTAGGGAAGATTCGAACAAGAGGGCATGACATGAGAATTAAGGGACAGAAAGATTCGGGGTAACGTGAGGGGGAACTTCTTTACTCAGAGGGTGGTGGCTGTGTATAATGAGCTTCCAGCAGAAGTGGTGGAGGAAGGATCGATTTTAACATTTAAGAGTAAAGTGGATAGGTATATGGACGTGAGGAGAATGGAGGGGTATGGTCTGAATGCAGGTAGATGGGACTAGGGGAAAACAAATGGTCGGCACGGACTGGAAGGGCCGAGAGGGCCTGTTTCCGTGCTGTAATTGTTATATGGTTATATGGTTATTAGCTAAAGGGGAGATGCAATGAGACCTGGGTGTCATGGTACACCAATCATTGAAAGTAGGCATGCAGGTGCAGCAGGCAGTGAGGAAATCAAATGGTATGTTTTACTTCGGAATCACGTGAGTGACTACGTGAAGAAGCCCTGCCTGGCGCTAGAACGGTATTATGTCGACGCTGACGGCAGAAGCAAGAGCTGCAGAGCGCAGCTCCTCGCAGCGGCCGGAACGGACCCGCAGGTAAGTGCAAGGAAAATAGGGGACGTTCTAAAAAAAGAAGTTATGCTGGTAAAACCAGCAAAAGAGAAAGTAAAATTTAAAATCAGAGTCACGCTGGCGTACTGATTTAGCCAGATAATAAAAAAGAAAAATGGAGAAGTCTCAAAGGAAAATTTCGCGGGTAAAAAGATCGTCCCGGGCTAAAGAGTCGGGACAAGAGTTTAGTGCGGATCCGGTTCCGATACCGGTGGCCGCTGATTCACCCATTAGTGAGACTATAATTTCTCCAGAAATGCAAACCACGGAGGAAAAATGTTCCTAGAAAAAGTAAAAAGAAATCCGTGAGGCCCGTGGTTTCTGATAATGACTGATAATGAAAGTCCTCCGGATAATAAAGCTATATGGCTAAAAATGGAACATATGGAGAAAGTGCTCCAAAATATAATGAGACAAGGGTCACAGTACCCAGAAGTTTCCCAAAATGACCCCGAGGGGTTTGAATATACAGAATATGGCTATGTGCCAAATTGGGAATTTGAAACTCCAGACCCAGGATTAAGGGCGGAGGAAGTCTCATTGGATATAATTCCAAGTGTATCAGGGCTGCAAAAGACAGACCTGCAAGTGGTGATGTGGAGTATGAGTGCACACCACGAATAAAAAAAGATGAGGCCAGATGTGCCTGATATGGCAAAAGATTTTGCTATACCTGAAGGAAGTGGTGAGGCTATGGAAGAAAACCTAGCTGCCAGTATTAATTATATGGTATCTCACCAACTTCAAGATTCTGTGATGATTGAAACAGCAGAATTATATAAAACACCGGAAAACTGCACCTCATTGAAGGTACCTACAGTTAATCCGTCTATATGGACGCCTATGACTCCAGCCATGAGAGGACAAGAAATAAGATTTCAAAGATTCCTCAAATTGATTTCAGCTGCCATTACTGCTTTTGGAAGGCAAATGGAGGGGTCGGAAATGGATAAAATCCAAAAAGATACTTTGGGCTTATTGTGCAATTCCTTCTATGAAATTGATTGTATGAGGAAAATTGCGATTCGGCCCATATTTCATCCAAGGTTTGCAGGTCTGTGTCGATCAAGTGGTGTTCAAGCTCCTGGCTATCTATTTGGAGAGAACCTGCCTAAGCAAATAAGAGAAATGGATGAAGAGGCTAAATCTATTAGCCACATGAGACCTTTCGTTTTTTGGACAAAAAAGGTATTTTTCGTCAAGAAGGGGATTTGATTTTGGAAACAGAGGCAGGAATATGATAAGAAAATATTACCATCCGACACAGCCTAATGTTCACCCGTATACGGGGAGAAGGAGACCACCACGTTCATATGGAGAGGTACAAAAAATTTATTCTATTCTTAAAGAAACTGTGGACAAATCTCCAGTTGGAGGGAGATTACAAATATTTTATGATGAATGGCTTGCCATCACATCTGATCGGTTTATTTTACAAACAGTTTCAGGAGCTACAATAACATTCAAAGAAGTTGTTAATTCTCCGGTACAAAATAAACCTGCTTATGGTTTCATGTTTTCTGCAATTGAAGAGGCAGAAATTAATGTGGAAATTGACAAATTGTTTAAAAAAGGTGTTATTGAAAAAACTGTTGAACATAAACATCAATTTGTGTCAAATATATTTCCAAGAAGTAAAAAAGATGGTGGTTGCAGAATTATTTTGGACCTTACAAACTTTAATAAATTTGTAGAGTATAAACATTTTAAGATGGAAACATTCAACACTACAAGACATTTGATATCAGCAGGTTGTTATATGGCTACAATTGATTTAAAGGATGCGTACTATTCAGTACCGATACATCAGTTCTTTTGAAGGTATTTAAAATTTAATTGGCTGGGACAGCTGTGGCAATTCAAAGTTTTACCAAATGGGTTAAGTTCAGCTCTCAGGCTCTTTACAAAGCTGTTGAAACCAGCTTTAGCACAATTAAGAGCACAAAAGCACATCATTATGGCTTATCTGGATGACATTTTAATCATCAATAGTAATCAGAAATCAGCTGAAAAATCAGTTTCAGCAACTAAAACTTTATTTGAGAAGTTAGGTTTCTTGATTCATCCAATTAAGTCCCAGCTGCAGCCAGCACAGTCAATTAACTATTTGGGGTTTGTGATTAACTCAGTTACTATGTTAGTAACTTTGCCAACAGATAAGACTGATGATATTTTAATGACCTGTAAATGAAAATGTCCCACAAGCTGCTAAAAACATTCTGATACAACAGCCTGAAGTAATTTTACAAACAGATGCTAGTGCTCTCGGATGGGGGGCGACAGATTCATTCACCAGCTGTGGGGGCAGATGGACTGTCCAAGAGGAAATGTTTCTCCAAACATTTGGTATTAACTATTTAGAATTATTGGGAGCATTTTATGGGTTTAAAAGCCTATTGTTCTACAAAAAAAGAATCTGCATGTACTGATACAATTAGACAATAAAACAGATGTTGCATTTATTAATCACATGGGTGGAGTCAGATCGGTATCATGTGATTGTTTGGTCAATCAGATATGGCAGTGGTGTATTAAGCACCAAATTTGGATTTCGGCAAATTACACCCCAGGTAAAGACAATGTGGTGGCAGACAATAGATCAAGGATGTTTAAAGACAACACAGAATGGATGTTGAACCCAGTAATTTTCAGTAAAATTGTGATTCAATATGGGTTACCAGACATTGATCTGTTTGCATCAAGATTAAATCATCAATTGCCTAAATATGTGTTTTGGGAACCAGATCCAGATGCAGTAGCAGTAGATGCATTTTCACTACATTGGGGGAATATGTTCTTTTATGCCTTTCCGCCATTTGCTCTGGTTCAGCAATGTCTGAAGAAAATAGAACAAGATTCTGCCACAGGATTATTGGTGATTCCAAATTGGCCGACACAACCATGGTTCCCATTGATATTAAACATGATTAAAGAACCATATATGTCAATTCCTAGCAGCAGTGATTTATTGATAAAACCAGTAACCAAAGAAATTCATCCATTACATGCTTATATGAATTTGTTAATCTGCAGGTTTTGACCAGACCACTACAAGAGCTTGGATTGTCGGATAGAACTATGGATATTATAGTCGCATCATGGCGAGATAGTACTCAGAGACAATATATGACACATATAAAGAAATGGGAAAATTTTTGTAGACAATCAATTATATCCTATCATACTGTAAACATTGCAAACATATTGGAGTTCCTTGCCGAGTTGCATTTTGAACAGCACTTAAGTTATAGTGCCATTAATAGTGCACGTAGTGCCTTATCATCTTATTTAGGACAAATCTCTGACCAGAAATCAATTGGATCACATCCATTAATATCCAGATTTATGAAAGGAATCTTTAACAAAAATCCACCCAAACCAAGATATACAGAAATTTGGGATGTCAGCATTGTACTTACTTTACTTAGGCAATGGACTCCAATCGAAGTTTTGTCATTGGAAAAGTTAACATTTAAATTAGTAATGTTAATGGCATTGGTTTCAGCTCAAAGGGTGCAAACATTACAAATGCTACGTTTAGACTGTATGCATGTGGCTGCAGATAACATTGTATTCTATGTTTACGATCTGATCAAACAAAGCAGACCAGGGAGAACTGGAGCAAAGGTAATGTTTCAAGCTTACCCTATTGATCCAACGTTGTGTGTAGTTAAACATTTGAATCAATATGTAAAAGTTACCAAAACTCTTTGAGGTGATGAAAAAACATTAATGATTACGCATAAGAAACCACACACAAAAGCTTCAGTGCAAACAATCTCAAGGTGGTTAAAACAGGTGTTACTTTTAGCAGGAGTAGACACTGGTGTGTTCAAATCTCACTCCACCAGGGCAGCAGCTACATCCGCGGCGAAGTTACAGGACGTACCACTCGAACATATTTTAGAAACCGCAGGGTGGTGTAAAGAAGAAACTTTTTCAAAGTTCTACAATAAACCTGTTCACACAATGACAGGCTTTGGACACGCGGTGTTGGGTTCACTATAATCACCTGCTTTGTTTTCACTATCGATTGATATTATCAATTATGTTATCACTTATATCTTTTATCACTTTGTAATGGTTTCCCTCAGATGTAAAAAGGGGGTTATTATATGTTCTTTTATCATTAAAAGATTTATGGAAAGAACTAAAACTAGTCTGGTAAAAGGTTTTTACTCATGTATGTGTTGACCTAGCCGGACTGTCGTATGGAAGAATTCTACGACATGGAAAACACAGAAGCTTCAAAATCTTCACGTAGTCACTCACGTGACTCCGAAGTAAAATAGTAAGATTAAACGAGAACTTACCAGTTCGAAGTTTGATCGTTATTTTATGAGGAGTAACGATGAGGGATTACGTGCCCTCCACTCCACACCCTCATAAAATAAATGATCATCTGAATAGAATAGAATCCTTTATTGTCATTGTACAATATACAACGAAATTTCGTTTGGCAGCATCTCCTTCTGTAGCAGCACCAAGCATAAATCGTAAAAAGAGATAAAAATAAATAAATAAATAAAAAGTACAGTAAAAACAGTAAGGTGCAAGTACAGTTAGGTAAATGAATGAAAAAGATTGTGTTTTTAAGTGCAGAAGTTATTGTCCGTTGGCTGGAAGGTGGTAGTGTGTGTGTGTGTATGTATGTGTGTGTGTGTGTGTGTGTGTGTGTGTGGGGGGGGGGGGGGGGGGGGGGGGGGGGGGGGGGGGGTGTCATAGTTTACTGTAGCAGACTCTTCACAGCCATGGGGAAGAAACTGTTCTTCAGTCTGTTGGTACGTGCTCTCATGACTCTGAGTCTGCCAGAGGGGAGGATGGAGAATAGAGAGTGCCCTGGGTGGGTGTGGTCATCCTGGATCTTTTTGGCCCGATGGAGGAGACGGCTTGAGTAGATCTCCTCCAAGCGTGGAAGTGGGGAGCCGATGTGGTAGTTCTAAATCTATGATGAGCCTTACTATCTTACTCCGGCTATTGTGTTCTGTGTTTTTCATGCCGCTGCTTTGAAGTATGCCGTTCTTGCGCCAGGCGGGGCTTCTTCACGTAATCCCTCATCGTTACTCCTCATAAAATAACAATCAAACTTCGAACTGGTAAGTTCTCGTTTAATCTTACTATTAACATTCATAGCGAAAGGATTTGAGTATAGGAGCAGGGAGGTTCTACTGCAGTTGTACAGGGTTTTGGTGAGACCACACCTGGAGTATTATGTACAGTTTTGGTCTCCAAATCTGAGGAAAGACATTCTTGCCATAGAGGGGGTACAGAGAAGGATCACCAGACTGATTCCTGGGATGTCAGGACTTTCATATGTGGAAAGACTGGATTTTAGAAGACTGAGGGGGGATCGTATAGAAACTTTCAAAATTCTTAAGGCGTTGGACAGGCTAGATGCAGGAAGATTGTTCCTGATGTTGGGGAGGTCCAGAACAAGGAGTCACAGTCTAAGGATAAGGGGGAATGCCTTTAGGACAGAGATGAGGAAAACATTTTTCACACAGTGAGTGGTGAGTCTCTGGAATTCTCTGTCACAGAAGGTAGTCGAGGCCAGTTCATTGGCTATATTTAAGAGGGAGTTAGATGTGACCCTTGTAGCTAAAGGGATCAGGGGGTATGGAGAGAAGGCAGGTACAGGATACTGAGTTGGATGATCAGCCATGATCATATTGAATGGCGGTGCAGGCTCGAAGGGCCGAATGGCCTACTCCTGCACCTATTTTCTATGTTTCTATAAAGCAGGATAGTAAAAGCTTCTTTAGGTATGTGAAGAGGAAAAAATTAGTAAAGACCAAATTTGGAACCTTGAAGACAGAAAAAGGTGAATTTATTATGGGGAACAAGGAAATAGCAGAGAAGTTGAACAGGTACTTTGGATCTGTCTTCACGAAGGAGGACACAAACAATCTTCCTGATATTGAAGTGGCCAGAGGATCTGGGGTGACAGAAGTACTGAAGAAAATCCACATTAGGCAGGAAATGGTGTTGGATAGACTGATGGGACTAATGGCTCTAGAAATCGTGGATGCAATGGTGATAATTTTCCAATGTTCTATAGACTCAGGATCAGTTCCTGTGGATTGGGGAGTAGCTAATGTTATCCCACTTTTTAAGAAAGCTGGAGAGAGAAAACGAGGAATTATAAACCAGTTAGCCTGACATCGGTGGTGGGAAAGATGCTGGAGAAATGTTTAAAGATGAGATAGCTGCACATTTGGATTTACAAAGGGAAAATCATGCTTGACTAATCTTCTGGAATTTTTTGAAGATGTAACTCTGAAAATGGACAAGGGGGAGCCAGTGGATGTAGTGTACCTGGACTTTCAGAAAACATTTGATAAGGTCCCACATGGGAGATTTAGTGTGCAGTGACTAGTGGGGTACTGCATGGCTCGGTGCTGGGACCGCCGTATTTACAATACACATCAATGATTTGGATGAAGGGATTCAAAGTAACATTAGCAAATTTGCAGATGACACAAAGCTGGGTGGCAGTGTGAACTGTGAGGAGGATGCTATGAGAATGCAGGGTGACTTGGACAGGTTGGGGGAATGGGCAAATGCATGGCAGATGATGTTTAATGCAGATAAAAGTGAGGTTATCCACTTTGGTATCAAAAACAGGAAGGCAGATTACTATCTAAATGGCGTCAAGTTGGGAAAAGGGGAAGTACAATGGGATCTGGGGGTCCTTGTTCATCAGTCTATGAAAGTAAGCATGCACGTACAGCAGGCAGTGAAGAAAACGAATGGCATGTTGGCCTTTATAACAAGAGGAATCGAATATAGGAGCAAAGAGGTCCTTCTGCAGTTGTACAGAGCCCTAGTGAGACCACACCTGGAGTATTGTGTGCAGTTTTGGTCCCCTAATTTGAGGAAGGACATTCTTGCTATTGCGGGAGTGCAGCGTAAGTTTACAAGGTTAATTCCGGGGATGGCGGGACTGTCATATGCTGAGAGAGTGGAGCAACTGGCCTTGTACACTCTGGAGTTTAGAAGGATGAGAGGGATCTCATTGAAACATATAAGATTGTTAAGGGCTTGGACACACTGGAGGCAGGAAACATGTTCCCAATGTTGGGGGAGTCCAGAACCAGGGGCCACAGTTTAAGAATAAGGAGTAAGCCATTTAGAATGGAGACGAGGAAACACTTTTTCTCACAGAGAGTGGCGAGCCTGTGGAATTCTATGCCTCAGAGAGCGGTGGAGGCAGGTCCTCTGGATGCTTTCAAGAGAGAGCTAGATCGGGCTCTTAAAAAATAGCGGATTCAGGGGATATGGAGAAGGCAGGAACAGGGTACTGATTGTGGATTGTGTTATTCGTAGGTAACCGAGGGTAGTCGAAGGTAGTCGTGGATAGTCTTCAACATAGTTGGAGGTGGAAGGAGGTCGAAGGAGGTCGTCTTCACTCTCCACTAGTTGGCGTCCAATCTTCCCGAAGCTAGTCGAAGCTAGTCGAAGCAAGTCTTCAAAATAGTTGAAGGAGGCCTAATGAGGTCGAAGGAGGTCTTCTACATAGTCGAAGGGGGTCTTCAACATGACTTTTTTAACAGTTGAAGGAGGTCTAAGGAGGTCTTCAACATGACTCATTAACTCTTCTAAACTCGCGAATTAGGTCGCTACAGTGGGACAGCCCCTTTAGGTTAGGTGGAAGGAGTGGGGGAGGGAAGAAATAGATGTGAGTCCAGGTGGGGCACAGCAGGGAGGAGAAAGAAGATGCATTTATATGGAGGAAGAAGGGAGAGGAGAGGGTTATGTAGTTACCTCAAATGAAAGAATTAAATGTTCATACTGTTGGGTTGTAAACTACCCAAGCGGAATATGAGGTATTTTTCCTCCAGTTTGCATGTGGTCTCACTTAGGCAGCGGAGGAGGCTCAGGACAGAATGGTCAGTATGGGAATGGGAAGAGGAGATAAAATGGAGAGCAACCAGGAGATGCGGCAAGCCAAGCGTAAATTTTCAGCTAAATGGTTGCAGTCTAATTTTATTTGTCGTTGTGAGCATGCGGTCATTCAGTTGAGAACTATTTGAAAATACATAAGGCTGCACGAAGTACCCATTTGCGATTTTGATAAAATTCTCTTGCTTAGTGCCTTAAAACGTTAATTTGCCCAATGAAATTTCTAGACTTGAAAGATTACATGAACTTAAAAGCAAAATGTTTATCTTTCTCAAAACAGGTTTCTGCTCCAGTTGCACAACAGTTTGCTTTTGAAACTATGATTCTCATCCTGTTACATCTGAAAAATATTGACAGGATTTGTAAATATCTGTGCATTAACATAAGCCTGGAAAATATCAAAAGTAGATAAAAATATATTTCTATGATAATAACTTCCCAGTAGATTAAATATTAATGAAAGATATGTAAATGTTTACATTGAAAACTATATCCACTTGTAGATACAAACCAAGCTATCACCTTTGTTAATACGCAAGTATGATTTACCCAATGAAAATTTCAGAAACATGTTTTATCATAAATAAGATCAGGAAATCCCGCCAGATGTAGGTGATGTAATGGATTAGCATTCCCTCCATTCATTGCTTCAGTTCAGTGAGTTGAAACCTTTCTTTGTTTATCAGAAAACACAACTTTATTCTGTACCATTGTACAATGCTGAGATCTATGAGGGGCGAAGAACCTGAAATTCTTGGTTTGGGGTGAGAGAAGGCGATGCAGATTTATTGGATTCTTCTTAATCTCTGCCTCATATTCAATATTATTGGGACATTCTATTGAAAATTTGAATGGGATTTCCTGGTTATTTACCCCATGTCTCAGGAAAGACCACCAAAGAAGCCAACACTGCCATGTAACAACAATAGCATTTCCAACTCACCACTTGATGCCTTTCTTTGCAAAACAGGCAATTTGGTGGGCCAGGAATGCATTAGATGCAGATGAGGTCCATTACTGCAACAATCTCTTGATGGCTGCTGGTTACAACGTTACCATTGCATAGGCTACATCTGCCTATTATTTTTAATGATCCATTTTTAAGAATTGCTCAACTTTAAATTCTATTCATAGTCCTCAATCCCTCCCAGAAGGACAGTGGCCATGATGAAAACTCTTAAGCTTAAAAGGAGGACTTTCAGTCCATCAAACCTATGACTCTTACCTTACCAATCAGTCCCACACTGTTTTTACCCCAATACTCCACAAAACCTTTGCCTTCAAGTTCTTATGCAAAAAACGTTTGAATGTTAATATTAAATCTCATTCCACCACCATTTCAGTTTCTGACCATCCTAGTAGAAACTTACTTCCTATTTCACCTGATATAATCCTTCAAACAATTTCTAGTATCTACATTATATATATCACATATGTATATTGAATGTATATAATTATTCATTCAATTGATAGCATTCGAGCAAATTTTACAACATTATGAAAGGAAAAAGAGAAAATTAGTCACTTGCTTTGCACCAGGACATGGCGTATTCACTAATAGTTATTTTTTCGATGGGAATGCCGACTTTAAGTAATGGGAAACATTTGGTTAAAACTTAACTTGGATTGAAGGCACAACAGACTGCATATGGTGCGATCTAAAAAAAACTGAAGGGACTCAGCGGATTAGGCAGCATCTTTGGAAGCAAAGAAATAGTCGACATTTTGGGTCAAGACCCTACATCAGAATTTAATTATTTTAGATTGCCTGTTTAAATGGGAGTGGACAACACATCTTGCAAATTGAAAATGGGAATCATTGAATTGATGAGGGCACCAAAATTAATAATTATAGTAGACCTTGCAACAAACACCAGAGACAACTGGTCCATCATAAAATATTATTTCCATATCTTACAATTTAAAGGAGATGACTATTCAGTCTATCGAGTTCATGCTGGCTCTCAGAAGAATTCCATTTCCCCAAAATCCATTCCATTCTGATTATCCTACCACCGGGGTGGAAGATTGCGACCTTCACATGGTCCGCCCTGTTTCGACTAATGCAATCAACTCGACGTGCACAAACGGAAGATCAAATAGAACAAGTTGTCCACCAACTTTAGGCTGTGCACACCACACGATAGAAGAAGAAGAAGAACCTACCTACCCAACAATAGATTAGTTATTTACAGAAAAAAAATAATCAGCATGTGATTGGGATGCAAGGAGATGGTGGAAAATGTAAGGAGTAACCTTGCAGTCACAGGGAATATATTGATATGTCACGCAGGCAGCACCCAAGATCAAAATCAAACTCAGGTCACTGGAGCTGCGTGGAACCAACTCAAACCTGCTGTGTTACAGTGTTAATTTAATGGTTGTCTTTGTTGACAAAATCACTTTTTAATACCCCAAAGCTTTTCCACCGTTTCTGAGACAGTAATCAAGAGGTAATGGAATCTTCCCAATTTATCAAGATAACTGTAAAAGCAACTATTTTTTGATCAAAGCATCTTACTTAGTGGTGTGCAATCCACCATTGGAAGCATCCATTACCTCCAGCACTGAGAGACGGAGGTTAAAGTGTGTGTCAGCTACAAAACAAACCATGCAATTGAACAGGTAATGGGAGAGAATGCAGGGGATCACAGCAAGTACCTTCATTCTCTCCACTCCTTCTCTGGAACTAGAAATATTAATGTCATAATTTTTCCTATTCGTAATGACAGGTCATTAACCTAAAATATGAACTGTGTGTCTCCATCCATTAATGCCACATGATATGCTGCCTACTTCCAGCATCTGGTTTTATTTCATATTTTAAAATATTTTTATTGTTATTTAATAACTTTGAATCTCTGTTTGATTCTCAATTTGCGCAATTTGTATTGATCTCGGAGAACTGAATCCTTACCTACAAGATTCGGAATTTATATAGCACTTCTATTGCAGTTATTTTTCCATAGGACAATAACACATAGGAGCAGAATTACAAAGGACAAAGGACAAAGGACATTTATTGTCACGTACACCAATTGGTGTAGTGAAATTTGATTTGCCATGCAGCACACAAATAAAGATAAGACACAACATCATAGATTTAACAGTAGACATAAAAACATCCCCCCCACAATGGTTCCCACTGTGGGGGAAGGCAGCAAAGTCCAGTCCCATCCCCAGTTCACCCATAGTCGGGCCTATTGAGGCCTCCACAGTCACTGCTACAGGGTCAATAGGCCATTTGGCCCATTGAATGATCTTGGCTGATCTATTTTTCCCAATCAACCCCATTCTCCTGCCTTCTCCCCATAATCTTTGATGCTCTTATTAATCAGGAACACATCAATCTCAATTAAAAACATATTCAATGACTTGGTCTCAACTATAGTTTGTGGCAAAGAATTCTGCAGATTCACCACCCTCTGGCTAAAGAAATTCCTCCTCATCTCATTCTAAATGCACGTCCTTTTTTTCTGAGAATGTGACTTCTGGTCCTAGATTCTCCCACTACTGAAAACAAAGAATTAATATTAAAATAAAGACTGAAGATCAAATGTTAAAAATGTAACTTCCACCAAAGCCAGAATTACATTATATGAGGAAGATTTGAAGCACTCTGATGTCTTTGGTTTAAAAACTTGGATATGCAAAAATATTTTCTTCAGAGCAATGTGTCCAAATGTTGCTGAATCACCAGATGGAATATCACAGTTTGTGGTTGCAAATTGCCCTTGTTTATCTTAGGCATTCTACAGCTCAATTGTACAAATTATAATGTCACATGTGTAAGTTTCACCTGGACCATTGGATTCTGCTAAGGAACACCAGTCAACTGGGCAATTCTGGAACATGTATTTATAGCACTGCTCCTTCTAAGTCAACCCTAGTTAAAGCTGACCAAATGGACAGGTTCAAACAGCTTCGGGAACCTGATCAAGGTTGAAGCTCCATGATTCTTTCTTATGTTCCCTGCTTTTATTTTCTCTTTCATATTTTACCAACCACCCACAATTTCCCAACAATGCTCCTGATTGTCTCCCCTCACGCAAGAAGACTCTGATTTCTTCTAAAATGAATCCCCTGTTACCTAGGCTCACCCGTCGTTAAAGACTCTGATCTTTGACAACTGCAACACCAAGTCACCAACTGCAGGGATTGCAACACTGCAGTCTTTTGGAAACAGTGGATCTGGCAACATCTCCTCCATCTACTGATCCATGGGGAGTAAATATCTGTGTGAGCACAGTTACATCTTCAGAAACATATTTTCACTATGACCCTTGCCCTTACTTACATTGGTTAGTTCACGCGTGAACAGAGCTGACTGTACCCTTTGAAGCAGTCATCTGTAGGGACAAACCGTGTAGTAACTGTGTAATCTGATGTGATCAGTCAGTATTATCGGTGAGTCTAGAGCAGCTTAGCTTGCAGTAGATTTAAGTCTCATCAACACTGATCACTGCTTAATCTTCACAAATTTTCATCTCCCACAAAAATAATTTTGCCTTGCTTTACATTGATCGATGAGCCTGGTTAATATAATATGTAAGGACTTTCTGAGATATGCTCAGAGCTGTTAAACAAACATGGGTACATTAAATTAGTTATTGTTATTTTAAGGTTAAAAAATACAGAATTTCAAAGATTTTAAAGAGGTTTTCATAGATTTAACGTCATATTTATCAGATCAATGGTTCCCATTAGTTTATGGTACTTCCTTGATGTGTTGGAATGGAGAGGTGGGGAATGTGAGAGCGTAGTGTGGGGTTGCCAAGATTATAAGAAAGAGAAGAGAGAGAGAGAGAGAGAGAGAGAAGAGAGAGAGAGAGATAATATGATATAATGGATTTGTACTACTTTAACAATTACACCATATACTGCTTACTTTATATATTAATAGTCAGACTCCCAGTCTTTTAGGTTCCTGGGAACCATCATCTCCAAGGATCTTAAATGGGGGGCCACCATCGACTCCATAGTCAAAAAGGCACAACAGAGGATGTACTTTCTGCGGCAGCTGAGGAAACACAATCTGCCACAGGCAATGATGTTCCAATTCTATATGGCCATCGTAGAGTCTGTTCTCACCTTCTCCATCATGGTCTGGTTTGGCTCAGCCACCAAGCACGACATCAGGAAGCTGCAGCAAATTGTCCGATCAGCTGAGAAGGTTATTGGCTGCAAACGTCCCTCCATTGACGAACTGTACACTGCAAGGGCCAGGAAGCGAGTGGGTAAGATCATCTCTGACCCCTCTCACCCTGGCCACAAACTCTTTGAATCACTTCCCTCCGGACTGTCAATGCTGCCTTAGCCAGACATAAAAACAGCTTTTTTCCCCACGAGTAGTAGCTCTACTCAATAACCAAAAATCTGTAGCTTCCTTTTGCTCTGGTATTTTATCTAACTCACATGTTTAATCGATAATGTTTTATTACTAATGTTTAATGTTTTATGTGTCAAATCCTAACTGTCACTGTATGTCATGTTCTCCCTTGCGGACGGAGAATACTTGGCCAATAAACTTATTCATTCATTCATATAAAGTCAGAATGTTATACAACATGGGAACAGGATGCTCAGCCCAACTATTCCATACTGACCAGGTTTTATAACTGAAATAATCCTATTTGCCTACAGTTTGGCCAATATTCCACCAAACAATGTATTTTTGCAACCTTAGGCTACAAAAAAGCACTGCGGTAAACCTTTATCATTGTACCAATGGTTTTTAAACGTCACCATTGTACCAGCTTCTACTGCAGAAACAAATATGAATCACTAAGTGGACAGCATTGTTTATCAAGAACAGTGGCTCCCAACACATTTTAGATGAAAGACAGATTTATTCATCCTTGGTAAAATGTGTCCCCATGGTAAACCTCTGAAGATGTCACATGTCTTGGTCCTTTTAAGTGGTGAAGGCTGACAGGGATTCTCAAGGACATCCAAGGCTGCTAAGTGCATAAGTATGTATTTCACCCGAGAGAGGATGTGGTCCCCAGTTTAACATATCATCCAAAAGACGATACCAGTAGCACTGCACCACAGCAACAGCTAAGATTTCAGTTCTTAGTTTAGAGATACAGTGCGGAAACAGGCCCTTCAGCCCACCGTGTCCGCGCTGACCACACATATTAACACTATCCTACACACACTAGAGACAACTTTTACATTTACCAAGCAAATTAACGTACATACCTGTACGTCTTTGGAGTGTGGGAGGAAACCAAAGATCTCGGAGAAAACCCATGCGATCGCGGGGAGAATGTACAAACTCCGTACAGACAGCACTCGTAGTCAGGATCGAACCCGGGTCTGCAGCGCTGTTAAGCGCTGTAAGGCAGCAACTCTACCGCTGTGCCATCGTGCCGCCCACCAGGTTCTAAGTCAGGTTCTAAGTCTCTGACTTCTAAGTCAGCGACAGGAGTTCTATCAGTCAAACCAAAGCTAGTCACGGACCGTTATATATCCTGATCTTCCATTTTGGACAGGAATGTAGAAAGTGTAAGCAAGGAACAGCAGATGCTGGTTTAAAAAAAAAAATGACGCCAAGTGCAGGAGTAACTCAGCGGGTCAGGCAGCATTACTGGAGAAGATCAATAGGTAACGTTTTAGGTCAGGACCCTTCTTCAGACTGACTATGGTGGATGGGAGGGGAGGGGAAAGAAAGCTAAAAAGGTAGAGGGACAAGATAAAGACTGGCGAGTTACAGATGGATACAGATGAAGGGGATTTTGATATGGTATAGATGGTTTGACAACGGCCACAGATGAAAGGACAATACATGAGATAGGATAGAAGTGTGAATTATAAGACAGGAGAAGAAATATAGGTGGAAGGAGAGGGGAGGGGAGAAATGGGTGCGCTTCCATGTAGGGCACAGGGCAAAAGAGGGGAAGTTTAAGGATAAGGGGGAAGTTTTAAGGATAAGGGGGAAGTCTTTTAGGATCGAGATGAGAAGATCTTTTTTCATACAGAAAGTGGTGAGTCTGTGGAATTCTCTGCCACAGAAGGTAGTTGAGGCCAGTTCATTGGATATATTTAAGAGGGAGTTGGATGTGGCCCTTGTGGCTGAAGGGATCAGGGGGTATGGAGAGAAGGCAGGTACAGGATACCGAGTTGGATGATCAGCCATGATCATATTGAATGGCGGTGCAGACTCGAAGGGCCGAATGGCCTGCTCCTGCACCTATTTTCTATGATTCTATAATAAGTGGGAGATGGCGGAATAGGTTTAGGGAGTTTTGAGGTTGGCACCTTAAAATTGGAAAATTCAATGTTCATACCGTTAGGTTGTAAGCTACTCAAGCAGAATATGAGTGAGGCCTCATTCTGACAATGAAGGTGGCCTAGGACACAAAGGGAATGGAATGGAAAGGGGAGTAAAATAGTTAGCAACTGGGAGATCCATTACACTTGGCAGATCGAGTGCAAGTGTTCAGTGAAATAGTCGCTGAATCTATGCTTGGTCTTGCCGATATGAAGGAGGCCATATCCGGAATACCGGATGCAGTAGAGGAGGTTAGAGGAGATGCACATGGACCTCTGGCAGGACAGCTGGGGTTCTTAGGTGGATGTGATGTAATTGTCCCCTTTTATTATAACACAGAACTGTCATCATTAATTAGGTAAAGTGACAGGAATTGCATTGATTTTTCTACAAACTCAAATATTTTTAGTCAGTTAATATTTTCCTAGTATCGCTTTCACTAATGCCTTGGTATAATGAGCACAAAAGTAAAAATAACCATTTTATTTACACATTGATGGGTTCCCACTATAAAGTTGAACTCATTTCCACCTCATATTCAAAGAAATTTGAGGAATCCCGCTAGATTAATCTCAGAGTCCAGAATTTCATTTTGCAGTTGTAATGTCTTCATGTAAATATTTTGCTTCCAATTTTTATTTTATTAATTTGACAACAGATTCCCAAGAATCAGGGGCTAAAACTGGTGCGTCCCTATATTTTGTTATTGTCTCCCTGTGCTGAGTCCATTTGATGACTAATCATGAAGTTCAAACATTTTCTTTACTCTTTTTGTTTCGTTTAGACACACTTTCCCCTGCTTTTAGAGCCTCCCCATACCTTCTCCCCACACTTTTTCCTGCCTTATGAGCCTCTTTGAAGCAAAGAGTCATCTGGAGATAAATAGATCTTTAAAAAAAAATGGCACACCTGACTGCAATTGGTGGCCAGTATGTAGAAACAAGGAACTGCAGATGCTTGTTCACAAAAAAAGTATAACTCAGCAGATCAGGCAGCATCCATGGAGAACATCCACAGGAGACCTTTTGGGATGGGACCCTTCTTCAGACTGGTGGCCTGCTATTGAAAGCCTTGCAGACACTTATTTCCCATGCCTTCAGTGAGGCGACGCTCCGTGGCAATGGATTGGCATTTGTAACACACTTGTTGGATGTGTACTTTGCTAGGCAATAAACACAGCAAGTAAATAGAGTGGGCAGCTCTGTACAACATGACGACCAATGTTAACAGAGAGCAATGAATTTGACGTAGAAATGGCTTACATGCAGGCTTCCGATTCTAAGCTGGAAGGTTTTTACAGAGGATGCCTTGACGAGAGGCCAGGCAGGGGTATAGTGCTCAAGATCACTCCCATGTCCCTCTTTGTTTGAAACTAGTAAAGCCTACAGTAGGTCATGACACTAGGTAATCCTTCTAATTGTTTTTAACAATCTCTCTATGATAGGGTTTCTTGTAACCTTTTCTTTTGGCTTTGTTAATTTAAAAGGTCAGAAAGCCAGGAAACAGTTTACAAAGTAAAAATAATTTCCAGGTTTTGAGTCAGGTCATAAGCGTCTGGTCATTATCCAATAATCCTCATGATTAGAAACATCTTAATTCCCAATGTGTTCCTATGTGCAATTGCCGGGAAGACAAAAAGCTGGAAGCACAGTTGTGGCGCCAGAGATCACAAATCTCGGACTCGGAGAATACAATGTGCAAGAAGTCTGGTTAGTATAAACCCCAAGGCAGTTGTGACATTGACCCATGTCTTCTATTCCCACACTAACACCAATGACCAGACTGACTGCATTTCCTGGCAGAGGTCCTGGCTTTGAGAATGGCATAGGCCTAAGCTGGTGGTTGGCTCCACCCAAAGCCTCCTCCAATGCCAGCTGCTCCTGTGCCAAAAAGGGTGGACTTCTCCATGGAGTTCAACAGGGCAGTGTAAGCTACACAGGCGTTTTCAGTTCTCATGCTAGGAAATCTGCCCTCTGAGCTTATGTCAGCATGGCAATCCCATTGAAAAGAATGGGAGACGTCAGCAGCTGGGAGAAGGGGAAGTGGATAATATTTTACTATTGAATCAAGTTATTTCCTTTTTTAGTTCATATCTTTTTATTTACTATGTCAAGGTCCTGGCAATGAGAATGCAGGGTGACTTGGACAGGTTGGGGGAGTGGACAGATGCATGGCAGATGAGGTTTAATGTGGATAAATGTGAGGTTATCCACTTTGGTAGCAAAAACAGGAAGGCAGATTACTATCTAAATGGCGTCAAGTTCGGAAAAGGGGAAATACAATGGGATCTGGGGGTCCTTGTTCATCAGTCATGGGGGGATCTTATAGGGTTCATAGGGTTCATGGGGGGATCATATAGAGACTTACACATTTTTTAAGGGGTTGGACATGCTAGATGCAGGAAGATTGTTCCCGATGTTGGGGAACTCCAGAACAAGGGGTCACAGTTTAAGGATAAGGGGGAAGTCTTTTAGGATCGAGATGAGAAGATAATTTTTCACACAGAGAGTGGTGAGTCTGTGGAATTCTCTGCCACAGAAGGTAGTTGGGGCCAGTTCATTGGCTATATTTAAGACGGAGTTGGATGTGGCCCTTGTGGCTAAAGGGATCGGGGGTATGGAGAGAAGGCAGGTACAGGATACTGAGTTGGATGATCAGCCATGATCATATTGAATGGCAGTGCAGGCTCGAAGGGCCGAATGGCCTACTCCTGCACCTATTTTCTATGATTCTAATCTATGTAAGTAGGCATGCAGGTACAGCAGGTAGTGAAGAAAGCGAATGGCTTGTTGGCCTGTTTAACAAGAAGATTCACGTATACAAGAGGAGTCTGTGGAATTTTCTGCCTCTGAGGGAGTTGGAGGCCGGTTCTCTGGAGACTTTCAAGAGAGAGCTAGATAGGGCTCTTAAAGATAGCGGAGTCAGGGGATATGGGGAGAAGGCAGGAATGGGGTACTGATTGGGGTTGATCAGCCCTGGTCACATTGAATGGTGGTGCCTAATCCTGGCTCTAAGGGCCTATTGAATGCCAATGCTAATTTCTGACAGCTTTGTCAGCTGGAGACTTGGTGGTGGGGTCTCATCAGCTCTTCGGTAAAGATAGATGCCCCTCTGCCAATGAACATAGAAACATAGAAATTAGGTGCAGGAGTAGGCCATTCAGCCCTTCGAGCCTGCAAGAATGATTTCCAACTAGTAACCTGCCTTCTCTCCATACCCCTGATCCCCTTAGCCACACAAGGGCCACATCTCAACTCACCCAGCCTCAACTACCCTCTGTGGCAGAGAGTTCCAGAGACATGCTTGCTGAACTTCCAACATCGGGAACAATCTTCCTGCATCTAGCCTGTCCAACTTAAGAATTTTGTAAGTTTCTATAAGTTCCCCTCTTAATCTCCTAATTCCAGAGAGTATAAACCGAGTCTATCCAGTCTTTCTTCATAAGACAGTCCTGACATCCCAGGAATCAGTCTGGTGAACCTTCTCTGCACTCCCTCTATGGCAATAATGTCCTTCCTCAGATTTGGAGACCAAAACTGCACGCAATACTCCAGGTGTGGTCTCACCAAGACCCTGTACAACTGAAGTAGAACCTCCCTGCTCCTGTACTCAAATCCTTTTGCTATGAAAGCTAACATACCATTCGCTTTTTCACTGCCTGCTGCAATGCCTACTTTCAATGACTGGTGTACCATGACACCCAGGTCTCGCTGCATCTCCCCTTTTCCTAATCGGCCACCATTTAAATAATAGTCTGCTTTCCTGTTTTTGCCATTGAACCTTGATAGTCTGTTGGGAGTTGGGCTTCCAGTGGATGAATCTGCCAGTAATTTCAGGTAATAACAGATGAGTACCATTTTACTTCAGAGTCACGTGAGTGACTACGTGAAGAAGCCCCGCCAGGCGCATGCGCGTCATTACGTCGACGCATGTCGCATTGAACGGAGCTGGAGAGCACAGCTCCACCAGCGGTAAGTAGAAAACCTCGCAGGTAAGTGTTTTAAAACTTTCCAGCGAGACTTAAGCTCCGTAAGGCTGGCTTGTGAGTCAGCAGGAGCCTGTGGTACAGCGGGAGGAGCAAGCGCAAGTCATGCAGCATTGCGGTCCCATTGCAGCGATCGGGAAAATAGATAAGTGCGGTGCCGGTCCCGATACCGGTGGTCGTTAATTCCGTAGTTAATAACCCTCCAGCTGCTCTAGAGTCGCACAGGCTGAGGCCACAACGATAGGAAAGCATACAAGGTCTGCTCTGAGTATGTGTTACCAGATGCAATTTCCTTAGTTTGATGTGTATGATCTATGTGATACTGAGATTAATACAAATATTCTGCAAGCAGGATGCCTGTCAGAATCTATAATTCTAAACATGAACATATATGGTTTATGCACAAATACACAAGAAGTAACTCTCCTCCAAGAGAGGACAAGAATGTGGGGGAGACTGGAAATGGAGGAAATGCTCCACACTTTACCCAGTCAAGGGTCCAAAGACCCAAAGATTCCCAGGCAGCCTCCGAAGGAGTTCCATACACTGTGTATGGTGCCTGTTAAAAATGGGAATCTGACTCTCCAGTGCCTTGTTTAGGTCTGGATGAGGTCTACCTAGAGCAAGACTAAAAATGTGTGCTCACAAACTTTAATCACCTGCTCCAAGGGTCTAAAGACCAAGAGATTCGAGGATGTAACCAGGCAGTGGAGCCTCCAAAGGCTTTCGACAAGTTCCATACACTGTTCAGTATGGTAGAGCCTGGTTAAAAAAGTGGGAATCTGACTCTGGGCTCAGTGCTGCCTTGTTTACAATATATATTAATGATCTGGATGAGGGAATTGAAGGCAATATCTCCAAGTTTGCGGATGACACTAAGCTGGGGGGCAGTGTTCGCAGGAGACTGCAAGGTGACTTGGATAGGCTGGGTGAGTGGGCAAATGTTTGGCAGATGCAGTATAATGTGGATAAATGTGAGGTTATCCAGGTGGCAAAAACAGGGCAGACTATTATAAATGGTGGCCGATTAGGAAAAGGGGAGATGCAGCGAGACCTGGGTGTCATGGTACACAGTCATTGAAAGTAGGCATGCAGGTGCAGCAGGCAGTGAAAAAAGCGAATGGTATGTTAGCTTTCATAGCAAAAAGGATTTGAGTACAGGAGCAGGGAGGTTCTACTTCAGTTGTTGAGACCACACCTTGCGTACAGTTTTGGTCTCCAAATCTGAGGAAGACATTATTGCCATAGAGGGAGTGCAGAGAAGGTTCACCAGACTGATTCCTGGGATGTCAGGACTGTCTTATGAAGAAAGACTGGATAGACTCGGTTTATACTCTCTGGAATTTAGGAGATTGAGAGGGGATCTTATAGAAACTTACAAAATTCTTAAGGGGTTGGACAGGCTAGGACAGCTTAAGGATAAAGGGGGAAATCCTTTAAGACCGAGATGAGAAAGACTTTTTTTCACACAGAGAGTTGGTGAGTCTCTGGAACTCTCTGCCACAGAGGGTAGTTGAAGTTCATTGGCATGTGCCCTTGTGGCTAAGGGGATCTGGAGAGAAGGCAGGTACGGGATACTGAGTTGGATGATCAGCCATGATCATATATGGCGGTGCAGGCTCGAAAAACTCCGCCCTATGTTTCTATGTTTCTATGTGCCTCACTCAGGGTGCCAACAGTTAACTCAGTAATTTGGGCACCCATTAGTGTAACAATGCAAGGGCAGGAAATGTGTTTCCAGCATGTCCTCTAGCTGATATCAGTTGGCATCACTGCATTTGGGGAAGACATACAAGGGTCGTTAATGTCCAAAACTTATAAAGACATGCTTGCGTTACTCTGCAATGCCTATTTGAACCTAATTGTATGACGAAAATTGCCATTTGGCCAACATTATATCCAAAAAATGCAGGACTATGAAGGGCAAACAATAACCAGATTAATTATTGGTGAAAATCTGCCAAAACAATTCAGGATATTTGCCTTATAAAACTTCTCATCCCTGCTCTGAGAATACAAGCAGGTTGAATACGAAGGGGGTTTGATTCTGGGAGACCAGCAGAGGCAGGGAAATGGGTACAAAGTATTATACTCAATACAGCCCACATCAACCCTTATATTGGGAGAAGGAGATCTTCTAGTTCATTAATGGAGGTACAGGAACTTCATTCCATCACAGATAGAACTTCTGGGGTACAACCTCTGGTTGGGTGTAAGATTACAATTGTTTTATAATGAATGATGCTGCATAATATTTGATCGGTTTGGTGTTTGCTGCACCAGAAACTCGTCAGGTAGAAAATATATTCCCAGACAGAAGAAGATGGGGGTTGCAGAGCCATGCTGGACCTCATAAACTTTAATTCAAATGTTCAGTATAGGCATTTAAAAAAAGTATACCTTCAACACTGTAACACAGTTGTTATCACAAGGCTGCTATATGGCTACTATATACCTAAAAAAGATACCTTATTATTCAGTACCAATTCATCATTATCGCAGGTACTTTAAATTAATTGGATGGGTCAGCTGAGGCAATTTAAAGAAATACCTAATGGGTTAACTTCAGCTCTCAGGCTGTTCACAAAATTATTGAAACCAGCACTGGTGTTACTGAGGGTTCAGAATCACATTGTAATGGCTTATCTAGAGGATATGTTAATTGTAAATGCCACTCAGGAGACAGCTGAAGAACTGGTTTCAGCAACCATAAGCCTATTTGAAAGGCTAGGGTCCTGTCCATCCAACAACATCTAAGTTACAGCCATCCCAAACAATTAATTATTTATTGTTTGTCATTAATTCAGTTGATATATCAGTAACTTGAGAACAGATAAGGTTGGGGATATTACAAATGCCTGTACTTGTCTCACTGAGAGACCTTATCCCTCCATCCGAAAAGTAGCTACAGGTATTGGTAAAATGGTAGCAGCATTCCTGCTGACTAGTTTGGACCTCTGCATTATCAAAGTGTGAAAGAGCCAGAGGACAAGCACTAAAAATATTTTTTTTTTAAATAAATAAATAAAAAATAAAAATAATGAAATTTTAAAAAGATAAATAAATAAATAAATAAAATAAAAAGCATGCAGGTCATTTGACAGGTCCATGCAGTCACCAACTAAAGCTTTAGCTGAATTGCAATGGTGGATTCTCAATGTTGCACAAGCTACTAGAAAATATTTTGGTTCAGCAACCTTCATTGGTATTACAAACTGATGGGAGTACACTCGGATGGGGAGGTAAGGACAGCGCTACCAGTTGTGGTGGTCGATGGTCTGTCCAAGATGATTAATTCTCCAAACACATGGTATCAATTATTTGGAGTTATTGGGGGCGTTTTATGCATTGATAGCTTATTGTTCTACAATGAATGCATGGATGAACTACAACAATTGTTCATCCCAGTATGGCAAAAGAATAAATCAGGGAAGGTGGCGCATCCGTGGATAACGAGGGAAATCAGGGATAGTACCAAAGAAAAAGATGAAGCGTATAAATTAGCCAGAAAAAGCAGCCTACCAGGGGACTGGGAGAAATTCGGAGACCAACAGAGGAGGACAAAGGGCTTAATTAGAAAAGGGAAAATGGAGTATGAAAGAAAACTGGCAGGAAACATAAAAACTGACTGCAAACGTTTTTATCGATATGTGAAGCGCAAAAGATTAGATAAAACAAATGTAGGTCCCTTGCAGTCAGAAACGGGTGAATTGATCATGGGGAACAAGGACATGGCAGACCAATTGAATAACTACTTTGGTTCTGTCTTCACTAAGGAAGACATAAATAATTTGCCGGAAATAGCAGGGGTCAAATGAGATGGAGGAAATGAGTGAAATCCAGGTTAGCCAGAAAGTGGTGTTGGGTAAATTGAATGGATTAAAGGCCGATAAATCCCCAGGGCCAGATAGGCTGCATCCCAGGGTACTTAAGGGAGTAGCCCCAGAAATAGCAGATGCCTTAGTGATAATTTTTCAAAACTCTTTAGATTTTGGAGTAGCTCCTGAGGATTGGAGGGTAGCTAATGTAACCCCACTTTTTAAAAAGGGAGGGAGAGAGAAAACAGGGAATTACAGACCAGTTAGTCTAACATCAGTAGTGGGGAAACTGCTAGAGTCAATTATTAAAGATGGGATAGCAGCGCATTTGGAAAGTGGTGAAATCATTGGACAAAGTCAGCATGGATTTACGAAGGGGAAATCATGTCTGACGAATCTTATTGAATTTTTGAGGATGTAACTAGTAGAGTGGATAAGGGAGAAGCAGTGGATGTGTTGTATCTGGACTTACAGAAGGCTTTCGACAAAGTCCCACACAAGAGATTGGTATACAAACTTAAAGCACACGGTATTGGTGGTTCAGTATTGATGTGCATAGAGAACTGGCTGGCAGACAGGAAGCAAAGAGTAGGAGTGAAAGGGTCCTTTTTAGGATGGCAGAGAGTGACTAGTGGGGTGCCGCAAGGCTCAGTGCTGGGACTCCAGCTATTTACAATATACATTAATGATTTGGACGAGGGAATTAAATGCAACATCTCGAAGTTTGCGGATGACACGAAGCTGGGGGGCAGTGTTAGCTGTGAGGAGGATGCTAGTAGGCTGCAGGATGACTTGGATAGACTGGGTGAGTGGGCAAATGCATGGCAGATGCAGTATAATGTGGATAAATGTGAGGTTATCCACTTTGGTGGCAAAAACAGGAAGGTAGACTATTATTTGAATGGTGACCGATTAGGAAAAGGGGAGATGCAGCGAGACCTGGGTGTCATGGTACACCAGTCATTGAAAGTAGGCATGCAGGTGCAGCAGGCTGTGAAGATAGCAAATGGTATGTTGGCATTCATAGCAAAAGGATTTGAGTACAAGAGCAGGGAGGTACTACTGCAGTTGTACAGGATCTTGGTGAGGCCACACCTGGAGTATTGCATACAGTTTTGGTCTCCTAATCTGAGGAAAGACATTCTTGCCATAGAGGGGATACAGAGAAGGTTCACCAGACTGATTCCTGGGATGGCACGACTTCCATATGAAGAAAGACTGGATAGACTTGGCTTGTACTCGCTGGAATTTAGAAGATTGAGGGGTGATCTCATAGAGACTTACAAAATTCTTAAGGGGTTGGAGAGGCTAGATGCAGGAAGATTGTTCCCGATGTTGGGGAAGTCCAGGACAAGGGGTCACAGTTTAAGGATAAGGGGGAAGTCTTTTAGGACCGAGATGAGAAAATTGTTTTTCACGCAGAGAGTGGTGAATCTGTGGAATTCTCTGCCACAGAAGGTAGTTGAGGCCAGTTCGTTGGCCATATTTAAGAGGGAGTTGGATGTGGCCCTTGTGGCTGAAGGGATCAGGGGGTATGGAGAGAAGGCAGGTACAGGATACTGAGTTGGATGATCAGCCATGATCATATTGAATGGTGGTGCAGGCTCGAAGGGCCGAATGGCCTGCTCCTGCACCAAATTTCTATGTTTCTATGAATGACGTACATGTTCAATTACAAGTGGGCAATACCACAGCTATGGGAGAGACAATTTTGTGGCAGACAACAGATCACAAAAGTTCAATGACAATACAGAATGGATGTTAAATCTAGAAGTTTCAAACAGATTGTGAGTCGGTATGGGTACCAAATATGGATCTGTTTGCGTCCAGATTAAATCTCCAGTTGCCTAAATATGTCTCATAGGAGCCAGACCCAGGAGCAGTAGCGGTGGATGCATTCTCGCTACATTGAGGAAGTATAGTCTTCTATGTTTTCCCCATTTTGCCTGATTAGGCAATGTCTCACCAAAATAGAGCAAGACTCCGCCGCAGGCGTTTCATGGTTCCAAACTGGTCTACTCATCCATTGTTCCCATTGGTGCTCAGAATGATGACTCAGCCATTCTTGACAATCCCCAGCTGCAGTAACTGTTGGTACATCCAGTAACAGGAGAAAGTCATCCATTACATGATCGCATTAATTGTTAATCTGCAGGTTCTGATGGACTGTCGGATAGGACCATGGATGTCATAACTGCAGCTTGGAGAGATAGCACTAAGAAATAATATATGCCTCATATAATGAAATGGGAAATCTTTTGTATACAGTCAGATATATTTTATCATACTGCAAACATATTCGATGTATTGGAGTTCCTTGCTATGTTGCACCTGAGTTATAGTGCCATTAATAGTGCTCGGAGTACTTTGTCCTCCTATTTAGGACAATTTTCAGAATGACAATCTATCAGGTCTCATCCGTTAATATCCTGATTTATGAGAGGAATTTTAATAAAATCCTACCAAACCCAGATATACAGAAATCTGGGATGTCAGTATAGTTCTCACATTGCTTCAGCAGTGGGCTCC
Organism: Okamejei kenojei; assembly: GCA_035221665.1. Classification (NCBI taxonomy): domain Eukaryota; kingdom Metazoa; phylum Chordata; class Chondrichthyes; order Rajiformes; family Rajidae; genus Okamejei; species Okamejei kenojei. The sequence continues at coordinate 99,008,803 of CM069136.1, read as the reverse complement.
AATTACGTCACTGTCTTTTCAGAACTTAATATTTAAAGTGGTTATGCTCATGCCATTAGTATCAGCACAATGAGTACAAACATTACAAATGTTGCGGTTAGATTGTATGCAGTTGTCTGTAGATAAAATTACTTTTTATGTCTATGATCTAAGCAAGCAAAGCAAGCCAGGAAAGGCTGGAACCAAGGTAATCTTTAAAGCATACCCTGTCGACCAAACATTGTGTGTGGTTAAGCATCTGACTCAACATATTGAAGTAACTAAGAGTCTCTGAGATTTTGAGACACCAATGCTCATTACTCATAAAACATATAAATAAAAAATAAAAAATAAAAATAAAAAAAGTGACAGTACAAACTATTTCTAGATGGTTAAAACAGGTTCTGTATTTAGCTGGAGTTAACACTCATGTTTAAATCTCAACTCCACAAGGGCGGCATCAATGTCCACGGCGAAGGCGCAGGACGTGCAGGTCGACCAAATTCTAGAGGCCGCAGGATGGTCTAAAGAAGTAACGTTTTCTAGATTTTATGATAATCCTGTTGTCACAGTGCCAGGGTTTGCACATGCTATGTTGTGTTGTGTTCAATTTGTTTGCTTTGTTTCATATCATTTGTTTCATATCATTTGTTGTAATTTTCCCCTGGGATAGAAGGGTTATTACTTTACTTGTTATTATTATTAACATAGTTATTGAATAATTTGAAGCAATGTTCAATATATTTTTTATTCACTACTGTGTGAACTGAAGCAGTGTGTCGTATGGAGTGAATCTACGGCATGAAAATCTCAGAGCTTTAAAATCTTCACATAGTCACTCACGTGACTCCGAAGTAAAATAGTGAGATTAAACGAGAACTTACCTGTTCGAAGTTTGATCTTTATTTTATGAGGAGTTACGATGAGGGATTACGTGCCCTCCACTCCCGGCCCTCATAATCTAAACGTTCATCTGGTAGTTCTAGTCTTCTGTAAGCCTTACTATCTTACTTAGGCTATTGGTTTCTGTTTTTCATGCCGCTGCTTTGAAGTATGACGCGCATGCGCCTGGCGGGGCTTCTTCACGTAATCCCTCATTGTAACTCCTCATAAAATAAAGATCAAACTTTGAACAGGTAAGTTCTCATTTAAACTTACTATTAAATGTTATCCTCGGGAGTTACAAAAGTGCATGAAGACATATTCCTTGCTGTGGCCTAACATCCACATGTCAGGTTCTCCAAATATCAGGGTACCACTGTGGTGCTGTCAGGAATTGATTTTGACCTCCTGAGTTTGTGAAATTTGCTCCTGTAAATTATCCTTATTGTAAATGGGTGCTATAAAAATTGCAATTGGGGGAAATTATGTTTTAATGGCATGTGTTTGGGGTTTTTTTTAAAGTGTTCTGTCAACAAAGATGATGATAAATTGACAAAATGGAGCACAGGTAGAGTTGTTGGCTCACAGCAGGTTCAATGGTGACCTTGGGTACTATTGGTGTGGAATTTACACATTCTCCCATAGCCATGTAGCTTTGTCCCTAATGGCCTAGCTGCCGCCCAATTCTCAAGGTGTGTTTTTTTGGTAGGTTTATGGCTTCAGTAAATTACCAATGATATAGTTGGGTGGTAGGATAATCTGAGTGATACTATGAGAGCCAGGATAGATTCAAAGACTGAATGAAATCTGAAAATATCATCAGATCAACAAATTGATTGTCAAAGTGCTGATAAATTCATAATGAATTATGCTCTATTATTAAGAGCACGTGCCATATTTTTTCAGATGCAGATTGCCCAATATCACTTGTCTCCGAAATTGAAGGTTCCTCCAGAGATCTGAACACAACAATATCAAGGATGATGTTTCACAAGGGCGCAGCAGTAGTGTTGCTGCCTTACAGCGCTTGCAGCACCAGAAATCCGGATTCGATCCCGACTACGGGTGCCTGCTGTACGGAATTTGTACACTCTCTCCGTGATCTGCGTTGTTTTTTTCCGAGATCTCCAGTTTTCTTCCACATTCCAAAGACCTACAGGTTTGTAGGTTATTTGGCTTGGTATAAGCGTAAATTGTCCCCAATTTGTTATTGTTTGCGATGATCGTTGGTCGATGTGGACTCGGTGGGCTGAAAGGCCTGTTTCCATGCTTTATCTCTAAAACTAAAAAAACTAAAAGCTCAATAAGATTACTAGGTTGTGGGATGTGCCATCTTTCAGATGCAATTGCAGTGCACATGGGTCTTTTCACAGTAGAGAATCAATGTGCCATTCTGAAGAGCAATAACTTAATATTCCATTCTTAAACCCATCTACTTTACCTGGTTTAATTTTAGTATATAATTTGCCTATTTCCATCTATGCATTGTGAGTGCTTCAATGAGGATCCATCTTCGGCAAATATTTATGCCAAAACCAGAAAAAACAAAAGTGGAATAACTGGTTATTCTTATACTGTTATTTGTGAGAACTTGCTCTGTACGCATTGGCTGCCTTCAGATCTTACAACAGTAAAGGATCCCATGTGCCATTCTGAAGGTGAGCACAATTTAGTCCTTAATAGCTGGACTTCCAATGCGCTTCATGTGGCTACGAATTGTTTTGGAATGGCCAGACCCAAGAAAGTCACCATATGAATGCAAATCTTTCTATCACCCTAGAATATCTTTACTTTCAGATGATCAAATTGTAAGCTCTCTGTTCTTTAAATATATGTTTATGCATACAAAAACAAACCTTCATACATCCAAAGCCGCAGATAATTTGAATTTCAGTTCAGATGCAAAGTGACATCCAAAATGTAATTTAAATTGTCTTGGTTACAGTTCAAATTTTTGATAAAATAGATTTGCTTACATAAAAGATGCCATGCCCCAGTGCAGTTGAACAACATACAACTGTTTATCTTTTTTCTCCACTAAAAAAAACTTTTCTTCATATATCTGAGACAGATAATCTGGTTCAGTTTTATTAAAAATGCTGAATATTAAGTTATTATTGAAAATATACTGTGTTAATCCTGTGTTCAGTCCTCCACGTAATACAATGACTGAAATGCTGAACCATTTAATTGCTTCTTCGGCATAGTTTGATCAATCTCTTCAATAATCAGCAAATAATGCAAGATTTACCTTTGAGTGCTGGTCACGAAGATTTTGTGGGTTGTTGGGTAGTTACTGCTTTTGATCTTAGTGTTCTCAATAAAGAATTCATGGCCTGTAATCTGACTGACGAATCCTCATTGAAGCACGTAGAATACATAGAAAGAAATAGACAAATTATGTACTAAAACTAAACAGAGTAAAACAGATGGGTTTAAGAGGGAAAGATGAAAGAGACGGGCAGAAAATAAACAGTTTTATAGAACATAGAACAGTCTAGTACACCTACAGTGTAGTACACCTATAGCTTACAACATATGTGCTAAACATGATACTTTTTATACTTCAATTAAATTCTATAGAATTATTTTTTCAGGTCTAGAGAGATTGTTTATCATTATTTCATATTAATCAGAGCATTAATATATCAGTTGTACATCTAAAATCAATAACAATTTTATTTTAGTTTAATGCCCAAATGTTGGGCAAATAATCCAACCTGACATCATTTGTTATCCCACAATTGTTGGTATTCCTTTGAGATGCCAGGATCAGACTTGTGCTGTGGGTGGTTTAATGAGGTGAGAGCATCGGTCAAGCAAGTCAGAGGAAAACTGAGGAAGGGAGCCATGGACTGGGTCGTCAAGGCAGCTGGGGATGGGAGGAACAGGAACTAGGATTAGAGAGGGAAGGAAGTAAATAAATGGTATTGCAGAATGGCAAGAAATTCATCCGATGTCACCCTACAAAGATTGTATGCTGGGAAGACCATTTTTTTCCTCAGGATTGAACAACAATAGATAAAATCCCCAGGATAGCATGCTCCAAGTTCCCCTAAAATGATGCAAAAAGAGTATTGCGCAAGGAATGACATTATTTATATACATGGCTGACACAGAAATTATGCCAGGGTCAGGAGAATCATTCAGACCAGTCAAATATTTCAAGTGAGGTCAAATTACTCTTGAAAATGAGAATGCATTTCAATTCCATATTGATTAAAACATTGCTATTAAAATGGATTTCTATGCACTTATATTTAAAAAATCTTCTCAATTGTGCAGACTCACAGTTTTTGGTATGCCAACAACTTTATGGAGAAGTATAAGAAAGATACCTTACAACTTCTGATCAAAATTTGTTCCGGTATCCCCAAATGGCTTTAACTCTATCACTCTTACCCCCTCCTGCACCAAAACTATCAGACTATGCAACAAAGTTTAAAGAAAACTTTAGGGTACATTTTTTCTGAGTTAATTAGAAACAGATCCTTTCACCCATGGTTTTAGACCTCATTCAAAATGTTAGGAAACTGGGATTGTCAGCTCTGTGGAGGCAGAGATCTGTTACTGAATAATGATTTTGCTAGATTTCATGGAATTAAATACATGCAGTGAATCTAATACGACTGCAACTGAAGCAAGCATATAGCTTACTTAATCATTTGCACCATGCTACAGCAAAGTTACTGTAAAAGTGAAAGTTATTCAGATCTTCCAGAGTAGCCACACAATTTAATTACTATAGATCTAATGTGCTTTACTAGAAAGTGCGGTAAGGATAATTAACAAAGCACATATTATTCATTAACAGTCAAAAATGGCCCCAAAACAATGAATTATCTCATAATCTGTTAAATCTCTGAACCAAAATATTCCAATGGAACTAACCAAGGCAACATTGTAACACCACATATTTTCAGCCATTAATAAATGATTATGCAACTGCCCTACTGTTGTAACATCGTACAGTGCAAACACAGGCCCCTTATCCCATTTATTCTGTGCCAACCATCAATCATCCATTTCCACTAATCCCACACTCATCCCATTTCATTCTCCCGACATGTGCATCAAGTCCACCCAGAATCTACCGGCCAAGTCATGTACATCCTGCATGCCTTGGGGATGTGGGAGGAAGCGCAAGCACTCAGAGGAAATACATGCAGTCACAGAAAGAACATGCAAATCCACGCAGACAAAAACAGGAGGTCAGGATCAAACAAGGTCACTGGGATTTTGAGGTGGCAGCTCTGCTAGCTACACCAGAGTGCCACCCTTATCCAAGATTAGATAATGTTTCATATCATGCATTGCTGTATCTCTAAATTCAATTTTAGTTCATCATCATTTGGATTCATGTAAAGCTTTGTTCTATATATATTTATCTAAATTCTGATTGGGAAATGACAAGAGCAACAAAGGCCTATTGTACAATTTGTGACAGCAACCCCTCCCTCGGATGCTGCTCTCATCCCTATAACTGGCTGGCAGGGCCAGGAGAGGCCAATCCTCAGTATTGTTGGTAACTACTGGGTCCAATTAGCTGATATTGCTTGGGCAATAAACGTTGTCGCCTACTCCCTATAAAACTCAGGCATTGTAGGAGAAGGGGAGATATAAAGGGGTATATGAGCATGAGGAGAATAGATAGGGAAGAGGCAGAGTCTCTTCCCAGAGTAGGGGAATCGAGATCCAGATGACATAGGTTTAAGGTGAGAGGTGAAAAATTTAACAGGAACCTAAGGGGCAACCTTTTCACACAGAGGGTGGCGGTTATATGGAATGAGCTGCCAGAGGAGGTAGTTGAGGCAGGTACTAGAAAAACATTTAAAATACATTTAAACAAGTAAACGGATAGGAAATGTTTAGAGGGATACGAGACAAAAAAGGGGCTGGTGGGACAAGTGCGGATGGGACATCTTGGTCGGCATAGGTAAGTTGAGCCGAAGGGTCTGTTTCCGTGCTGTATGACTCTTATAATGGTTGGTGAGAAGAAACTATTCTTGAACCTGGAGATAATACTTCAAGTTCAAGTTCAAGTTCACATTTATTGTCACATGCACCAATTGGTACATATGAATAGAAAATAAACCACAGCACACGATAGAATTTAACATAAACAACCCCACACAGCAGAATCGATGTTTCCCACTGTGAGGGAAGGCAATAAATAGCAATGTTACAAAACTTTGAGATTTTAAAAATCAAGTCTGCAATTTATCCAATCAGAAAAAGCCTAAAAATAAGTTTAATTTGACACCTAATTCACTTTCATATCTTCAGAATTAAAAACATTATGGCCATTTTCATACTTGGAAATTAGCATCTTGTTCCCCATTGCCTTTCCATTGACTTAACTCAAAAGGTGTGATCTAGGACAGTCAAAAGCCTATAACAATCTTAAAAATTAAGAGAACTCAATGAAATTTTCAGTTATTATAGATTGAAGCATTCTAAAACAAATATGAAACAATCTTACTTGGATGACCTGAAATGTAAGCATATAAATAGTTAGTTACCTAATTGTAGCTAATTACAAAATGTAATTACTAGATCTAAACATCTATCCATTTCTTAAGAAAAGATAAACATGTTTAAATTGCCTAAGTGTCCAAATAACATTCACACAATAATTCACAATATAACATGATTTTTAAATCTCATTTTCATGAATTTATAGGCCAAATGGAAGGAAATTAGTGTTTAATTCCTGTAAATTAATGGGTATTTAAATCAACTTGCAAGTGGGTTTTAGTGGAATGCGGTGGATTGGAACGTTGCGGTTTGCGGTGAATTTAACCCACAGTTGGCAGGAAAAATACTACCAGTTCGTATTTACGTTTTGTCCCCATTTCGCAACATGAAAATTTGATTAAATGCTTCCTAAGAACCATGATTTTATGTAAAAATAAACTGTGTACCTTCTTTTCTCCCCTACGTAAAATCCTGCCCGTTGTCGGCGCTCACGGCTTTAGAAGATGATTTTTAAATTACTCTAGCTAATAAATGATCTAGTGCAGTTTAAAAATACCTTCCTAAATCATATGTCGGAGCGATTTCTCTTTAGCCACAAAATCCCCTGAGATTAATCGATTAGCCCTGCGTGGAGAAAAACGGCATTTTCAACCCGCCCCCCTCTGAAAGGCGCCAAAGTCGAGCACACGGGGAGTGGCAGAACTGCAGCGCCGCTAAAGGTAAGTATTGTTACATATCTACAATAAAGATCAGTCATCTTCCTCTTGGTTCACCCGTGGTTGGGGCCTCCCGACCCCTCCGCAGTCGCTGCTACGGAAGGCCCGATGTACAGGCCCACTCGCCGGGATGATCAGAACTCCGACGTCGGAACGGAAGAACACTCAGCGGCTTGGAGTTTCCGAACCGGCCACTTCTTATCGGTGACCACAGCACCCGAAGTCCACAGGACGAGCTGGGCGGAGATTCAACACCGGCGGCCCTTGGCAAAAGGGATCACCAGGACTCCGTGATGTTGAAGTCAGCGCCGCCCATGGCTGGAAGCTCCGCAACCACAGCTCCACGATGATAAACCAGCAGGCTCAACACTCCAGAGCTTCAACATGGCGATCCCCGTTATGGCATCGCCCGCTCCGCGATGGCAAATCAGTGCTGCGCAGCTGCTGAAGCTCTGGCCGGTCTCTGGCAGGAAAGGCCGCGCCAATCCAAATGGTAGGCTGGGAGGGGGGGGGGGGGGGGTGGACAAAGGCGCGACTGGGAGAATAGTCGCATGCTCACCAGGAAGTGACTGACAAACGGTTTCCCCCTTACCCTCCCCACCTCCCCCACATAAAAAGACTAAGAAACCACCAAAACATACTTTTTAAACAGAATAAAAATAACAAAAAGAAAAAATAGACAGACTGTAGGCAGAGGCTGCCATCATGCGGCACTCATAGTGATCTCAGGCTCCCGTACCTTCTTTAACCTACTGCTGTCAAATTACATATATAGAACATTCAGTTCCTAACCAATGTTCACTTTTAATTAATGCTGAGAAGTCAATCCTCAAGTGATTATTCAGCCATAATTGAAGTGTTCAAATCTGCCAATAACAATTTAACTCAGTGGAAGTTCTGTCAAAATCCCAAAAGATCATGGGCAATAAATTCAAAAGAGGAAGATGATGATAGCTAGTAGGTGACAAGCTGCTTTCCCCTCTATTTTTTCACGAAAGATTTTATCATGTTATTGTTTGGTATTAATAGTGTGAACAATGGTCATTACAGGCACAAGGGGTTACTATTTTTCATCAATTTTAATGGACTTCCCACAAAAATCATGGGAACATAGGAATTTCAAAATATGTGATTTCAACGAAAATGACATTGTAGAGCATGGAAATGAAAGTGGACCACAAAGAATAAAATAACAAGTCAAGAATAAATAGCATGCTTAAGAATACAAAAACACTGGAAGGACTTAAAAGGTTACGGATCCTTGTTGTCACAAATGAAAAATGAGAGTGATATCTAAAGAATAGAATAATCCAATTTTATGAATCTGACATACAGGGTATAGATTGTTGTTTGATAAAGGAGCTTTGCCAAGATCACTGATGGAAAGAATACTTCCTCCCAATTAGCGTGATCTGGCAATGAGGAGCTAGCACGAAGAGGAGACATAAATCTTAAACCTAGAATTAACATGGATATTCCTGCTGTGTGATATTATAAGAGGCGGAACAGGAAGCAAAATTTGCTAATGTTCATGTAAACTGTATGCTATTCTCATGTACAAGAGTAAGAGGGCAGAGACATAGAAAAAGTGAGAGGAATTTGGAAAACATGGAATATTAAAATGATATCTAAAAGTGAGAGAAAATAATGGGGCCCATGCACAAATGCAGCAACAAATGAAGTAAAAAGTGAGTTAAAACATTAAGATAAGAGATTATTTTATCTGTCCACATTTCTTCGAAGTAAGACATTTATAACCTGAATATAAAGGTCTGAAACTCCACAAATAATAGATAGGAATTATATAACATCAAGTGTTCTTTGTTTAATATTTTTAAAAAGCAGCCAAATCCAGCCACTGAGAAAGTTTCTAAATTACCATTTCAATAAAACACCATTTGTTATCTAAACGCATGCAAAGGTACACATAACTTTGGAGTAAGCAAGTATATCATGTCTTCTCTTTATATCTAGGTCATGTCAGTAGACTTTTAAAACTCTTAGAAATAGTGAGCGATTTGCTGTTATTTTACCTATTCTAAATAAAAGACAAAATGTAAATGTCAAAATAACTCCAATTGTTTGTTGAATTAAGGTAGATTATTGCAGATTGTCATGAACTATTTTGTAATACATTGTGTCCAGAATTTCCCATCCTATTCCCACTTCTAATCCACCTGTCATATTTGTCAACCAGTCACTAAAACAGGCAGACAGAGTACCCAGCTGTTTCAAAAACGTCAATCTTTAAACTCAGGTCTTACATCCTTTGAATTATCTTAGCCTGACTCTTTAAAGGAGACTACCCATTAGTCATTCAGCACCTGTAGGTCAGAAGAAATACAAATGCTTCTTCCTTCCCAATACCAGCCTTCATCATTCGCAACACCATTTCTTCATCCAAAATTGTCTCTTCCCCTCTTTAATCATTGATATTAACCAATGACTCCAACCACTTTCTCTCCTCAGCAAATTGTTCAGTGCTCATAAATCACCAACCGCACAGAGATAATTGATAGCTATTCAAATGATTCAGAACTCTTCTAAGGAATTAAGCTTCAAGTGAGAAAAATCAGCCCTGATACTTCAAAGTGGAAGTAGCTGTGATTGCAGCAGCTCACATTGGTTCTCCAACACATGAAGGCAAATTACTTCATGGCCATCTGTTTCAAATGAAACTGAGTTTCCTGCTACTTATCCCCAGTGTTTTACCACCAATCTCAAACGTGTCTAGTTTCATCCTGTGTGTCATTAATAAATCAATATTAGTACAGGAGTTCAAATATGGTGCACTAATTCAATTTTCTTTGCATTTTTTATGGGTATAGTTCCACTGTGGTTCTATTACTTGGTAAGTAATTCTTAAGCTTATACTAATAATGTGGAGGCAAAAGTTTATATCTCATTATAGCAGCTGGGAAATTTAACCATGGTTAATTAAATAAGTCTTAAGATAAAAGCTAGTCTAAGTATCGGTGACCATGAAACTACTGGATTTCAAAACTAGCCATTTTGGAGCAGGCCACCAATTACTGTCATAGTCGGGTGCTTCGGCACAGAGACAACAACCTGGCTGCTCAACACCCGGATTGAGATCTAACTATTCCTTTGGTTTATGTGTCATTCGCAGGAAGAAGAGGCCCAACCTGGTCAAGATAAGGCAATTCATTCACTGTCTGACAGTCAAACAGTTTAGCACCTCAATAGTCCCAATGAGTCACTTGAATTCCTTGCCCTGAATGCATTTTGTACTTTTGCTCTCGGTTGCTCTCCCATATTTCCTATCATGGAAAAGCGCTGAGAATCTAAGATCCATCTAGTCAAAATATCTTAGATAGTTCTGGATGGAGCCAGCCATTAACAGATATCCACTGACCATAGTGCTAAAGCATACCCCAGGGATCCAAATCAATGGAAAGATGTTGTATGGCCAACATTTGAGGAAATGGTAAGATATAAAATATGCAAAAGACAAAAATGGTGCCTGATGTCAAACCAAATTTCTGTAATTCTGAAAATAAAATAAAATGGAAACATAAAGTGTAGATGGAGTCAATGTATTTTATTCATCATGATATTAATCTCACGATATTCCAAAACAAATGACAGTCAAAGTAGCATTTTTTGAAATGCACAGATTGTTGTATTGAAGAAATGTGGCCGTAAATTTTCCAGAGTGCAAGATCTCATAACAGTAATGTGATAATGATCAGATAATCTATTTCCATGTTCAGACAGTGGAACGACCATCAGTCAGCATGTTGGAAGAATAGCTATTATTTAAAAATCATCAAAGAAGTGTGCTTTGATGCCCTCCTGGTGGGTTGGCTTAATATTACATCTAAAGGACAGCAGGAACACAGAGCTGTTTCACAACATGAAGTCCAGATTCAGAGCAAATTTATGGGTCAACAGTGATCTCCAAAAGTAACAGGAGGAGTCAGGGAATCCAACATATACACAGGCAGTTCCTGCCAGAATCAAATGCTATTTCATGCCAACAGGTAGTAAATTAGTGGAATCCTTAAGAAACCATTGACTTCTGATTCGTAGTCTCCTTGCTGAAGCAAATCCTTTGTGGTTCCTTACCCTTTCTCTAGCATTAAGTCAGGATTGATCAAGCTTTTTTTCGTTCGCAAGCCATTGACTGTTGGAAGGACTATGGTCAAGTGAAGCTCCAGGAATTAACATGATGTCTGACTCTTGAGCTTAGAGTGAGGAATGGGACTGGTTGTGGTGGAACTAGTTCAAACAAAGTGTTGACCAAAGAAGCCTTGACTACGAGGGGTAAATCTCCAAAATATCCCTTCTGTATATATAATTTGTGGGAAATAAACAGAGACACAACTGTATTGTGATCTTAAGTGTTTCAGCAAAATCCCAGTCTGCTGTATCTGAGGTTATTGCTCTTATTGGTATTAAAATGAAGTTTCACTGCCAGAGTATTGACATGAAAAAGGTCACAAAATATCTCTTGGATAGATAGAGGTTTACCCCAACCCAGATGTCACATAGGCAGTGAGAATGTACATATTTGTATAGAAAGTTTTTTCTCACTCTGACATTTTTTCCTGAACTGATGTAGAAATGTACGTGAATGCAGTGATTCTTCACGCTGTTGTGAATGGTACAATTCCACCCGAGCAACTTTCAGCCATTCTTTCCCAATCTCTCTGCGATGTTCTATGTCCACTCGCAGATTTGCAAGAACGCGCACACCACTGAATAAAGATGAGTCAGTCCTTTTTCTTTAATCTGGTCTGATAGGTCTGATATTTGTTGAAGTGGTGAAGGATTTGGTGGATAAAAAAAACATTTGAGAGATGATGATGTTTAGAGTCTTGGGTCATCACTGTGTGTAAAGGTCAGTCAAATGAGCTGTACCCCTCCATCCCCCATACCAATAATCATTCATTAGTGAGAAATTTACCACAAGTTCAGCCTGTCAGACTCAGCCAGAAGTTCAGCATATTCACAGATGATCAGAGTGGTGCACAATGCAACCACATCCAAGCGGTGTGTGGTGGACAGACAATTGTGTTGGACAATTTGTCCTGACCTGTTCATTTCCTGTGCCCTGAACAACAAATTACTCGCTATCAAAATTCTGTTTGAAAACCTCCATCAAAAGTGAACTTTTCAACTTTTTATTTGGCTGTTTATTTTTAGGGACAAGTTTGGTTCCTTTTGCACAAGCTTCGGAGACCGATTAAGTATACTTTGTTGTAATACAGAAAATTTATCTCTTGGGATCAGTGCAAGAAAGACCAAAACACAAGCTGCACATAATTAACAAGGCAGCATATGGTTGGCACAACAGAGAAACAAAGCATAAGGCAAATCACTAACATTTTACTTTACTGTTTAACTATTTTTTCTTAATTAAGCTGCTCACCCAAAAAGCACTATTCACTGCCAACAGGAAGAGTAGGTGGGGTCACGTTGTTTGAAAAGGAATCACATCTGTAGTTTGGAAAGATGTTGGTAAATTATAATGTGGAATTAGATCTGTTTACGTGGAGCTAAAAAGCAGCAGTGGTGAGAAATATTTATCGGCCTCCAAATAGCAATATTAATGTATGCCATAGTTTAGTTTAGAGATTTTCCAATGAGATTATACAAATTAAATTAATACTAACAGTGTAAAGGATTAATTCTTAGAATGTTTGAAATATGGATTTCTATTTTGGCAAGGATCCAATTAGGGAATAGGCTGCTTTAAGCCTGCTATTGTACCTTGAGAAAAATAGAGATAATAATCTTGTTGTTGTATAGGATCTCATAGGAAAGAGTGACCATAAAATATAAGTTTAAATTAATATGTTCAAAAGTGATGTATTTCAATCTGAAACCAGGGATTTCAATCCAAACATAAAATAATATGGTGACTACTTTAATAGAGATTGAAACACAAAACTACAGATGCTGGAAATCCAAAACAAAAAGAGAAAATGCTCGAAACTCCCAGCAGTGGGGACAGAAATATATTTGATTATTTTTTAAACAGAACTGGAAACATGAGAAGTAGACTATGCTTGAAATTGTAGACATGGTTGGTTGTAAGAGGGGATAGGCCGAACTTGTCAATTGCTGTTCAAGAGACAAACAGAGGGACAGAATGAGAGTTAAATTCAACATTAAAACCTGATATCCAGATGAAAGGCGATGTGTTGTTATTTGTGCAAAAAGAGAAAGTCAGAATGGATGAGAAACAGACAATTAAAGTCACAGGTGGCTGAAAGTCACTGTGAATTAGAAGTGAGGTGCAGTGATTACCCAATCCATCTAGGGTAGTACCATAAACTGGGGGGATGCATATGAATTGCTGCTTCACCTGGAATGACTGTTTGAGTCTAAGACTTGTGAAAAGATGTAAAAGAACATCTTCTGTGGTTGCTTGAGAAGGAGAGTGATTGGTGTTGATCGAAGTGGATCAGGGATTAATATAGATGATGGATCCTTCAGAACACTGAGAAAGCAAAGCATGTGTCTGATTGTGGATCATTTTAAAGATGGCAGAACTTTCTGAAGGATGATCCAATGAATGGATACAGCTGCAAGATGAGAGTGGGGAAGCCCTATCCATTCTCTGGCTGTGCAGAAGGGATGAGATATAAAGCAAAGAATAAGATAAACATATTTACCTCAGGTTGATAGGTGGAGACTAGTATAGTTTTGAGATACAGCTTGGAAGCAGGTCCATCATCCAACAAGTCCATGCCAACCAACAATCACCCATACACTAGTTTTATCATACACACTAGGGACAATGTACAGAAGCCAATTAACCTACAAACCTGCATGTGTTTGGAATGTGGGAGGAGACGGGAGAACCCAGCGAAAACCCACATGATCACAGGGAGAATGTGCAAACTCTATGCAGACAGCCCGTAGTCAGAATCAAACACGAGTCTCTGTGGCTGTAAGACAGCAACCCCACTGCTGAGCCAATATGCTGCCCGCTCGAGAAGAAGAGTAGTTGGTGTTGATAGAAGAATGGATCAGGGAATAATAAAGATAATGGTACCTTCCTCGTACTAGTGGGTAACCACAGAAATTTGTGTTTTGGACCCCAACTATTCACAATCACAATTTTGGTAAGACAAACCACGTGGCACTTGCATAGTAAATGGTGGGATCCTGGTGTGTGTTGTGGAAGAGAGAGACCTTGGGCTGCTGGTATTATTTCCATGAAAGTGGTGATACAGGTATATAGGGCAGTGAAGATGGTATTTGGCAAACTTGCCTTCATTGGTAAGGGTATTTGGGTATTTGTGTGCAATTCAGGTCACCCCATTACCAGAAAGATGAGGAGGCTTTGGAAAAGGTGCAGAGGAGGTTTACCAGAATAATGCCTGGATTTGGGGATATTAGCTTTCGGGAAAGTTTGGACAAAATTGGATTGTTTTTGCTGGAATACTGTACGTTGTGGGAAGACATGATAGATGTATATAAAATTATGAGAGTTATAGATAGGGCAGACCTGGTGACACCTTGTGATTTTTTTTGTGACCTTTTTCAGTCCAATCACATTATTTCTATAACACGGCGACCAGAACGGTACACAGTACTCTAAATTTGGCATAGAACATAACAGCACAAGAACAGGCCTTGTGGGCCCAAGGGCCTGTTCTTGTGCTGTTATGTTCTGTGACAAATTTGGAGTACTGTGTATCATTCTGGTCACCATGTTATGGAAAGAATGCAATTAGGCTGAAAAATGTCACAAAAAAAAATCATAAGGTGTCACCAGGTCTGGAAGGTTTGCGCTATAGTAGGATGCAACCGGGTATTTTTTTTTTCCCTGCAGCACAGCATGGGAGGATGAATGGTAACATTATAGAGATATTGAAAATCACGAGGATCATGTATGATTATCCCTCCAAGGTAGGGGAGACAGAAAACTAGAGGGTAGAGGTTTAAGGTGAGGGGGGAAAGATCTAAAAGGGTCTTGAGAGCCATCTGTTTCCACATGGAGACTGCTATGTATATTTGGAACGAGTTGTCAGAAGAAGTAGAGGTGGATGAAATTATGACATCTAAAAGACACATGACAGGTACATGGGGAGGAAAGGTTTGGAGAGATATGGGCCAAGGTCATGCCCATCTGCAAAGAGACTGCACCTTTGGAAACTTCAGAGATGTTTTCAATGTTTTTACAAAGAAACCATATGGATTTCAGTGTTTCTTACAGCACTAATTTAGCATAGTTTTGGTAAATGGCAAAACCCAATTTTTTGGCAACCACTCTTTAACATTCCCATCTGAATCAGTTTCAAAGATTGAGTGGAGATCACACAAATTTACTCGCTGTATAAATAAGGGATTAAACATCCAACTGGTCTAAAACTAACAGAAAGGTACAACAACCTGTGGTGATAACAGGAGGGACTTGACTCAACCACTGTAGCTGGATGGCACTTCGATGACAGCCTTAGCTACAGTCTGTCTGTCCGTTTCATCTTTTTTTAGTTAGTATTAGTGTGTTTAAAAAATTTTTGTTAATGTTCTCTGGTTTGTTTTATGTGAGGGGTGGGGGGGGGGGGGGTCGGGGCAAACTTTTTTCCAATTTCTTACCTTGCCGGAGATGCGATTGTATTCCGGATCGTATCTCCGGTCAATCTGCGGCCTAACATCGTGGAGCTGGAGGCCTTGATTGGGACTGAGTTTGAGCCCCACCGCTGGGCGTGGACTGACCATCGGAGCCAATTCCTTGCCTGGGATCGACGCTCCAACCTCGACCTGCGGACTTTGACATCAAGAGTTCACAGTGTTGGGTTGAGACCGACGTCAGGAAGCTCCAAAAGTCGCAAAACATTCGACCAGCCCTAACCTGGGGTAGATCGCCCGGCACGGGGGTGCTGAGATTCCCCCCCAATGCAGGAGCTTGATCACCCCAACGAGGAGGCCTGCCACCGGCTACAGATCGTCCCGTCAATGGAAGGTTGGAGGACCCCGACTGCTGGAGGACCCCGACTGCTGGAGGACAAAGCAAGGAGAGACTGAACTTTCTTTCACCTTCCATCACAGTGAGGAATGTGGAGCAGTCACTGTGATGGATGTTTATATTAAAATGTATTGTGTGTGTTCTGTTGCTTTTTATTGGTATGACTGTACGGCAAATCAAATTCCTCATATGTTGCAAAACATACTTGGCTAATAAAGTATGATTATGATTATGATGGTAGTGATCGCAGCTTTCGCTGCATAAGGTGGTCTTGGAGCAAAACACCTCAGCTAATCATACCACAAGATCTGCTTTCCCCTCTCAAGAAGATTGAAATAAACACATATGTCTGAGAAAAAGTATGGGAGGTCTTCAATTGTCTGGTCATTACTTTGTCCCCATATTAATATCATAACAGATAATCTGATTATAATCTCAGTGCTGTTTCTGAGACTTTGCTGTGTAGTTTCTTTTATCACAGTAGCAACATACTGTCTGTACTTTAAAGCACCGTGGGCTTCAAGCTGTTGATGTGAATGCTGCAATATTAACCAAAACTATTTCTTTATTTAGTAATAGGACTGAATAGGAGCATCCTTGCTCCAGCATTAAGCATCCTTTAATAAACCATTGTCAGTATCCAAAATAGAGTGTTCTACAGTCCCCAAAGAGTGCAATGGGACTGTGATTGATTAACTGGCTTTCATTGTGTGGAATGCATGTATCTTGCCAAATTTCTGCTTTAAGCTCATTCCCATGATGGCACCTTGCAGCCAGGACCAACCCTGCTGTTTATTGGCTGTAGGCACCGCTAGGTGTCTTGAGGTTAGATGCACTGCTTAAAAGGGAATGTGCATTTTCAGTTCCAACTATAGCTCCAGCCATTTAGCATTTGAATGGGATCAATCTAAGCACAAAACGGGACAGGGCAGGCTCTGAGAATTGAGCTCACTCTAGTGGAAATGAGAAGAGGTTTCCTCTGGTCACATGCAGAGGAAGAAAACAAAGTAGACAGCTCTGGAGGTCAACACAAGTAGCAAAGCTTTGAGCAGTTGCACAAGAAGTGGCACAAATTGACACAAGGTGGTTTGTGAATATGGCTTGAGATGAACTCGAGTGCTAATTATACCCTTAGCCTTAGGTACTAATTAACTCACCATTCTGACCATCATTCAACCAGGGCTCATATCTAATACTTCAAATGCTCTGGTGTACCCTCACACAGCAAATCTCAGACAAAACGTGCACACAGTGCTAGCCATTCCATTAGCCACATTCCCTTTACATGATATTCCCCTTGGATTGCATGATATTCAATTTACACACTTGTTCCTCATTTGTAGACAGGAAGACTCAAGCAATAAGAGCAGGATCTAACAGAAGGGGTAGTTAGCACCTCAACTTCCCCTTCTGTGATGCATGAAGAGATGACCTTTCAGCTACTTCTGAGAATGAAGAAGATTGTGAATCTGGAATTCACAAAGAACGAAAGGCAAATTATAACATTTTGGGTGAAGAATGGGATAGGAAGAGACATTTCTTCCCCCCTTGCACAGAAAATGGTTATGATCTGGGACCTATGGACTGTAAAGGTGATGGAAACACTCTCACTCTCAATCAGCTATTTTAAGTGGAAATTGAATGGGCATTTGGTAGGCAATAATTTAAGCCTATGAAGAAAGAAATGTGAAAAATAGGGTTATTTCTATTATCTTCCTGCACAGTCAATGGGCCAAATAGTGTGTGTCTGTGTGCCACTATTTGGCCCATTTCCTTCTGTGCTGCTTCATTGCAACGATTTTATGACATTCCCATGTCTGTCTTTTGGTTGGCTGCTAACACTAGTCATTTTGTAAAGGCACATTTGTTTCCTACCTACCTCAAAGTAGAAGTTGAGAATTCTTCCTTCAGTCACCTTTTGTGTTAAAGCTGACAGTAAATAAGAGGGTACACAAAAAGCTGGAGAAACTCAGCGGGTGCAGCAGCATCTAAGGAGCGAAGGAGATAAGCGACGTTTCGGGTCGAGACCCTTCTTCAGTAAATAAGAGGCACCATGTAGTTTAAATCTGAAGGGTGTTTACCCGAAACATCACCCATTCCTTCTCTCCAGAGATGCTGCCTGTCCCGCAGAGTTACTCCAGCTTTTTGTGTCTATCTTTGATTTAAACCAACATCTGCAGTTCCTTCCTACACATAAGTAGTTTAAATCGACAGAGAACACTGCCACCTAGTCACAGATTGTGGGTACTGAAGTTTGGTAAGACTTCAAAAAGATGCAGAGATATTCACTTCAATGATGCTGTGCCATTAACCTATTCTACAACTGAAAATCATTTTTCCCCCCTGAAATGAGATCTTAAAATTTTCAGGTTAATTCACTTTACTCTAAAATCTGAACTGGGCACTTCCAGCCATGAGTCAACTTTGTATCCTTGACATAACTTGCGCATCCGATGAAAATGGAATGTCGCCTATGATGTTCCATTTGAAGCACTGAGTGAGAAGTCAAATCACAAGAGTAACACACCTAGGTAACTTGGTCTTCTCAGGACAGTACGCACCCCTACAAAGTTGGTCCATTACTTCCACCTTCATCACCTCACCGTATGCTAGAATGAAAATCCTATTGTTGTTCCCTCTGTTTTCAGTCCTGATCTACAAGATGCTTCTGCAATGGGCAGAATGCCAAGCTCTGACATCCATCGCATCTCGATCTGGTTCGCAATTGCATTGCCATTGCTATTACCAGGACTATGCTCACCCCATTCAAACTTCGCCAGTCTCCTAATTCCTCAGTGCAGCTCATCCTGAAGCCAGGCTTTGAATAATGCACGTGAGACTAAATATACCTGCCAAGAAGCTTGGGTGACATGGACTTGGCATTGGTGCGACAACATGACCAAAACAATTAGAAAGTTTGCATCAGGTTTCGAGTGGAATTATGCTAGAACCCATGGGCAAGGCAAGAAACAGAAAAGCACTTCGAATATTTGGCCTGAAGAATCCTTGATGAACATTCAAAATTAACTGATTAACAGGTGCTTTTTAAGAAGTACTGTAATAGTTGATCATAGTATTCAGTTTCCAAAATCATATTGTTTTGGAATTGAATTTTGAAGCAACAAACAATTCAGTAGGTCGATTAGCACCTTCCTTCGAGAGGAAAGGAATATGATGTTTCAAGTTAAAAGCCACACAACAGGTTTTTTGTAATTCCTTTCTCTACACAGCTCACAGCTTCTTCTCAACCCACTGAGTTCCTCCAGCAGAACTCAGAACGTTTGGTGCTTCAGCTTCCAGCCTCAGCAGTCTCTAGTGGTTCTCTTGAATTCCAGAAGGACTCGCTAAATTGTGTGTTTAATGCAAGTAGCTGAGGATAAATCCCTACCTTGGAGACACTAAACCCTGGTGGAAATATGATTAGATTTAAATCAGTTGCACAAAGCAAAATAAGGACCCAAGTAGAGAGATTGGATTAAGAAAAAGTGAGTAATATGATACAGCTGAAGTGAAAATTAAAAAAGGTATTAGGGCAGAATGATTACTTGCAAATATACTGCTAAAAGCCTACTTATCCTGAATACATCACCAATTATATATGTTTCTGGCTTCCTGGCTTCCCCATAGGTTTAAGCCTGGCTTCCTGACCCAACATAGTCCAGCATAAACCAGATACGTGTTGGAGTTAGGTGTATACTCTGGTAAAACATTCCTGTTGGACACTAGTTCTGGACTGGATCAGGGCATTATCCAGTTCAGATTAAATGGTTAGTCTTCCTGCATGTGTCCTCTAATCTTGACATTTCATCCTCAAAAAGATCAAAAGAATGTTATATTTAAAATTTGATCGTTGTCAAGTGTAGCAAAAACACTGAAGTCCTTGGACTGGAGTCAGCTTCAGAGTGGTTGTGGTCAGGTTGGGTTCTAATTTTATACCCAAGCTGACCTCAAAGAGAAACATTCCAAATGTACACCCCTGTATTTACATTAGTGCTTAATTTACCGAGGATTGTTGTGGGAAAAGTGGGATACTTTGCAGAACAACTGACAGCACTGAGCCAACTAAATAACTGTTCAGTCAAAACAGAGCTCAGTGCGTCAAGCAACAGAGACAGAATATTTCTGTTTGGGACTCTGCATCAGGACTGGTGGGGGAAAGTAATAGATTGCCAGAATAATGCAGTGCTAAGGGGAGTTGGAAACTGGATCGAGAAGTCAGGTGGAACAAAATGGGGAAGTGGATGGTGGGTGGGAAAGGATTGGGTGGGAGATAAAATCAGATGGGGAGGGGATATTGAGAAGATGGAACCAGATGGAGCAGGATTGTTCTCCAGGTGCTTACAATAATCCAATCAGCTGAATGGTCATCTGTATAGCTACAAGGTAATTTGAAACTTATGTAAATGATGGAAATTATGCTCCCCTTGACTTGCTTAAAATCTCAGAATTCACAGTTGATAGAATGGAGCAACTGGGTTTACACTGGAAATTAGAAGGATGAGAGGGGATCTTATTGAAACATATAAGATTATTAAGGGATTGGACACGCTAGAGGCAGGAAACATGTTCCTAATGTTGGGAGAGTCCAGAACTAGGGGCTACAATTAAACAATAAGCGGTAGGCCATTTAGAACGGAGATGAGGAAAAACCTCTTCACCCAGAGAGTTGTGAATCTGTGGAAATTCTCTGCCTCAAAAGGCAGTGGAAGCCAATTCTCTGGATGCTTTCAAGAGATAGTTAGATAGAGCTCTTAAAGATAGCGGAGTCAGGGGATATGGGGACAAGGCAGGAACGGGGTACTGATTGTGGATGATCAGCCATGATCACATTGAATGGCGGTGCTGGCTTGAAGGGCCGAATGGCCTACTCCTGCACCTATTGTCTATTGCCATCATTGCTCTCTGCCATTCACCTGCCTATTCTGTCCACTGACCTTTTGTTGCCATTCATAACAACCTCCAGCCTCTCACCTGCCATGGACCTGCATAGGATCTCACCCTACCACCTCCCCCATCTTGGTTTTAACCCAACCATGAAACACTAGCAAACCTGCCTGCCAGGATATTGGTTTCCCTCGAGCCCTTGCTGAACAAGAATCTGCGTCATAGAATATTACGCTCCCACCGATCAAAGACATGCCTCATAGGTGAAAAACGCCTGCTCTTTTTTATGAGTTCTTATGTTGGTGAGTCCCCTTCCACAAGAGGTTCCCATTCATTTTCTCAAGACCCCACAACAGCCTTTATGTTTCACTTGTACAGGCTTGTATATTTTTATTAAAATGAAACTTCAGTATCGTAGATGTTTGTGTTGCTATATTTTTAGGTGCTTTGATTTATTTGAACACAATGCTTGAGTTCCAGAACACAACCAGAGTCATGTTGAAATTAAGATGGAGATTCTATAGATGCTGGAATCTTGAAAAACTAATGATCTGCTGGTGGAACTCAACACGTCAAAATGAAATATCCCAATCTGAAACGTCAAATATTCATTCCCCACCACAGACGGTGCCTGACCTGCTAAATTCCTCCAGCATAGAGACATAAACTGCTGGAATAACTCAGTGGACAAGCAGCATCCGTGGAGAGAAGAAAATAGTGATGTTTCAGCTCGAGAGTCTGAAGAAGGGTCTCGCCCAGAAATGTCACCCATTACTTCTCTCCAAAGATGCTGCCTGTCCTGCAGAGTTACTCCAGCATGTTGTGTCTATCATTGCTGTAAACCAGCATCTGCAGCTCCTTCCTACACAAAGTTCCTCCAGCAGATTGTTTATTGCTTACAGTATGTCAAAAATTAATTAGAAACACCTTTTTTATTTGGAAACTTTCCCTTAACCCAGAATGTAGCTATTTCTTAAACACATGTCATGAATAACTTTAAACTAGAACGGTTGGGGGGAGGGACTCAAATAGAGAAAGCTAGTAGACAGTGTGTGAGGCAGGAAGCAGAGAAGGAAAGCACTCAGACCCAACATGTAGGGGAGAAAGAAGAAAAAGATAACAAACAGAGAATAAGAGGTGGTGGGTTTCTTAAATGTGTATATTTTAATGCTAGGAGCATTGTAAGAATGGTGGATGAGCTTAGAGCCTGGATTGACACCTGGAAGTATGATGTTGTGGCGATTAGTGAAACATGGTTGCAGGATGGCTGTGATTGGAAACTAAATATTCCAGGATTTTGTGCTTCGGGTGTGATAGAATTGGAGGTGCAAGAGGTGGAGGTGTTGCATTGCTTGTCAGTGAAGATATTACAGCAGTGCTTTGGCAGGATAGATTAGAGGGCTCGTCTCGGGAGGCTATTTGGGTGGAACTGAGAAATGGGAAAGGTGTAGCAACACTTATAGGGGTATATTATAGACTGCCTAATGGGGAGCAAGAATTGGAAGAGCAAATATGTAGGGAGATAGCAGATATTAGTAGTAAGCACAAGGTAGTGATTGTGGGAGATTTCAATTTTCCACACATAGACTGGGAAACACATTCTGTAAAAGGGCTGGATGGTTTGGAGTTTGTAAAATGTGTGCAGGATAGTTTTTTGCAGCAATACATAGAGGTACCTAATAGAGAAGGGGCAGTGCTGGATCTCCTGTTATGAAATGAGGCAGGTCAGGTGGTGGAGGTATGTGTTGGGGAGCACTTCGGGTCCAGTGCTCACAATACCATTAGTTTCAATATAAGTATGGAGAAGGTCAGAAATGGACCAAGGGTTGAGATTTTTGATTGGAGAAAGGCTAACTTTGAGGAGATGTGAAAGGATTTAAAAGGAGTGAATTGGGACATTTTGTTTTATGGGAAGGATGTAGAAGAGAAATGGAGGACATTTAAAGGTGAAATTTTAACAGTACAGAATCTTTATGTCCCTGTTCGGTTGAAAGGAAAGAGTAATAATTGGAAAGAGCCATGGTTTTCAAGGGAAATTGGACACTTGGTTTGTAAAAAGAGAGAGATCTACAATAATTAAATACAGCATGGAGTAAATGAGGTGCTTGAGGAGTATAAAGAATGTAAAAAGAATCTTAAGAAATAAATTAGAAAAGCTAAAAGAAGATATGAGGTTGCTTTGGCAAGTAAGGTGAAAGTAAATCCAAAGGACTTCTATAGCTATATAAATAGCAAAAGGATAACGAGGGATAAAATTGGTCCATTAGAGAGTCAGAGTGGACAGCTATCTGTAGAGCCAAAAGAGAAGGGGAAGATATTGAACAATTTCTTTTCTTCGGTATTCACCAAGGAGAAGGATTTTGAATTATGTGAGGTAAGGGAAACAAGTAGAGTAGCTATGGAAACTATGAGGATCAAAGAGGAGCAAGTACTGACACTTTTGAAAAATATAAAAGTGGTAAGTCTCCAGGTCCTGACAGGATATTCCCTAGGACATTGAGGGAAGTTAGTGTAGAAATAGCAGGGGCTATGACAGAAATATTTCAAATGTCATTAGAAACGGGAATAGTGCCGGAGGATTGTCGTACTGCGCATGTTGTTCCATTGTTTAAAAAGGGTTCTAAAAGTAAACCTAGCAATTATAGACCCATTAGTTTGGGTGGGCAAATTAATGGAAAGGATACTTGGAGATAATATATATAAGCATCTGGATTGAAGCCAGTTGCGATGCTAGTTGAAGGTGGTTGCAGGTACTGGAAGGTAAGACCTCCTTGGTGGAATAAAACTGGGTGAAAAAAAGGTCTTACCTTCCACCACCTGCAACCTCCGGCAACCACCTTCAACTAGCATCGCAACCGGCTTAGACTAAAAATTACCGATTTTTAAAACGGCAACCTATTTTTAGTCACGGCCGGTTTTGAATTTTTTTGAAATAATTGCCGGAACATAGAAGAAGCAGAAACCACTTTTGACCATTACAGAGACTGACAAAAACCTCTGGGAACCGCACGGAAACCTTGGGAGGGGCGCAAAGTGTCCAGAGGTTTCCGTTCAGGTTTCCTAAGTGGGACAGGGGCTTAAGTGTTCGGCACGGACGAGAAGGGCCAAGATGGCCTGTTTCTGTGCTGTAATTGTTATATAGTTATATGGTAATAAGGGAATAACTATGGTTCTGTAGAAGGGGAAAGTGATAGCTTTAAGATAAATGTCGGCCTTCGACAATTATTGAACATACCAAACTTAAAACAAACATTCATTTTCCCTTTTATGAGACTGTATTCTGCAAAGCAAAAGCAGCTTATGATAAATTGAATGCAGTTTTTTTTGTAATTATTCTACATTTCTTCTGGGATTATTATCAGAGTGTTCATCAGGTTTAAATGTTAGCAGCGGAAATACACTGGGGGGGGGGGGGGAAGAGAGGAATTACCATTTACCATCAATCGCGTTGCCTTCAAATTTTGCCCTTTGGAAAGTTGACCAATCTCACAAATGTGACAATAGTTACTAGAATTGAATTTATTGACACTGGATTATGAAACATTTAGAAGGAGCCACCCTTGTCATTTTAGACACTTTCGAATGATACCTGTTTGTGCTACATTTTACATTACAGGGAGCAAATGATACCAGGATGAACGTTTGCTGTGAATCCCCTTTGAATAGTCAAATAATTATACGTAACATACTCATTTATGGTTATTTAAAAAAGGTTATCCATGTCTTTAGAATTATGTGTCAAAAGCGTGCACAGCCTAAAGTTGTAGGACAACTTGTTCTATTTGATCTTATTTGATTGTGCACGCCAGATTGATTGCATTTGTCAAAACAGGGTGGACCACATGAAGGTTGCAATCTTCCACACCTTACATTAGATAACCTTAGGCCAAGGGAAAAAAACTCTTCACAGCAATATAACCCAAACACTGCTTTATTGCGATTAAAGCGAGAAGGTTTCCTTCACTTGATTTAGCAATATTTATCCTCTTTTCTTGTGGCACTTGATTAATTTAGTATTAGAGAAAATTGGATATTGGCCTGAATACACAAACTTCAGTACTCAGCAAATCTTAATTGCAGTCTATGCTGTTTAAATTTGTCAGTGCATCATATGATGTGAAGGGTGACCTTGAGAAAATAGCTCATAGGTCAATTATTTCTGCTGTATGCCAGGAGTAGCTAATCTGTAGATTTTAGTGCTTGAGAGGAATCAGCACAGTTGTCTGTTAGTTTTGAAAAAAATCCCCCCATTCACCACCTCTGAATCCCTGAAGGGATCCCCCCCATCCACCACCTCTCTACCACACGCACTAATGTAATTTGCGCCTTCATTACTTGAATTTTATTGACTTGGTCATCGTTAGAAATTTTATGGACATTAAGCATTTAATGGTAAACCACGAATATATAAAGGAATAGTTGATTACATGCCAAACCCAGGCCAAACAGTAGATAGCAGCACTGTTCCACAAAATAGGAAAGATTTATTAGCTCAATGGTAAAACATATTTTCACCCAACTACAATATTAAGTGTGTGTGTGTGTGTGTGTGTGTGTGAAACCACAGACACGTGCTCCAGAAAATACTGCACAATGGGGGAAATAAGTTTTTGAATTCTATTTGTGGTAATGTTGTGGAAAATAAAACAAGATGGTAAATTAAGAAAGCAGCAAGTGCTTGCCAGGATGATAACGAGATTGTTGTTAAATTAATATGTTCAATGAAAACTACGAAGAAAGGAAAGTGACATATTTTGAGAATAACAAAAACAAAATCAATGGAAAAACATTGACGATGGTCAGACAGGTAAAGATGCTGATATATACATCTTTAATTTTGCGACAGTAGTCCAATTTGCTGGCAGCAATGTCCATGTAAAAATTCAATGATTTGTCTGGTCGCTTTCGAGTTAAGGATATTTTTCCCCAGAGCAGAAGTCTTATTTATGATATCTGCAATCCCACCACTCACCGAGTTCCTCTTCCTCTCTCCTGCAATCACATTACCAGTGTAGCATCAAAATGCTCTGTGCACGAATGAATTTTATCTTAAACCGGATTAGTCACTCGGTGTATTTGCTAATAGGGTGAGTTCTGCTATAACTCAGGTTTCCATAACATGAATTGGATATAATATGAGTAATGAATCAGAAAACACTATTTGCATTATGTGCTGAATTGATTATAATGCAATTTAAATTGGAAGCTGGAGAACCACTTAAAAGTTACTTTAGATATTAACATGGAGAATAAATGCCGTCTTGGATTTAAGCAGTATTGGGGTTGTTTTTTCCATGTTACTTCTCCACAGTAATCAGTCTCTTAAGAACACAACTGTTACTTTGAGTGTGGGTTGCCATATGAAATTGATAAGCAATCACTTGTATTATCACTTGTGCTTTGATACTCTATTAAACAATGTAACATAAAATATTTAGTATTTTTAGCTTACAGTAACAAAAATTAATTAATTGCTATTAAAAATGATGTTTAATATTTAATAAAAGATATTTAATTCTGAAAATGCTGAGGAAAAAACATTGTTAGGAGTCCAAAACACTTTAGCCCCTAACCGCCTTTTTCCATTGACACAATTGTCTTTATGACACTTTTTCTATAACATTCGGTTTGTTAAGAATACATTTATTGCATTAAAACAGAACTACAGTACCTGTGTTGATCAGGGTCCATTATATGCACAATTAGCATGTGGAAGAAGGATACAGTCTGTGTAACAATACCAATCAGATCATAATGCTTGACTGATATCATTGTTGTGAAATACAATTTTTGCAAATGTGGATTACATCCCCTCATGTCCACTCAAGTTTCTTCTCAAAACCTTTCTTTGCACAACTTCTCACCCAACTGATTATTGCCTCAGCAACCCCTCTCAAACATCTCCACAACCACTCTTTGCCAATAATTATTACCATCTCCTCAAGATTTATAGTTTTGTCTCACCAACCCAATCTTCCCCACTGATCA
Source organism: Okamejei kenojei (assembly GCA_035221665.1). NCBI lineage: Eukaryota > Metazoa > Chordata > Chondrichthyes > Rajiformes > Rajidae > Okamejei > Okamejei kenojei. The sequence continues at coordinate 98,981,929 of CM069136.1, read as the reverse complement.
CACCCGCAATGGCAACCCAAATACTTGATTTTAACACGAATGGCAAGAGATGGAAGAAGGAGGGTCTTTCTGTGCAATACCATGTGAACTGTCCACCACAATTCTTTGCAACTGATGCAAAATTGACCATCAGAGCTTCAAGCCTTGCATGAATGTCATTGACAAACTGACACAAGTTGTTACGGAGCATCATCACCTCAATGTTGATCTCTGACTAGGAGCCAATATAGGACAGTGGACACCGAAATGAAGGGTCAATGGAAGTTTGTAAATTTCAACTCGAACAGCAGAGTTTTGAATGAGCTCAAATTCATACCCAAGGGAATGCCATGGGTCAACCAGGAGATATTCCTTTTAATTTTATTTAATAGAATACAGACTGGTAAAGTTGACATTTATTGTTCAATCCTCATTGTGTCTACATTGAAAATTAGATTAACAATGGTGGGTCTGAAGGCATTTTTAGAACAGACCTATAAAGATGGCAAATTTCCACCGCTAGTTATTTTGGCTCGCCATTACCAGAACTAGTTAATGTTATTTTTAGATTTATTATGTTACGGTAATTTAAATTCCACAGCAGAATTCAAACATGCAATTCAAAATCTGTATGTAGACTTCTACTTCTTTCACATCTTCTTTTCCAATGTTCAAGACACCACATACACCCTTCAACTCTTTAATAACTTTTAGTTATGAGGCCCCCCAGTCATTCATCTTTACCATGGATGTCAAGTCTCTCTACACCTCCATCCTCTACCAGGAAGGTCTCAAGGTCCTCCGATTCTTCCTTGAACAGAGACCCAACCGATTTCCCTCTTCAAACACTCTGCTTAGCAGAGCTTGGCCTCACCCTCAACAACTTAGCTTTTAACTCCACTCACTTTCACCAAGTTAAAGATGTAGTCATGGACACTCGCATGGGTCCCAACTACGCCTGCCTTTTTGTTGGGTACATTGAACAGTTCTTGTTCCAAGCACAACTCTTTAACTACTACATTGACAACTGCATCAGGGCTACTTCCTGCAACCGTGCAAAACTCATGGACTTCATTACATTCGCGACTAACTTCCACCCTCCCATCTACATCGCTTGAACTTTCTCTAACACCTTTGTTGATCTCTCTGACTCCACCACAGGGAAAGACTATTGACTGATGTCCACAACAAACCGATTAACTCCCACAATTATCTTGACTACATTTCATCCCATCCTGCTTCTTTCAAAAATGCTATCCCCTACACTCGATTCTTCCGTCTCCAAAGGGTCAATTCCCCAGATGTGGTTTTCTGTAAGAGGAGACCCAATATTCCCATTCTAAAGTAAACATGCCATCTTCCCCACCCCCACCTCCCGTCATAGACGGATCCCTCACCTTCGTCTCTTCTGTGTCCTGGAGTTCTGCCCTCACTCTATCTTCCCCCAGACACAACAAGAAAAGAGTTTCCCCTGGCCCTCACCTTTCATCTCACTAGCATCCACATCCAACACATCATCCTCAGACATTTCTATCACATTCAATCTGATTCCAATACTAGTCACATCTTCCCATCTCCATCCCTTTTCTCCTTCCACAGAGACCGCTCCTTCCGCAAGTCCTTGGTTCACTCACCTCTTCACACCCAAGCCATCCCTTCCCAGGTAACCTCCCTTGCAATCGTAGGGGATGTAACATCTGTCCTCATACCTCTTCCCTTGACTCGATCCAGCGCCAGCAGTCCTTCCAGATGAGACAACTGTTCATGAGCACCGCTTCTAACCTGAACTACTGCATGTGCTGTTCCCGATGTGTACAACGGTGAGATCAAGCATAGACTCGGAGATTGGTTCGCTGAACACTTACATTAGGTAAGCCAAGACGTACTGGATCTCTGTTTGCTAAACATCTTGACTCCCATTCCCATTCTCATACTGACCTTTCTGTCCTAGGCCTCCTCCATTGGTAGCATAAGGCCACAAAGAAAATGGAGGAAAATCACCTTATTTTGTCTGGGTAGCTTACAACCAAATGGTATGAACATTAAATTCTCCCATTTTAAGTAACTTCTATGACCTCTTCCCTTCCCCTTTATAACCTTCCCACCTCACCTAACACTCCCCCCTGTCTTTTTTCTCCATATGCTTCTTTGCCATGATTCTCCTCCAATTTTAGCTAATTTCCACAAATTATCTCCCTCTTTCTCCTCTTCTACCTCCACCCCCTCCTCTAAAAGTCCAATAACCAACCACCGTTCACAACTGTGTATCCCTTTTGGGCTCACATTTGTCTCTATCCAAAGATCAGCCTATCAGGGGATCACCTTGCTGGCCCTGATTTCTCCTTTTTTTTCCTTCTAGTTTCCCCCCCCCCCCCACACTTCCTACTACATTCAGTCTGAAGAAGGGTCCTGACCTGAAACGTCACCTACCTATTTTCTCCAGAGATGCTGCCTGGCCTGCTGAGTTACCCCAGCTTTTTTTTTTTGTCTATCTTTAACAATTGTAAATCATCAAAACACCAGGTAAACAGGAAATTATCTCATTTTCAAACAGTTTCAGCAAATAAACCAGATCAAAATGCACTTAAACCATAGAGAAAAAAAATGCTGTCAGTTTTTGTTGGAGCTAAGTGTTAAATGTTAGCTTTCCTCGTAAAGTAGCATTTTGGGCCTTGAAGTTAAATGATTAAAATGCAAATTGAAAAAACATAACCACTCCCAGAGAGCTTTGAATTGCACCTTTCCAATTCCTTATCTTTCCACTTCAACATAACACTATTGCACTCAGTATTCTATCCAGATTTTCCTATTGACAAGTATGAAAGGTTGAATTTAACACCTGGGCATGGAGTGGAAATGGAATTGAGGTGAATAGTTAATTGTTAGCAATGATAACAAAGTAGCTTCTTAATTCTGTATTAACGATCAGCCCTACACCCAAGAATTGTTAAGGGCCAATTAACTTTCATATCAGCAGGAAAACTGCCCATTGACATTTCTTAATCACAAATTCCAATGGCAACCACAGGCACCATTTAGTTCAAATTGAAGATATCCTTAGCATTGCTATTCAAATCCGTTCTCAAAAGGCACATCCCCTCAGAAATCATAATTACAACTGTAAAGAAGGAGTGAAATTATCAAATCTCGTGGCTTCTCATCACTCCCATTTGTAGACATTATTCTGACTGGAATATCTTCACCTTTGCCAAGTAAATGAACATATTACTGCCAACAACTATTTTGTTCAAGGTTCCATCCAAACAAATGCAGCACATTAATCTGCAATCAGCCTCTATTGAGTTTGGATGCATGCACTAATCTGAGTGGAACACCCAACAAAAGACACATGATTTTAATACAACTCGTATGAAAGTGTTCATTTCACAGCCAGTTATTTGAATCCTAAAAAGGTTGTTATAATTACAATCTGGCAATCTAATACAGTAGTTACATTTTGTGTAAATAATACATAAAATTCCTAAGGCTTATGAAACATTGTCACAAAGTAAAAGAACGTGCACTGCCTGGATGAAGATAACATTTTATACATACTAGGTATGTACTTGTGTGATGGATTGCAGATGCAATGAACATTTTCAAATGTAACACTATATAATGCTGCAAGTCAATGTAGTGCACACCTGAAGTCAGTTGGTAAAATGTATTGAAGAAATAATTGTATTAGATTCAACTAATGTCATTTTAACTGCCAGCAGTCAATTGTGAAATGGTATGTGCATGGTATCTGATATTTATCAGCAAACTAAAACTGATAAATAAAATCCTTTCCATCGCTTAAACCAAGCACTGGATATACAGATATACACATACACATGTGTATTTATCCTGTAGCTTTAGGAATTATGAAACAAAAACTGGTAACCACCTTTCTATTGCAGATGGTAATATGGAGTTCATCATCTCATCACTTGCCGTATGGAGTTTCAAGACAGTCCTACTAATTACAGTATTTTACTGAACTTTATCCTGACACCTGTGTTCAATTGTTTGCATGGTCGCCCCCTCTATATCCAAAACTGGAATCTTACCTCTCTTCTGAATGCTTAAGATATTCAAGAAGGAATATTACAACACCACCTGCAACAATGTTCACTGTCAGTGTACAGTATCACTGTGAAGTCTCGTACCGCTTCTGGACTGAACTGAAATGTCTCTTAGGACATGTACAGTATATTAAATATTGCTTTGATAGTACTACAAAAGGAATACGTTGCACTTAAGGAATTATCACCAGTAGCCTTGTGAAAAGATATCCATTAAATTAACAGCTTCTGAAATAAAGGGTTATCCATTCATGATTTTGTTCTTTGTAAAATCCTGATGCATGCAAATTAGATGTTGAATTTTCTGCATTACAAAAGCATTTAAATAATATCTGATTGACTATGTAGGTTTAGAATATTTTACATTTATGAAGGGGTGTACAAATGCAAGAGCAACATTTTGTAGTTTGAAATAAATTAGAAAAAACTGGAAATATGCAGTGAAGGCAAAATCTATACAAATGGCGAGTGAGTTAATGTTTCTGATTGTAAACATTTATCAGAAGCTTCAACCGGAAATATTAACTGTTTTTCTCTTCACAGATGTCGCCAGGCCTATTAAGTATTTCCAGCAGTATCTGTTTTATATAAAAGCACAATATGTTTTTTGTTAAATAATGGGATATTAAGAAAAAGTAAATTCCATCTCCTACAATTTAATATAATTGGTGTATATTTTGAAAGATTCAGGCTCTTAAATCATATAATGAATGAATGAATGAATACTTTATTGTCACAGTTAAATTATTTGCCTGCATACCCAAGTTATGCAATTGTCACCACATAAAGAGCGATTACAAAGTTACAAAGTATCCCGCGGCAGGTCTATCTTTGTTCTTCCTCTCTCCCCCCACGCCGGGTGTTCCTTCCCACGAAAAACTCAGCTAAGAGGTAATTTTCCTCTGTTGACCAATCTTCCTACCTGCTCGACAGGATATAAAAGCCCATTCAGTTGCTCTTAACCCTGCAATAGCACATTACCATTGAAGATAAACTACCTTCTGCCATCTCTGATCACAGCAATAAAAAAGGGAGCTTTCATAAGTTAATAGGTTGGAGGACAGAATTAGGCTATACGGCTCACCAAATCAATTCTGCCATTTAATCATGGCTGATCCATCTTTCCTTCTCAACCCCGTTCTCCTGCCTAATTACTTTATGACATAGTTCTGTGACACAGTGGTGGAGCAAGGTGTCATGATGCTGTAGTAGTTAATGCCACCGCCTCACAGATCCAGGGACCCAAGTACTGTGAAACTCTCTTTGGTATAAATCAGTATCTGCAGTTTGCATTTTCATTCCCCGACGTATTGGCTTCTTCCATAGCCCTAAGATGTGCTGGAATGTTCATTGGTTGCTGAAAATTACCTTTCACTGTAGGTTAAAGTGGCAAAATGAAACAAAAGGGAGTCTGATGAATGTGAGGGACTGAATGGCTTTTTTTGGTGCCACGATCAGCTTATGTATCGATAATGATGCTGTACAATTTTGTCAAATTCAAGTGTAGCAGGTATCTTGGTCTAAAGTTTAATTAACCAGGCATGCATCCTCTGCAATCACATATTGATAATTAGGATTCAAAGCGTATTTAATAACTTGGAATTAGAATACCATCAAGAGTGAAGATAAAGTTGAGAACACCAGCATGGGACTGTGTGATTGCCACAACTGCTGGAGATGCTGCATTCAGGATGATATAAAAAATCCTTAGAACAAAATGCCCATTGGGTTTCCTTAACCAAAATTATTGAATAAAATGTTGACAAATATCACATTGGAATATACTTAACTGTAGGAGCAGTGCTGGACACACTGTTTATAGATGCTAGATGCAGTTAAAGATGTCACACCTTAAGGAAGCTGTCAAGAGATATGTGCCCAAAATTATCTAGAGACTTTTTCAGCTGACAACATCTATTGAAACATCATGTTCCATCCAAATTTTTTGTCGAGTGCTTAAATGGTTACGATTCAGGGAACCAAAATATGAAAATAGACTTAAATGAGTCTGTTAAAATGTAAAAAAAAAACATGTGGATAGCATGAGTGACTCTGATTTACAGAGTTGACTTGTCAGCCAGTGCTACATTTGGTCCATCTCAAAACTGAACAGAACTGCATTTTTCGTTTCTAACTACAAAGTATATCATCAAACCACAATTTACAATAGAAACCTTTTTTGCACATTTCCTCCTTCAAAAGGTTCCCCATATAAAAACATTCAAGCACCTTTTAGTTACATGTTATATGGTGACTCATTGACATGTAAGACAGGTTGTGGGTGGATTTGAAAAGATCCCAGCAGCTGGTAATGTCGCTTTGATTTGCTGAATTCTTGCCAGATAGAACATTATGTTTGTAGGATACGAATGATACTCTAAGCTACTAGGGCACTAAGAATATAGTTTAGTTTAGTTTATTGCCACGTGTAGCGAGGTACAGTGAAAAGCTTTGGTTGCGTGCTATCCAGTCAGCAGAAAGACAATTCATGATTACAATCGAGTCATTTACAGTGTATAGATACATGATAAGGGAATAACGTTCAGTGCAATGTAAAGCCAGCAAAGACCGATCAAGTATCCGATCCTATTCTTTGCCATTTCCCACCAATGGAAACAAAGATTCATTAATTACACGTATAATTGAATGATAAACCTACCACATGTTAGTCTAAAGCCAGAAAGTGCACTGCAACTAATGTTCCAGGAAACTACCAGATGAACAGCAGAATCATTTTAATTACTGGAGATGGTCAACAAAATATTTCTTAGGAAGACACTGCTTAATAGTTGTTTTAATTAGTCCGAAGGCAATGACATTGCACTTTTAAATTCCTTCCCTATCGTAACCACCAGATGGCGCCAGCAATGGCTGCCTCGCCAACAGTCTGTCTGTCCCTTCCTTCTTTGTTGTATGTTTGTATGTGTTAAATCTATGTTTTTAGTGTTCTTTAGCTTGTTTTATGTGGGGCGTGGGGGAAACTTTTTCTAATCTCTTACCTCGACGGAGATGTAATTTTTCTCCGTATCTTATCTCCATCCTCATTGTGGACTAACATCGAGGAGTTGGCGGCCTCTGCTGAAGACCGACTTCAAGAGCTCCACCGCGGGAGCCTGCCGCACTTACCGTCGTGGAGCTGGCAGTCCCTTTGCCAGGGATTGATCTCTTAGCTCCAGCCGCAGGGGCCTGCGGACTTTAACATTATGGAGCTTGCGGTTTTTGGTTAGAGACCGACTTTGGGAACACCAAGCAACATGAGCTTCGACCGCCCCGACGCGGGAGCTTCAATCGCTCCGACGTGGGAGCTTTGACCGCCGGCTGCGGGAGCTTCGATGCCCCGACTGCGGATGGTTCGACTGCCCCGACCACGGGAGAATAAAAAGGAAGATGATTAGACTTGATTGCCTTCCATCACATGAGGAATGTGGGGAATCCACTGTGGTGGTATATTTGTGTTTACTTTTATGAAGTTGTGTGTCGTGTTGCTTTTTTTTAAGTATGGCTGTACGGTAATTCGAATTTCACTGTACCTTAATTGGTACACGTGACAATAAACTGAGCTTGAAACCTTGATTTAAATCTATTATTCCATTCAATGGATTCCTGGTAATGAAGATAGATCACATATGAATAGAATACATGATGGATTTAAGACATGTCTGTGCTCCATAGTTGCCACTAAGAGGCGCAACATCCATTCATATTGACATTCTCTATTATTTAGAGTATCTTCATTTCAATTGCTTCCAATCGGAATATGGCGAGGAATCAATTAAACTTTGATTAGCCACGTAACAGATGGAAATATAATGCTGTTGACTAACATTACAAATGGTGCCTTTTGCTGCTCTCGACATTCTTAGACTTTAAACAACAAGATGACAAACAAATTGGGTTGGATCTTGCTAAATACTCAGTTCAGTTTATTGTCACGTGTACCAAGGTACAGCGAAAATCTTTTGTTGTGTGCAAAAGACAATAAATTATTACAATCATGCCATTTACAGTGTATAGGTACATGATAAGGAAATAAAGTTTAGTGTAAGGTAAAGCCAGCAAAGTCTACTCAAAGATAGTCCGAGGGTCACCAATGAGGTGGATAGTAGTTTAGGACTGCTCTGTAGTTGTGGTAGGAAGACTCAGATGCTTGATAACAGCTGGGAACAAACTGTCCCTGAATCTGTCCCTGAAAATTACATTGTAACACTGCTCTGCATTTTGCCTGATGGGAGAGGGGTAAACAGGGAGTGGCCAGGGTGCGACTCATCCTTTATTATGCTGCTGGCCTTGTCGCGACAGTGTGAGGTATAAATGGAAGGGAGGTTGGTTTGTGTGATGGACCGGACTGCACCCACAATTTTGTTGTAATTTCTTGCCGTCCTGGATGGGCCTGTTCCCAAACCAAGTTGTGATGCATCCCGATACTGTCAATAGTACCAATGAAAAGGCTAGCATCATTAAAGGATAGTGGATCTGGGACGTTAAGGCGTGCACACTTGTGCACAGGCCGAATATGTTAACTTGCTCCAACTCTGCCAAATAACATGGAGCCCAGCCTTGCCAAGATTCGTGCCCATTACGCTGGGAATGTCAACTCGCAGATCTGGAATCATTTTAAATTTGGGACAGAAATACAAATAATATTGATTTGGATAAGGATCACAAATCTAGAATCAGAAGGCAAAGGAAATTACTTTATTTAAAAAAAAATTATTCTGTTCAACTTAATGTTTTTAAATTACTTAAGTATTTTAACCAACTTAACTTTTTGAAGTGAAAAGTTTTTTTTTAATTATTTATATAAAATGTTGAAGACTTTTAAAGGTCATTGAATGCAGGGGCAGACAAAGTTGGGTTATGGGCCTGTCACATTTAAGTGATTTTTTAGGCGACTGCAGGAGACTATGCAGTCGCCACATGGTCGCCACATGTTCGCAGGTGGTTGCCGGGGAGTTGCCTTCATGGCCGTGAGGGGTTCCCGCATTCTGGGAACTATTCACGGCCTCATTATGGTCGCCATGAATTTTTCAACAAGTAGCAGCGACTAGAATGAAGCCGCCTTGGAGAGTAGCGAGAATTCTCGTGCCGTAGGTGAGTTGCCATGAGGTCCTAGTGGGTTGCCAGGAGGTCAAAGGTTTTCAGAGGTTCTTGTAGGTTGTAGCCGGTGCTGACCGGTGAATTGGCTCATTGAGAAAAAAAAGTTAAGCAGTACTTTTAAGAACCAAGGATAATCGACCGGTAATATTAATGTCCGCCAAACTTCACAACTGTGCATCTCTGGCTTCTTAAAAGTTGTCTCCACTCATTCTCCACCCTTCTCCCCCACTCTTTTAAATGACTTACCGTACACTGTGTGTTAGCCGTCTTTTTACAGCGCCAACCTTCCTGTTCATCGCGGAGTGTGTCTGTTTCACCTTTGCTTTACACTGTGTGAATTTTTTAGACAGCGCTCCCCCCACTTGCCCTATCCCCCGCCTGCATAATGGGCTGGTGAAGGAAGCAATGTGTTTGTGTGTGTGTGTGTGTTCCACTCTGACAGTCGCCGTTCCAGTTGCCAGTTTTTGCTGACAGTCTGCTGAAAAATCACCTAAGTGGGACAGGTCCATTAGGATTTTGCTTCCTGTCAAAACTTTCAGGATTATTTGATGGATACAACCTATTTTCTGGCTACAGGAAGTTTGCCATTGGACTCCAGGAAGAATTGATCCTACATGATTGGCCCTCCACATCCAGACCAAGTAAATACAATATAAGTATAAAATGCAACCTATTACTGTACTGAGGTAAAATTCTGAACTAAAACAGTAAATATCCCTCAAAATCTAGAATATCCTACAGAATAATGACAGAATCAGGTGGAGAGATGGCAGATGGAGTTTAAACAGGTGTGAGATGTTGCACTTTGAGAGGTTAAAAGTGGAGGATATGTGGAGAATGGGGGTGCTTGGATCGTGTGAAGGCAGAAAAGGTTAATTGATCTTGGTAATATGTTTGGCACAGATATTATGGACTAAAGGGCCTGTTCTTGTTCTGTACTCTTCTATGTTCTATTTTATATGCATCCTAACTCATGTGAGGATTTGTCTGTATGTGACAAACTATCGAGTTTCTTAATTTCAACAATTTAAAAAACAAAAGCTGTATTAATATTACATTGTAGTTATACAATATTACATTATAGTAATATGATAAATTCAGAGCTAATATTTAGTAAAGACCAGAGTGTAGAATCATGAAACTACAGATGCGGGTTTATGCAAAAGATCACAAAGTGCTGGCGTACTTAGCAGGTTAGGTGATGGTTTCGGATAAGGACCCTTCTTCCCAAAGGGTCCCAACCCAAAGTCACCTATCCACATTCTCCAGAGATACTGCTGGACCCGCTGAGTTACGCCAGCATTTTGTTTAGTGCTTTTAGTAAGGAACAACTGATTAACAAAACTCTTGTATAAAAACATCGTAAAGGGATGGAAATACCATACATGCAAACAGCTAACACAGAATGACAGAGCACATCACATTATTGTTTATTTTTTAACTCGTATTTTGGCTATGAAAAGAATAGATAAAACAGAAAATGTTGGAGACACTGATCAGGCCAGGTTGCATCCAATAAAAGAGAAACTGAACTAACGTTCAGGTTTGGAGACCCTCAATCAAAAATCAGACAAAGTCTCTTTGACCTGAAACATTGTGCATTCAACAGTTTCTGCCCGACTTCTGACCAGGATAATCTAATCCATGTATGTTATTTCAAAATACACTGTTGGAATGCAGGAGAGGGAACATTCATACATGGAAAAGGGGGGAATATTGGTCCAATTGTTGATTTCCTCATTTAAGACTTGCTCTGCGGTAATAGATAACACAGACGATATTTGAACCTTAGGGAAAAGGTTTTTTTTAAATTTTATTTGTTATTTTTCTGTTCCTCTCCACATTTTAGACATTGCACAGTCTGCCTTTGTGCCATGGGGATTTCTCCATTTTGTCGCTATGTTAAGATCATAAGATTACCAGAAATGTGAGGAGGATGCATCTTTCTGACTTAAGGTGAAGAGTTCACACAAAGTTTGGTATAATTCAGTTGCAGTAGCTGACGTTTTGTCCCAATATATCAGCAAAGGCCTGTTTCCATAAACCGTCCTAGAATGGTTGTCTGATTTTCTGCCATTTGCTGTGTGCAATGCCTGGGATATATCTGCCTGTCTGGGGTGGAAGATTGCAACCTTCACGTGGTCCGCCCTGTTTCGACTAATGCAATCAACTCGACATGCACAAACGGAAGATCAAATAGAACAAGTTGTCCAACAACTTTAGGCTGTGCACGCCACATGAAAGAAGAAGAATCTGCCTGACTGGATGACCCCATAAAGTCATTGAGAAATGCAGCATGGAAATATGTCCTTCAGCCAACCAAGCCCGCGCTGACACTCAATCACCACATCCTTTGTTAATTGTTAAGACAATTTCTCTTAATTTTCCTCACATTCTCATCAACACTCAATTATAAGGTCATAAGGTCATGTGATAGTAGAATTAGGCCATTTAGCCCATCAAATCTACTCCGCCATTCAATCGTGGCTGATCTATCTCTCCCTTCTAGCACTATTCTCCTGCCTATTCACCATAACCTCTGACACCTGTACTAATCAAGAAGATTATCCCATTCTTCTCCACAGCTTAATTAACCTATAAACCTGCATGTCTTGTGATGAACAAGGAAAGAAAAAACAAATGGCCAGAAGGAGACCCAGAGTCAAGATGAAACCCAGATCTCTACCACTGTAAGGCAATGGCTCAAAACTAATTAACCTTTATCAAGACAATTATCTTCCTCAAAATTAGCTGAATACACAAAAACAAATCATCTGATCATCACAAAGCTCACACAAACTATTGCTCATAACCTAGTTGTCCATGTCCTACATTTCAACAGATTCTTGACTTCAAAATAACATTATAGGCTGCAAAGCTCTTTGAAAGAGATATGACGGATGCAGCATATGAATGCAGGTCTTTTTTCCCTGTAAATAAATATATCTCTAAGGCAGATGTGTAATTTCACCTGAAACGTTTTAAGCTTTGGGGAATCTATCTCACATATATATTCAATATAGAAACATAGAAACATAGAAAATAGGTGCAGGAGTAGGCCATTCGGCCCTTCGAGAAAGAGATAGAGATGTGATCATGGTTGATCATCCAACTCAGTATCCTGTACCTGCCTTCTCTCCATACCCCGTGATCCCTTTAGCCACAAGGGCCACATCTAACTCCCTCTTAAATATGGCCAATGTACTGGCCTCAACTACCTTCTGTGGCAGAGAATTCCACAGATTCGCCACTCTGTGTGAAAAATGGTTTTCTCATCTCGGTCCTAAAAGACTTCCCCTTTATCGTTAAACTGTGACCCCTTGTTCTGGACTTCCCCAACATTGGGAACAATCTTCCTACATCTAGCCTGTCCAACCCCTTAAGAATTTTGTAAGTTTCTATAAGATCCCCCCTTAATCTCCTAAATTCCAGCGAGCACAAGCAGAGTCTATCCAGTCTTTCTTCATGTGAAAGTCCTGCCATCCCAGGAAAAAGTCTGGTGAACCTTCTCTGTACTCCCTCTGTGGCAAGAATGTCTTTTCTCAGATTAGGAGACCAAAACTGTACGCGATACTCCAGGTGTGGCCTAACCAAGACCCTGTACAACTGCAGTAGAACCTCCCTGCTCTTGTACTCAAATCCCTTTGCTATGAATGCCAACATACCATTCGCTTTCTTCACAGCCTGCTGCACCTGCATGCCTACTTTCAATGACTGGTGTACCATGACACCCAGGTATCGTTGCATCTCCCTTTTTCCTAATCGGCCACCGTTCAGATAATGGTCTACCCTCCTGTTTTTGCCACCAAAGTGGATAACCTCACATTTATCCACATTATACTGCATCTGCCATGCATTTGCCCACTCACCCAACCTATCCAAGTCACCTTGCAGCCTCCTAGCATCCTCCTCACAGCTAACAATGCCCCCCAGCTTTGTGTCGTCCGCAAACATGGAGATGTTGCATTCTATTCCCTCATCCAGATCATTAATATATATTGTAAATAGCTGGGGTCCCAGCACTGAGCCTTGCAGTACCCCACTAGTCACTGCCTACCTTTCTGAAAATGACCCGTTTATTCCTACTCTTTGCTTCCTGTCTGCCAGTCAGTTCTCTATCCACATCAACACTGAACCCCCAATACCGTGTGCTTTAAGTTTGAATGCTAATCTCTTATGTGGGACGTTGTCGAAAGCCTTCTGAAAGTCTAGATATAACACATCCACAGGTTCTCCCTTATCCACACTACTAGTTACATCCTCGAAAAAGTCTATAAGATTCGTTAGACATGATTTACCTTTCATAAATCCATGCTGACTTTGTCCAATGATTTCACCACTTTCCAAATGTACTGCTATCCCATCTTTAATAACTGACTCTAGCATTTTCCCCACTACCGATGTTAGACTAACTGGTCTGTAATTCCCTATTTTCTCTCTCCCTCCCTTTTTAAAAAGTGGGGTTACATTAGCTACCCTCCAATCCTCAGGAACTACTCCAGAGTCTAAAGAGTTTTGAAAAATTATCACTAATGCATCCACTATTTCACGGGCTACTTCCTTAAGTACTCTGGGATGCAGCCTATCTGGCCCTGGGGATTTATCGGCCTTTAATCCATTCAATTTACCTAATACCACTTCCCGGCTAACCTGGATTTCACTCAGTTCCTCCATCTCATTTGACCCCCAGTCACCTGCTATTTCCGGCAGATTATTTATGTCTTCCTTAGTGAAGACAGAACCAAAGTAGTTATTCAATTGGTCTGCCATGTCCTTGTTCCCCATGGTCAATTCATCAGTTTCTGACTGCAAGGGACCTACATTTGTTTTAACTAATCTTTTTCTCTTCACATATCTATAAAAACTTTTGTAGTCCGTTTTTATGTTCCTTGCCAGTTTTCTTTCATAATCTATTTTCCCTTTCCTAATTAAGCACTTTGTCCTCCCCTGCTGGTCTTGAATTTCTCCCAATCCTCTGGTAGGCTGCTTTTACTGGCTAATTTGTATGCTTCATCTTTAGGTTTGATACTATCCCTGATTTCCCTTGTCATCCACGGATGCACTATCTTCCCTAATTTATTCTTTTGCCAAACTGGGAAGAACAATTGTTGTAGTTCATCCATGCAGTCTTTAAATGCCTTCCATTGCATATCCACCGTCAACCCTTTAAGAATCACTTGCCAGTCTATCTTAGCCAATTCCGGTCTCATACCCTCAAAATTACCTTTCTTTAAGTTCAGAACCCTTGTTTCTGAATTAGCAGTGTCACTCTCCATCCTAATGAAGAACTCAACCATATTATGGTCACTCTTGCCCAAGGGGCCACGCACAACAAGACTGCTAACCAACCCTTCCTCATTACTCAGCACCCTGGCTAGAATAGCCTGCTCTCTCGTTGGTTCCTCTACATGTTGGTTTAGAAAACTATCCCGCATACATTCCAAGAAATCCTCTTCCTCAGCACCCCTGCCAATTTGATTCACCCAATCTATATGTAGATTGAAGTCACCCATTATAACTGTTTTACCCTTGTTGCACGCTTTTCTAATTTAATGTTTGATGCCATCCCCAACTCCACTACTACTGTTAGGTGGCCTGTACACAACTCCCACTGGCGTTTTCTGCCCCTTAGTGTTTCGCAGCTCTACCCATATCGATTCCGCATCCTCCAAGATAATGTCCTTCCTTTCTAATGCGTTAATCTCCACTTTAACCAGCAAAGCTACTCCACCTCCTTTTCCTTTCTGTCTATTCCTCCTGAATATTAAATATCCCTGGATGTTCAGCTCCCAGCCTTGGTCACCCTGGAGCCATGTCTCCGTGATCCCAACTATATCATATTAATTAATAACTATCTGCACATTCAACTCATCCACCTTAATTACGAATGCTCCTTGCATTGAGACACAAAGCCTCAGGCTTGTTTTTACAACACTCTTACCCCTTATACAATTATGTTGAAAAGTGGCCCTTTTTGATTTTTGCCCTGGATTTTTCTGCCTGCCACTTTTACGTTTCACCTTGCTACCTATTGCTTCTAACCTCATTTTACATCCCTCTGTCTCTCTGCTCATGCTCCCATCCCCCTGCCACATTAATTTTAATCCTCCCTGACAGCACTAGCAAACACTCCCCCAAGGATATTGGTTCCCTTCAAGCCCAGGTGCAGACCGTCCTGTTTGTACTGGTCCCACCTCCCCCAGAACTGGTTCCAATGCCCGAGAAATTTGAATCCCTCCCCTTTGCCATAGATGCGGTCCAAGATCAGCACCTTTAAAACCCTTATTTTTTATAAATCCATACTGGTATAGTTGCCTGAGCAAACCTTACAGTTAGGCTCAAGTCTGTACGTGTCCAATGACCACGATATCAGTTCCAGCAGAGGTCACAAGATAGCCAATGAGATTACTTGGAGTATTGAGACCGTTGCTATGGTCCAACACCTACTGAGACAGAGAATAACTAACTTAACACAGAGCAAAGACTGAATTATTGACCATTCGGGTCTTGTTTCTTCCATTTACTCACTTGGATAAACTTACTGACCCACCAGGGAACCCACAATACTCTTTTTTAAATCCTTTGTTGACCGCATGTGGGCTTTCTGTAAAGAATCAGAATCAAATGTTAATTGGAATATTAAGGTGATGTGATAGCAAAGGTAGATGAAAGGTTGTATCATTGAACCAGTACAGAAGAACTGCAAATGGATGAGTGTTATTATATAACAGGGGGGTATCAGTGAAGAAGGATTGGCACAGCGTGCAAGTGTTTTTGCTGGTACCTCATGGTAACCTTGAAGGAACTGGTTCCTGATTTCAGATGCTGTCTGCCTGGAGTTTGCTGTTTTTTATGACAATGTGTGTTAATTCCAAGAGCTAATGTTTCCCCAACGCTCTAAAGCTGCCCTAGCAGGTTAAATGATTCCTACAGTAGGTTAATGGCTAGAAGAATCAAAGGGGGGGTTGATGGGCAAATATGGAGAATATTGGTCAAAGTGGATCAGGGAAATAAGGAGAAGGGGAGTGGGAACTGATGGGATTTTGGGAGCCAGCATTGACTTAGTGGGCTGAATGGCCTCTTTCTGCATTGTTGACAGAAGATAACATTTACAGAGCACATAACAGAGGCATGGACAAGGAAGAAAACTCTGGAATGGAGGCTGAGAACGAGTTGAAGAATATCTGGTGAGAAAATGATGGGATGAAATGAAGAAAAGTAATGTTAGATGTTTTAGGAGATATTAGGCTAAGTGGGACCCATTGGGTTCCTGTCACACAGGAGGCTTGGTCCCCTAAAGCAATATTCCACCACTCACCGTTAGCACCAACTGCACAGGTGCAGCTCATTTCCCCTTGACCCTAGCACTCTCTCCCGCTCCTCTTCAACCTCCCTCTTCTTTTCCCTCCCCCTCCCCCAATCACCCCCTCACCTCTCTCCCTCTCCTTTCCCTTACCTTCAGTTCACAACTCCTCTCTCCACTCTACCCCGTCCTATCACTCTACCACCCACTATCCCTCCTCACCTCCAATGCCCTCCTCTCCCTTTATTCCCCACTTCCCCCTCATCTATGCTCCCCCTCCTCTCCCTCTATTCCCCCTCCTCCCCCACTCTTCCTCCTCACCTGCTCCCTCTTCCCTCTACCCTACCCTCTGCCAATCCCTCACATCTCCTTTTCCCTACCCTCAGTGACTCCCTCCCTCTCTCCCTCCATAACTCCTCTCCCTTCACTATTCCCCTCCTCTCCCTCTATCCCCTCTCCTCCCCCACACTCCCTCGTCACCTCCTCAGGATCTTGAGGTTGTCGCTCCTCTCCCTTTTTGCGTCCCCGGAGGAGCATCAGCCGTCGGCCCCCTTAAAGCCAGGCCTCAGATCCTCGGCTCGGCCCGGAATCACCAGCAGCTATGCCTGCGCCCGGGCAGGGGCGTGGGGCTGGGTGGAGAGCTTGGAGAAAGGATGGGGCAAGAGCCATGCGGGAGAGGGGGGTATCATGGGGGAGGGGGGCAGGAGCCAGCAAGGGGGACCAGAGGGGAAGGGGCTGGAGCTGTGAGGCGTTGCTATGGTGGTGTGTTTGGGACTCACAGCAGGTGCTGGACGCTGTCCTCCGTCGGGATTAGACTCTCCACTTCCCGTTTGGTGACATCTCCGACTCCGCGCCGGGCCACTTCCGGTCCCTTCGAAAATTATGTCCAGTTGCCACCCACAGCGTCCCTCAGCTCCAGTAAAGACACGATGGCACAGGAAGGGGCGGACCGTCCCAGGGAGTTACAGAAGAGACCAAAATGCACGGCGCTGACTGGCAGGAGCGGAAATCAATCTGCTCATGCGTGGTTTTTACGATTTTTAAACCTCGCTAACTTTTACAATATACTACCAATCGGAACAAAACTTGCTGCACTCGCAGCACAGGAGAACGGTAAGTGAGCTAACGGAAAAATTGTAGCGCGTACCATTTTTGTGCAAATAGAAAAATGCGCAAACCGGAAGAGCGCAAGATCTGAGTTTTAGTTATGTATAGATAGAGAGAAGCTATATAGAAAAGCATGGAAGAAGGCTGGCATGGTGATGGCATGTCCAAAAGACACCAGGAGATTAAGGTATTGAATGGCAATGCCAAGTAAAAGGGGAAGAAAGACGGAAAGGATTCATATGTAGTTGAGAGTTCATAATTTGTAGGAGCAGAATTAGGCCATTTGGCCCATCAAGTCTACTCTACCATTAAATCATTGCTGATCTATCTTTCCCTCTCAACCCCATTCCCTGCCTTCTCCCCCAAACCCCTGACACCCGTACTAATGCAGTGAGGAACATGAGTGAGAAGGAGTTAGAAGAACCTGATATATTTGGCCAAAGCCAGTGCAGGTCATGTTCCAGATCAGTGATGGTATCTAGATAACCAAATGAGCTTCTCCACGTACATCATCTAAAACATTGTGGCACTTTTTAAATAGATTATTTGAATGGAGAATTGTGACAGTGGCACACTTCAGTATTGTTAGTTTATTAACATTCTTTTTCCACAAGTTGAACACAAGGTCAATGACCTAATTGATTACCTATCAGTATTCTGCTCCGTTTTTCCTTCACCTATCTCTATTGTGACATGAGACATGTAGTAATATAGATCTTTCATTTACTCTGCCATTGTTTTGACATGGCTCAGAAACCACTTAAATAGGTTTTAAATGTGCTAATTTAAAACTAGCCCATTCCATCAACATTAAAAATAATCTTTCACTCAGATCTTGGGAAAATTACGGAGTAATTCTGCTGAACTGAATTAATCTTGAGCAAGGTAGAATCTCTATAGATATAATTGAACTGCAACTGTTTGAATTTTTGTGAACTTCAGGTCAAAGCAGTATAATCAATATGCAGATCATACATCTCTTTGACAGAGATGATAATATAACTCAAGCTTTAGACATTTCAAACCCTCACTTTGGATTGAGAGATCTGAAAGAATACTTCACCTATGGATCATATTTTCTTTGAAAAATAATCTTTTAATAAGTGGTGGAAAAAGGTCAGTTCTGACACTGTATTAATGTTTAAAGAGATTTAAAGATTGAATTGACGACCAGAGTACTCATTTTTTAAAGTTTACCGAAGACTGAGTTGTAGCAGTTAACACCTCATTTTACCAATCAGTTTTTAGTATATTCATTTCTGTGCATAATTGTAATCACTTTTTAATTTTAATCCCTCCAGGAATAATAATATTTTGCAACTTTATAAATGGTTGCAGTTAAATATTTTGGTATTCACTCTTTGTAAACATCTTTGATTATAAAGACAATTTTAATATTAGTCCAAAGTACACAATTATCCTTTATTTCTAGAGCGATATACAAATAATATATCCTTTAATCTGAGAGTGTTGTACAAAGAATGTTCTGCATCAAAATGTCCTAGAGTAAACAATTGTAAATGAGCACTTGCTTATAATCATATAGCTTTCTCGTCACCCTTATGACTAAAATTTTGATTCTCGTTTTGTACTATAAGGTCAAAAGGTTGCGGTCAATTTAGCATAGTTGTTGATATCCTCTAAATTTCTACTTTGTCCTTTATGTGTATTCTCTCCCATGTACACTACTGTAGAGCACTGAGTTCACAGTAGTTAACCGACACATGTACGATGATAACCAACTATACTGGGAGCACGATTGCCTTGGCTGCCTGCCCATCTAAACATTGCTCATAAAATGTACCAAGTGTGCATCGAGAACTTTTTAGAAACTAACCTAAATCTATCAGATGCTTAGCAATATCCTGGAGTGGAAGATTGCAACCTTCACGTGGTCCGCCCTGTTTCAACTAATGCAATCAACTCGATATGCACAAACGGAAGATCAAATAGAACAAGTTGTCCAACAACTTTAGACTGTGCACACCACACGAAAGAAGGAGAAGAAGAAGAAGAAGCAATGTCCTTATGTAGCTGTTGAAATTGCACCAAATAGTTTGAAGCTATTCTGTAACTAATTATAAACATCTGAGCAAAAATCAGTTAAACAACCATATCACCACAGATACAAGAAATAAGCCGACTTTTTTTTATGCAGAAATGGATTTTGGCCATCAAATCTGAACAGTTAAGACGTTATTTCTACCTCATAAACAAATAAAAGATTAAAGAACATCTACTTTGGATTCTTACTAAATTCAAATACAACACATCAGATCATTTGTTCAAACACATCCTCCAGTAGGTCTGGTTTTCTCCCACATCCCAAAGACATGTGGATTTGTAAGTTAAATGGCCTCTGTAAATTGCCGCTAGTGTGTAACGTGTGAATGAGACAGCAGGTAACAGAATTAGTGTGAACTGGTGATCAATGGTTGGCGTGGATTCAGTGGGTCAAAGTGACTGACTCCTTGCAGTATCTCTAAATGAAAAAAACTAAAAATGAATGCCAGAATATTGACTTTGAAGATTACTCCAACAGATTTCAGAATGAGGGACCACTTGATTACATAATTAAAGATTTGTAAATGCACTTTATGATTTTACATTGTTAAGCGATCTTATTGCTCAGCTTATATGCCACAGAGTGAGTAATAAAAGTGTATTTACTTAACTCAAATACCGTTTCTGGTCCCATAGGTAACCATAAAGATAAGCAGCAGGGAATATATCTAGATTTGCAAAATCAGTACATGATTTTCCAACCATTATTGATAGAAAGTCATTTGTTGCTGTGGGAAATATTTTGATATTCTCTCTGGGCATCTGGCACTTCCTCATAGTGAGAAATCACCCCTTTTATTGTAAGCATTGGTAAAACAATGTATGAAGCAATATACCAGAGCCTTGGATGCCA
This sequence comes from Okamejei kenojei, assembly GCA_035221665.1. Lineage (NCBI taxonomy): Eukaryota > Metazoa > Chordata > Chondrichthyes > Rajiformes > Rajidae > Okamejei > Okamejei kenojei. Next base: position 98,961,459 of record CM069136.1, on the reverse strand, counting down.
ATATAATAGGTTCCAATTTTAAACTGGAGGTAAATTACATTGAATAATTCCCCTCTAGCTCAGCGGAATTCAGGAAAGCAAGAAATGGGTTCCCCCAACTTCCTGCAGGATTACTGGTTGCAAACAAGGGGACAGATGTTAAACTCTTTTGCATGGAAAGCTTTCCTCCCAAGGACAAAACTGATAAGTGCAGATAAGTGGAAGTGATTGTGTTTGGTTCAGGTACAGAGAGATCTGCATCTCACCAAGAGATGGGCATGGCTGCGCATTTTTACTGTGTGATGAGTACCAGTCATAGAAAAATTCTGACTTCACGGTAAGCCCAGATCAATATTCTGAGGATCAATGTATTAACTGAAATTTGCAGCTGGCAGTTGGCGAGAGGAGGTGATGAATGTTACGCAGGGTCAACATAGACTGAGTCAACATAGACAGTCAAAAGAGTCATGTCCCCTGTTTACATCATCCTTTGAGGAAAAGACTTCCGAAGACTTGCGATCATCTGAGACAAAAAATATTTTTCCTTATCTGTTTTATATGTGATCTCTTATTTTTCTGAAGAAGGGTTTCGACCCGAAACGTCGCCTATTCCTTCTCTCCATAGATGCTACCTCACCCGACCCGCTGAAATTCTCCAGCATTTTTGTCTACCTTCTTATTTTTAAACAATCAGTTCTAGATACTATCACAAGAGGATATAACCTCTTCATACTGTATGTCATAGCCTCTCACCTTTCCAAAATGCAGTGAATACAAGCAAAGGCAATCGTTATAACCTCAGCATTTCCAAGTATTAATTTAGTAAATCTTCACTGAACTTTGTGCAAAGCGTTTTTTGTCCATCCTTAAATATGAAGATCAGTAATGTACTACATACTGCACACTTGGCTTGGGCAATGCCCTTCATAATTGAAGCATAGACATTGAAGTGCTGGACACTCAATGGGCAGAATTGTGAGAAGTGTAAGAAGGTAGCATCACATTTATATTGGATTCCCTCGGTCTCCAAACTGGGGACATGCTTTCCTAATTGTGTGGTGATAATGAGAAAGGATAGGGATTTGCAATTATAAATTTAAAAAAAATATTCAGTGTATATAAGTAGAGCTGAGAATGAGGGTTCAGCAGGTGAAAATAAAACAAAATCTCTCTAAAGAGGCCCTTAGCAAATAGGGTTTGGGAATCTTTCAGTTAAGCTCACAGTGAAATCCATAGCAAATGAATTCCAACCTATGAAATTATTAAGTCAACCGCTAAACACAAGAACACAGAAAAATGCAAGCAGGAGCAAATATCCTTGCCATTCAAGCCTGCCCTGCCATTCAATCTGATCATGCCTGATCTATGCTGATCCTTTTCTGCACCATTTCCACATATCTCTCAATCCCCAATCATTCACAAATGTATTTGCCCTTACCTTGATTATTTGTAATGAACTAGTTCCACAACCCTCTGAAGTTTAGAATTTCAGAGATTTACTATCCTTTGCGGAAATAAATTATGATATTTCTCCATTTTAAAAGATCACAAACTCATGTCACAGGAGCAGAATTACGCCATTCAGCCCATCGAGTCTACTCTGCCATTCAATGATGGCTGATCTATCTTTCTCTCTCAACCCGATTCCCTGCCTTTTTCCCCATAACCTTTGATACCATTATTAATAGTAAGATTAAATGAGAACTTACCAGTTTGAAGTTTGATCTTTATTTTATGAGGAGTTGCGATGAGGGATTACGTGAAGAACCCTGTACAGCCGTTGGTGCGTCAATTTTCAAAGCAGCGGAGTGAAATCACAGGTAACAATGACTGAAGTATAATGGTAAGATAACAAAGACTAGAACTACCAGATGAAATCTATGAGGGTTGGGAGCAGAGGGCACGTAATCCCTCATCGCAACTCCTCATAAAATAAAGATCAAACTTCAAACTGGTAAGTTCTCATTTAATCTTACTATTTTACTTCGGAGTCACGTGAGTGACCACGTGAAGACTTCAAAGCACTGTGATTTCATGCCGCAGACCCAAATCCGGTGTTCACACAGCATCGATTGACTCAAAAGTCGTTAACAATCAATAATGCATCAATAATTACATTTGTTAAATGAATAACAGTTTACTTACAAACGAAACCATAACAAACCCCTCTAATTCAGGGGGAAACTATAACAGAACTCAAAACAGAATCAGCAAACACCCCCAGCCTTGAAATCGGCTTGTGATAAAACCTTTGAAAGGTTAGCTCACTGGACCATCCTGCGGCCGTGAGGATATGGTCAATAGGCATGTCCATCGCCATTGCCGTGGAAGATGATGCCGCCCTGGTGGAATGAGATTTGAATTTATTAGTATCAATCCCAGCACTTCCCAGAACCTGCTTTAGCCACCTTGAGATTGTTTGCACCAACACCGTACTGTGTGTTTTTTTGTGGCTAATAAATAATGCAGACTCTGTTCCTCGTAGGGCTCTGGTGGCCTCAATGTAACGAGATAAATGTGAAACTACACACAGGCGAGCATCTGTGGGGTATGCTGAAAACACAATCTTACATCCTGTCATGCCAATTGCACTATGTTTAAGCAAATCATAGACATAAAATATAATGGCATCTGCCGACACATGCTTTCTGTCTAGCCAAAGCTTTTGCAATGTTTGCACACGTTGGGCTGAAACCAACGCCATAAGCATGACCACCTTCATGGTTAATTTGGCTAGAGATAGGCTTGTAACCGGAGCCCATTGGCGAAGAAGCATAAGAACTTCACTCACATTCCAAATACCGGCATACCTGGGTTTAGGAGGATTAGAATTGAAAACTCCCTTCATAAATCGAGAAACTAACAGATGTGTCCCTACTGAATGTAACTCTGAATTCATGGATAAATAAGAAGACAAAGCACTTCTGGCTGTATATATCACACTATAACTTAATTTTTGATCAAAATAAAGAGTGGACAAGAACTCCAATACGTCTGTGATCCCTGCTGTTTGATATGAGATATTCTGCTGTAGACAGAATTCCTCCCACTTCCTTATCGAGGTGATGTACTGCTTCTGGGTAATATCCCTGCAGGCCGACGTGAGAACATCCACAGTATGATCAAACAGTCCTCTCCCCAGGTATGGCCTCCTTAAAATCTGCAAATCAACAGATCAATACAATCATGTAAAGGATGTTGATCCCCAGTTACTGGATTTACCAGTAGCTTTTTATGTTTGGGAATAATCATGTGAGGCTGACTAGCCATTTGTAATACGAGAGGAAACCATGGTTGTGTAGACCAATCTGGCACTCCTGAAGCGGAGTCCTGCTTGATCTTTTGCAAGCATCTACTGATGAGACAGAATGGAGGAAATGCATAAACAAACATTCCACCCCAATGCAGCGAGAAGGCATCCACCGCTGCTACACCAGGATCTGGTTCCCATGAAACATATCTGGGCAACTGATGGTTTAATCTAGATGCAAACAAGTCAATATCTGGCATTCCATACTGAGCAATCACTTGATTAAATATGTCCTGATTTAACATCTATTCTATGTTATCATTGAACTGGCGTGACCTAGTGTCAGCTACAGTGTTGAATCTACCTGGCAAATATATTGCTGAAAGCCAGATATTTTGGTCATTGCACCAGCTCCATATCTGATTAACCAGTCTATCACAAGACTGTGACTTGACTCCACCCATGTGGTTTACATATGCCACTGCTATGGTGTTGTCAATCTGAACCTGTACATGCAAGTCTCTCCTGTGAGAGCAATAAGCTTTAAGCCCATACCAGTTTTCCAACAACTCTAAATAATTGATCCCTCTTAATTGAAGAAGGGATGTTTCATCAGTATTCCATCTGCCTCCACAACTGGAAGACATATCTGTTGCACCCCCAACCCAGCACACTTACATCAGTCTGTAATATTATGGAATGTGGTTCCACCAAAACCTTCCTAGAACTTTTTGAAACATTTACAATCCACCATTGAATGTTGGCGATTGCCCCAGCTGACAATTGCATAGGCCTGTCAAAAATGGCCCTTCTCAGTGTTCTCAGTGCCTGTTCTTGTGATCATTGTAATTGTTGATAATGCAGAGGATCATACTGCACAGCTGGAAAAGCAGCCAGCAATTTACCAATTAAACTGGCTACTTGTCTAATTGAAGGCCGTTGTTCTCTAAGGAGATTAACACAGTCCTCAATTAACTGTTGCAATTTATCCATAGGCAAAGTTACCAACATGTGATTTGAATTGATGGTAAATCCCAAATAATCAATGATTTGAACTGGTGATAATTTGGATTTATCTGGATGAATGACGAACCCTAATTGTTCAAAAGTGAATTTAACAATTGAAACCAATCACTCAGCTTCAGTATGAGTCTTTCCAACAATTAAAATATCGTCTAAATAGGCCATTACATGCCCCTGAGCTCCCAGTAATGCTAACACAGGTTTTAACAGTTTAGTAAATAATCTAGGAGCTGAAGTTAATCCATTAGGCAGTGCTTTGAATTGCCACAACTGAGTCATCCAGATAAATTTCAAATACCTCCTATCATCACCATGAATAGACACTGAATAATATGCATCCTTTAAATCAATGCCTGCCATATAACACCCTTTGGAAACAAGATGTTTGGCCGTGGAAAAAGTTTCCATTTTGAAATGCCTATAGCAAACAAATGTGTTCAAACTCGTCAGATCCAGGATAATTCTACATCCCCCAGTCTTTTTAGACCTCGGAAAAATTCTTGACACAAACTGATGACTTTGATAAACTGACTTCTCAATCACCCCTTTCTTGTGTAATGTATTAATTTCTGCTTGTATGAGCACATTTTCTTCTTCTGAAAATATAAGTTTCCGACTTGGAACATGTTGATTAGGTGGACTCTCATTAGAGTAAAATTCAATTTTTACCCCTTCTATACTGTTAAGTATAAATGAATCTGATGTTAACTCCTGCCATTGTTTAAGATACAAATGCAATCTTCCCCCAATTTGAACATCTATCTCTTTAAGAGGCATTTTCCTCACCTGCATACGTCCTTGCAGAGCTTGTTGACCCCGGCCCCTTGTAGGAAAAGGCATCCTTCCCTTCACACCAGTGGCGACCTGCCAGTTCCGACATTGCAGACCTGAATGGCTGGTTCCTTCCCCTGCATCAGAACTGGTACCCCGCTGATAAGGAAAAATCCTCTTCCCCTTTTTGCCACTCGGCTTAATGAGGCCCATCGTTTCTGCATCCTCATGGCATTCTTTAACTCGCTTAGCAAGATCTACTCCAAATAACAGATTTGGTGGTTGTACGCTGGGCGGCTTGCACAAAGCCGCCAGATTGGGATTTATAACCGGCCTTATAGCACTTCTTCTGATGTTATTTATCTTGAAAAAAGCACTACAAAGGAGTCCCAGTGCATCCTGATGGGCTTCAGACATATGCCCTTTATCCACTATCTTGGCAAATGTCGTAGCAAATGCTGACAGCAATTTGAGCACCTTCTGAAATTTCATTTCCTGAGCCCTGGCTGACACCCCCAACTGTGTCCAAATCTGATGGTTGACCTTAAGTAAGCCACAATTTATAGGGGCTTCATATTTTTTTAGCTGCCTCATCCATAGCCAATTCCTGTAGTTGGTGAGAGAGCATATACTGTATTGCTAAAGCCAATTCTTCCCCTATCGGCTCTCCTGCCTCTCTAGGCACTGCAAACTTTTCTGCAATGTTAGGGATAATTTCCAGCTGTACTCGCTTATTGCTCTCTCCCGCCACTGATTCGGTGTCAGCAAACTGCACCAGTTGAATTTCCTCCTCATAGGCAGGATATTCTTGCAGCCCTGTAAAAGGTGCTGCGAGCACAGGCTCTCCACTCCTCCTCAAGGAGTTGGTCCCTGTCGAGCATTCTCTGCAATAGAATCTCGACTTGGGAGAACCGTGAGCAAATGGTTTCTCCTGTAGAGGCTACAGCCTCTAGGCCCGACTCTGGGTCCACGGGCCTAACTGACCTCCCTGTATCATTACGCCCTACTGGCATGGCTACACTGCTCACAGGCAGTGGGTCCGGTGTCGCTAACTCCATAGCTGGCTTCGGACTAGGTGAGCTAGACGGGCCTCCACTCACAATACTCTCTTGGTCATCGACCTTTTTCGCTCCGGAGCGCCTCGCCGCCACCTTTTTCACCTTCTGCAACATCACGAAACGGAGTACCGACAACCCCTATCACTGAAAAAGTTTAAAACTTACCCTCCGTTTTAAACTTACCGCTTGGAGGAGCTCTGCTGCTCCAACCGGCCGACTACACCAAAGCGTCTGACGTAATGACGCACCAACGGCTGTACGGGGTTCTTCACGTAGTCACTCACGTGACTCCAAAGTAAAATCAAGAATCTGTCTACCTCCACTTTAAAAATAGCTAATGACATTTGTATTAGTAAAATTAAACAGTCATTCATGAAAATGAATTTTCTCCTGCAGAAAAAAGTTAATGCTGGATCAGTTGTCAATTTCAAATCCCAAATATTTGTTAACAAATTGTATCAAAGAACAAAGAGGCTTTTACTAGACAAGTTGTAGATCAGTCATGAACTCAATGAAAAAGATGAAAAGTTGAATGGTTTGCTTGTGTTTTCGATGCTTCTAGAAACCCAAATAAGTAATGGCTAGAGGCAGTGTGTAAACTATTTAGAGAAAACTCACTGTTTGATTCCTCTTTTCTCCATGATAGTTGATCATAATTAGCTGAGTGGTATTAGCACCAGAATTGACCCCTGTACGTCTTTGTTTGAGGAATGTTAATCATCCATAATTATTTCTTCCAATGTCAAACAAAGTTCATTTAAATATATTTAGGGTGATAAAACCTACCTCACAAGTCCTTTTCTCACGATTAATAGCTTATTAATATTTCTGTCAAGCTTTGTACAGGAAGAATAGTCAATGACAAGCATTACCAAAGTGAATGGGTGGCAGTGTGAACTGTGAGGAGGATGCTATGGGAATGACTTAGACAGTGGGCAGATGCATGGCAGATGAAGTTTAATGCGGATAAATGTGAGGTTATCCACTTTGGTAGCAAAAACAGGAAGGCAGATTACTAACTAAATGGCGTCAGGTTGGGAAAAGGGGAAGTACAATGGGTTCTGGGGGTCCTTGTACATCAGTCTATGAAAGTAAGCATGCAGGTACAGCAGGCAGTGAAGAAAGCGAATGGCATGTTGGCCTTTATAACAAGAAGAATTGAATTTAGGAGCAAAGAGGTCTTTCTTCAGTTGTGCAGAGCCCTAGTGAGACCACACCTGCAGTATTGTGTGCAGTTTTGGTCCCCTAATTTGAGGAAGGACATTCTTGCTATTGAGGGAGTGCAGCGTAGGTTTACAAGGTTAATTCCCGGTATGGCGGGCCTGTCACATGCTGAGAGAATGGAGCAGCTGGGCTTGTACACTCTGGAGTTTAGAACGATGAGAGGGAATCTTATTGAAACATATAAGATTGTTAAGGGTTTGGACACGCTAGAGGCAGGAAACATGTTCCCGATGATGGGGGAGTCCAGAACCAGGGGCCACAGTTTAAGAATAAGGAGTAAGGCATTTAGAACGGACACGAGGAAATACTTTTTCTCACAGAGAGTGGTGAGTCTGTGGAATTCTCTGCCTCAGAGGGTGGTAGAGGCAGGTTCTCTGGATGCTTTCAAGAGAGAGCTAGATAGGACTTAAAAATAGCGGAGTCACGGGATATGGGGAGAAGGCAGGAACGGGGTACTGATTTGGGATGATCAGCCATGATCACATTGAATGGCGGTGCTGGCTCAAAGGGCCAAATGGCCTACTCCTGCACCTATTGTTTATTGAATATACATCAGTGAAATGGTTTTGTTTCAAGTTCCTGATTCACATAAAACATAGAACAGTACCGCACAGGAATAAGCATTTCGGCACACAATGTCTGTGCCAAACATAATGCCAAGATTATCTAATCCCATCCATTTCATGCATATCCATGTGCCTATTGAAAATCCTCAAATGGCACTACTGCATCTGACTCCAACATCACTCCTGGCAACATGTTCCAGGCACCCATCACTCTCTGTGTAAAAAAAAACTTAGCCTGTGCATCTCCTTGAACTATTTTTGGGAGAAGAAAAAGTGTAGGAAATGGGAAACAAAAAAGTAATTTTAATAGTTACCATATCCTCTGTCAATACAAACACAATCTTTCAGGTATCATGCCTAAGAATTGCAATCTCCTAAATAACTACACCTTTACTTGTTTTTTGTATATGGACATGATGCTTCTGATCTTTCTTTACTTACTAATGGTAAATGTTATCATCATCTTTGCACTTGAGTCGATGAATAAGCTGATCATGCTTCTGTTGAATACTTTGCCCAACCATTCTAAGTGTCTTTTAAGTAGTGTCCAGGCATGTGTTTATCCTAACACCTTGATTGGACAGGGCAGTGTTGTGGTGTGTTTGATTCTTAGCAATGAAACATTGTCACAACCATTCAATCATCTTAAAACTTCAATGTGTAAATAGTTGAAATTGTCTACTGGCCAAATGAGGTACAATTGCTTCAGACACCTTTACACTGTGGTTCAATACACTTATGAAGCCATTACATACCTAAATTTGGTGTAAGCACATGGACTGTAAAAGCTGTATTTTCTTAAAATCAATGCAACTTCACTTTAATAATCTGTTTAAAGTCAGCAACAACTCATGGTATATTTCCTGTGTGATCCTGACTGAATACTCCATCTCACTCCAAATGAGGCATGAAATGTGAAAAATAAATATTGGATGTATCCTATTAATTCACTGGTTATTGGCCTTATTGTGTCTGTCTCTGATGGGGTTAGACGGAAAATGTGGAGCTACATTGCTGATGAGAAAAGACCATGAATTTGGTGATTGTTACACAGTGCGCTCGTTAACCTAAGGCATGTGTGTTATCAGGAACATAATAGGGAAAACTAAATTACTTCCACAATTCCAACTAAAAATGGTGATTGTTAACATGTGCCTACATTGAATGTAGCAGCATCTATGGAGCGAAGGAAATAGGCAATGTTTCGGCCCAAAACCTGTGGAGTGGCAGCGCTGCCCTGGCAGCAGCGGCTCGCCTGCAGTCCGTCTTTTTTTCTTTTTTTTGTTGTTTTCTTGTCTTGTTTTAGCGTTAATTTGAGTTATTATGTTGTGTATGTGTGTGGGAGGGGTGGGAGAAATGTTTTTAGTCTCTTCCTTTTGGGGGGGACGTGACTTTTCTTGTCGTATCCCCCGTCTCCGTCTCCGCTGAGGCCTAATGGCGGAGCTGACAGCCTCCAACTGCGACCGACCTCGAGGCTCAGGAGGCAGAGCCAGCCAGGACTTACCAGCGCGGGGCTGGCCGATTCAGGCGTTCCGGCGGCCCGACTCGGAGCTGTGGCGGCTTTCCGATGGCGGTGGCGGCGGCAGAGACTTCAGAGGTTTGGCCGCGGGCCCAGTGGACGACATCGTCGGGAGCTCGCAGGTCACAGGTTGGTGACCTGTTTTTCCGGAGCTCCCGCGGCAACAGCTGCGTCCGCTGGACTGGAGGGCGGCAGCTTTGACCGCCCCGGGCCGCAGAGTTGAACCGGCCCGCTCGCGGAGCGCGGTTCACCCGCGGGACTTATTTACATCACCCGGTGCGGTCACAACATCGGAGGCCCGGGTCGCCTCAGCGCAGAGGAAGAGGAAGAGGAAGAAGGGAAGAGACAAAGACAAGATTTTTGCCTTCCATCACAGTGAGGAGGTGTCTGGTGAACTCACTATGGTGGATGTTAAATATGTGTTTATTGTGTGTTTTGTTATTTACTATATGTATGACTGCAGGCAACGAATTTTCGTTCAGACCGCAAGTTTTCCATGAGTCCATGATTCCATGCTGCTGCACCCGCTGAGTTTCTCCAGCACTTTTGTCTACCTTCGATTTTCCAGCATCTGCAGTTCCTTTTTAAACACTTTGCCTACATTGAATGGTTGAAATCTATATACTTTAAAAATGAAATTATCTCTACTTCTTGTAAATCATTATTCTTCCTGCATTTCTTCTCTATTATTGGTAACAATTATCCTTACTTTCGAAGTACCATTGCATGGCCTCTGTCTTCTGCTTCAAAATTGATGGGAACACATTGTGTCTATATATTAGCATGGAACAAATTGAGTAAGATTCCCCCATTTCTATTAAAAAAAAGGGTCTTTATCGTAGTTAATTTTTTACCTTTGAGCATACATAAATTACCTCTGCCGCCTTCTCTCTGGTGAGTTGCTAGAATTGATCTTAATAATTTAGTTACTTTTATCTGTTCGTCAATTAGAAGCTAAATTGTTCATTATAGTGAAAGAATGAAGGTCTTTTCTAATGGGTAATGGCAATTACTTGCATTTTCAAAATGTTTTTATTTTACATGCTGGTGATTTAATGTAATTTATTTTGTATTACACCTTTACTTCCTGTGGATGGCTTATTATTTCAACTCCTGAATCATGATTTTCTAAATCAATTCTGCATTTAGAAATATTTATTATAGGAAGTCAAATCATATAGTGTGGTCCATCAGCAAGATGAGAAACATTAAGAAGTAGATTATCATTTTTATCAAGCTTGTTTAATGCCCATAGATTGTAGAAGAAATTAAGATGATGGAAATTAATAGATCGCTACTTGTTAATTTTATCCAGATCACCATAATGTTAACTGCATTCAGGTAGAAAATTCAAGGCATTGCTTCACTGGTGGACTCTTGTATCTATTTATTTGGGGATGCAAGAGAATGTGGATGCTCTAATCTTGAGCAAAATCAAGATGCTGGAAGAACTCTGAAAGGCTATTCAGCATTTATGCAGGGAAAAGGACAAACATTGTTTCAGATTGAGACCGTTCTACAAACTGAAGGGTCCTGACGTGAAATGTTGTCTGTCCTTTTCAATCCATTGATTCTGCCTGACCTACTGAGTACCTCCAGCACTTTGTTTTTTGCTCCAATTATTTGGGAGTAGGTTTAGGAACAGGGGCAAATCTTTTGGATGGGAGTATATAGATGGTATAGGGCATGTGTGTCTATGAGGAAACCATTGTCTGCCAAAGAAGTTGGGGGCAACATGAAGATGTAACCTTTGAATTAAAGGGGTGAAGCGATGCAGGGAAGACAATATACAGGGGTGAATTAAACTGGAACCATCCACTATTGTATGCATGATCCTCACACATCAGCACTTAGCTAATTTGGATGGAGAGGAACGACACGGTTAGAGTCACAGAGTCATACAGCGTGGAATCAGGCCCTTCGGCCCAACTTGCCAACATGTCCCAGCTACACTAGTCCCACCTGCCTGCATTTGGCCCATATCCCTCCAAACCTGCCCCATCCATGTACAAATCTAACTGTTTCTTAAACGTTGGGATGGCCCCTTAACCACCTCCTCTGGCAACTTGTTGCAAACACGCACCATCTTTTGTGTGAAATTGTTACCTGTTAGATTCCAATTAAATCTTTTCCCCTTCATCTTCAACCTATGTGGTCTTCGATTCCCCTACTCTGGGAAAGAGAATCTGTGCATCTACCCAACCTATTCCTCTCATGATTTGATACACCTCTATAAGATCTTCAACAACATGGAGTCCAGTATCATTGTCTAGTCGGTGACTGGGTCTCAGGTGTCAAAATGTGGATGCCCCACCCCTGAAATATTCCTGAAAGCTGGTTGTAGGATTCTGATATCTACAAAAAGTGTTAGTGACATTTCAAACAATATTAACATTAAATAAAACAAGTGAAAGAAATTAATATCTCCTGAAAAATTAAAAACACAAAAGGTTAACAAGAACCACAATAAAATACATAAATAATTAAAAACGAAATTAAAACAAACTATTTTTTAATAAAAAATAGTTCCATGGTCTTTCAACAACCATTAAAATCATATCCCCCACATTGGTTCTGACCTGACACACAAGCATTACTGTGGTTCCATCACTTAAGGCCAGGCTCCCATAGCAAAACTTGGATCAACCTTTGGATTCATGGAGAGTGCAGGAACTGAACAGATTTCTGATCCAGCCCTCTGTTTTGTGTCATAAAAGTATTTGTTAAACAGTACCTTTAAGCCGTGTGCAGGGCCACTGAAATAGCGGAGCACCAGCAGATTTGGTGGAACTGTGAAGGAAACCTGACACAATTAAGAAGTTTTAAGGAATTAGATTAGCTATTCCAGACAAACATTTGTAAATCAATGGGAATAGAATTCTATGGATGTTTTCAATATTGATAGCATGCTACCTACTGAGAATATATTCTGGCTCAGTTCCTCACAAATAAAAAAGATTTGAGTGAAAAACACTTTTTGTGTTAAATGTGGATCTAAATATTGACCATTGAAAGATTGAAATACAATTTATAAGGAAATCAGACAACATTTAATATGGATCTTGATATTAGCTTCTAGCTATAATGGAAATAATCGTAAGAATTTGTCAAATTCATCCTTTTTCTCTATATATAAAGTATTGTCATTGACTTGCAAAAACCCTCTTAAGCTTTATAAGCTGAGTGCAAAATATGTTATCAATATCTTTCCATATCTGCGTAAGACACTCAAGTTAAACTGTGGAGAGAGAATGTACAGAACAGAATCCTGCCTGGAGTGTGTCAGTTAATCAATGATTTATTTAGTTATCATAAAACTGCTGATCCCCATCTTTTAATAAACTGATGGAAGAGGTGAACAAGGTCCCGATGTGTATTCTCTACAGACTTCAGATAAGTCAGACAATACTGAGGGAATTTGTTGGCAACTGTTTAAATCACAGGAAACGAGGCTCTAGGAATGATTGGTTTATGTCATACAGTTTACCTTTTTTACAATATATTTATTGGGATTGTGCCAGATAGCACATTATAAGGATAAGAAATATGTAAGGCCTCATTAACAATTACACAATGATGAAGAATAGTAGTAATGTTTAGCAGGTTTTACGGGAAACCACCTTCATTCCTGGGCTCAATACACTCCAATGTCATTAAATTATTTTGATAACAGACACCATGCCCCATGTTAGTGCTCATCCAAGGCAACACCACAGCTAGGTGGCTAAGTTACTTCTCTACTGCAAGAACAGATGAAAATAACAAACAAAATCAGTGCATGAGAAGATCTGTAACCTTAAGTCATGCCCAGAAGAGCTGTTGTCAGTTGATCTAACCTCGTGCAAATCCATTATATCAGTGCAAAATTCACAGTCTAGAGCATTATTTATCGATATAGTATGTGAGGCTGGTATCTGGCATTGTATTAACATATTCCAGAAGTTCATCCACATTGGACAACCTTCTGTTTCATTAGACTTAGAAGTGTATACTAAGAAGAACAAGTACGAAGAGCTGGTCATAGACTGCCGTAAGCAGGGCTGGAAGGCAAGGTGTATGCCCATCGAGGTTGGCTGCTGAGGTTTTGCAGGGCAATCACTCTACAAAGCCTTGAGTGCACTGGGCATCAACGGAATGGAGAGGAAAAGAGCCATCAAGAACACCACAGAGGCAGCAGAGAAAGCCTCGAGATGGCTCTGGATCAGGAGAGGAAGTCCATGGGGAGGAACGAATGTCACCTGAACACGTCGTAGTCTGATCAACAACGGCTGAAATACCCAATGACCCCAGGTTACATCACTGATGATGTGCTCAGGAGCATCAATAGGTGTATTTTTTATCAATCACATTAGGCCACATAAATCCTCCATTCATCTTCAATAATCTGGCACAGATTTATCATGGCAATGATGCAACATGATAATGGGAAACATCAGTCCTACTACACACACTTCTAGCATATAAAGAGGATTTCAGTATAGGAGTAAAGGGGTTCTTCTGCAGTTGTATAGGGCTCTGGTGAGACCACATCTGGAGTATTGTGTACAGTTTTGGTCTCCTAATTTGAGGAAGGACATCCTTGTTATTGAGACAGTGCAGCGTAGGTTCACGAGATTGATCCCTGGGATGGCGGGACTGTCATATGAGGAAAGATTGAAAAGACTAGGCTTGTATTCACTGGAGTTTAGAAGGATGAGGGGGAATCTTATAGAAACATATAAAATTATAAAAGGACTGGACAAGCTAGATGCTGGAAAAATGTTCCCAATGTTGGGTGAGTCCAGAACCAGGGGCCACAGTCTTAGAATAAAGGGGAGGTCATTTAAGACTGAGGTGAGAAAAACCTTTTTACCCAGAGAGTTGTGAATTTATGGAATTCCCTGCCATTGGGGGCAGTGGAGGCCAAATCACTGGATGGATTTAAGAGGGAGTTGGATAGAGCTCTAGGGGCTAGTGGAGTCAAGAGATATGGGGAGAAGGCAGGCACGGGTTATTGATAGGGGGCGATCAGCCATGATCACAATGAATGGCGGTGCCGGCTCAAAGGGCCGAATGGCCTCCTCCTGCACCTATTTTCTATGCGGAAAAATTTTCAACATTTATACTCCTCAAGGGGCTGTCCCACTGTGGCGACCTAATCTGCGAGTTTAGAAGAGTTTGGCCTCGACTCAAACTCGCAGCATGGTCGACAAGTGGTCCTAGGTGGTCCTGTGAGGTCATTTCATTTTTCAACTAATCCATGCAAACTAACTCAACGGATTCATGCAAACATTTTTCTACCAAACTTTTGAGTCTGAAGTACTAAATGTATTTTGTGTGTGTGTGTGTGTGTGTGTGTGTGTGTGTGTGTGTGTGTGTGTGTGTGTGTGTGTGTGTGTGTGCGTGCGTGCGTGCGTGCGTGCGTGCGTGCGTGTGTGTGTGTGTGTGTGTGATCACATCTACTCAAAGAAACATCCCGCTAACGGGAATTTTTTTACATATTCCGGTAGATTTACCACCTGGAGTCAAAAGTTGGGTTACCTGAAAATTTTGAGCTTTATTTCTTGAGTTATTTATGAAAATGTTCAAAAATTTCAAATAACTAAGAAAATAAATGAGCTGATGACGTCACAGTGGATCTGTTCATGCGGCCCATGTGCACTGTTTTCGACGCGCAGCCTGCTATGCACTGTTTTCCACATGCTGCGAGTGACGTCACCCTCCCTCGACTCGCAGTCCTTTTATCTCCCTGCTCACTGTGACCCCGCACGCTCGCCGTGGCCCCGCCCGCTCATGGTGGTCCTGCCCGATCGCCGTGGACCCGCCCGCTCGCAGGAGGCCCTGCTCGGCTGGCTGTCCACCCCGTGCTCAAGGTCCTCGGGTCCATGACCGCCCGGCCAGCCACGGCCTCCTTCAATTCCATGTCCGCCCGCAGCCCTCCCTCTGTCTCTGCCCTCGAGTGAACCAGCCCTCCCCTGCAACGACCCCTCCCCTCCGGGCTCTGGATTGAAGCCGCTGAACACTCAGTCATTTGGTTGACACCCGCCCTGCTCCCCGCTGCCCGTTGCCCACTACCCTCCTCCTCTCTCCCTCTCTGTACCTCTGTGTGCCTCTGTGTCCATCTCTGTGCCTCTGTATCCCTCTCTGTGCCTCTGTGTACCCCATTGTGTGCCCCTGTGTCCCCCCCTCGGTGCCTCTGTGTGCCCCTGTGTCCCCCTCTGTGTCCCTCTCTGTGCCTCTGTGTCCCTCTCTGTGTTTCTGTGTCCCCCCTCTGTGTCCCTCTGTGTCCCTCTCTGCGCCTCCGTAGAAATCGCTCCGACATTTGTTTTATGAAGGTATTTTTAAACTACGCTAGATCATTTATTAGCTAGAGTAATTTAAAAATCATCTTCTAAAGCCGTGAGTGCCGACAACGGGAAGGATTTTACGTAGGGGAAAAAAGAAGGTACACCGTTTATTTTTACATGAAAACGTGGTTCTTAGTAAGCATTTAATCAAATTTTCATTTTGCGAAATGGGGACAAAAAATATATACGAACCGATGGTATTTTTCCTGCCGACTGTGGGTTAAATTCACCGCAAACCGCAACGTTCCAATCCTCCGCATTCTACTAAAACCCACTCGCGTTGATTTAAATGGCCATTAATTTACAGGAATTAAACACTAAATTCCTTCCATTTGGCCTATAAATTCATGAAAATGAGATTTAAAAATCATGTTATATTGTGAATTATTGTGTGAATGTTATTTGGACACTTAGGCAATTTAAACATGTTTATCTTTTCTTAAGAAATGGATAGATGTTTAGATCTAGTAATTGAATTTAGATTAAACTGATTTTTTTTGTTGAGTATTTACTATTTGTTTTAGCATTTAACTTTATCATTTCTACCTTTTTTGCTAAAACTGCAAATAATAACTTGTTCCTGTTAATGCTGTTCAGTGTATTTTTTAAATTTACATTGTAAACAGATGTCTCCAAAGAAGAAATGCAAAATTGTCAATCCAAAAGTCCAGACAGGCATAGCTAGAGTTCAACTTGAAGCGAAGTTCTCTGTCATGCCAGAGTCTAAGAGGGATCTTAAAAATGGACACATCTTGTACTTATATACCTATTTTGGAAAAAGTCTGTCTGAAACAGAGAAATCGCTGAGCACATTTCTCTTTGATCCATGATCAGCCATGATCATATTGAATGGCGGTGTAGGCTCGAAGGGCCGAATGGCCTACTCCTGCACCTATTTTCTATGATTCTATGATTCTTTGTCGGAAGCAGAAGGTTATTCATTTGGTGCTGTTAAGTTAAGTGAAGGCTCTTGTTAACCAGACTTTGCTTAATTATAAAAAACTTAAAAAGTTTAAAAAACTCACCAATCCCAAAGAACTTGGAGGATTTATGGAAATTTGTGATTAAACTTTTAAACTTCCAGAAGGCAGTCAACACCTTTCTTTAGATGACATTCCACTGTCTGGTGCTCAAGATCCTGAATCCTTGACATCTGCCGAAAGCCAAGTGCCCATATTTCAAGACACTGGGGACATGGGTGATGACAGTCATAGTCTGCATCCTCCACTGAATCTAGCAACGCCAATGAAAGCTGCTGCCTCACCTGAACCAATGCCATCGACATCTAGTGTTTCAACAAGACGTAGCAGAGCATTTCTAAGTATTTCACCAGGGAAACAGAAATTGAATAAAAGACTAAAGTTTCTGTCTGAATCCAGTGCTGCTCTTTCAACAAAGTATCACACAAAGATCAGTGAACTTAGGGCACGGTTGAAAACTCCCAAACGTGTAATTAACCAAGCCTTAAAGAGAAAGCAAAACCAAATGGATTTAAAGGACAGAAAGATTCAGGAACTCAAAACCAAATTACGTGGGAATACTTTGGTACAAGAGCTTGCTGAAACCAAGGCAGAGCTTTTGAGACTTAAAAAAGCACACAGACAATTGCTGATGTTTCGTGGCAGTACGAAAAAGAGGAAAACTGTTTCAATTCACCAGTACAGAAAAGTTCATGAAAATTTAAAGGACAGGGAAGAGGATGTGAAACGCCTCGAATTTGACAATCTTTTCCTCAAAGAAACAATCGAAACTCTGCAGGCTGCCAGTATTGTCAAGGCAAAGGTGGGCCAGAAAACCTACTCCTCAACAACAAAGATGCATGTGTTTGACTGTATCGTAAACAAAACTCCCACAGCAAACATTCCAATCCTGATAAACCAGTTCTACAAGCGGAGTGGACTTCATCTGGATTATGTTCCTCGACGCAGTGCAGTTGAAGTTATGGCCCGAGAATTGGGAGCTATTGCTGAGTTGCAAACAGCAGAGATGCTCCTAGCAACAAAGGGTTTGACTGTGGGATTTGATGCAACCACCCAGGAAGAGACCCACATTAACAGTGTTCATTTCACAACCACAAACACATGTCTCTCTGCAGCAGGCTGGAGGGACTGCTGAGGACTATGCACAACATATTTGTGAAACAATTGACAATTTGTGCAAAACATACACTTATTCCAATGAACAAGCAAATCTTCAAGATACCAGACAAAAAATAATAGACAACATTTCGAACACAATTAGTGACAGGTGTGCAGCTAATCATGCTGCTATTCGGATAGTGAGTAGTGAGTGGGGTAAATATTTGAACGAGCTCTACTGCCACTTGCATCCTCTTGACTCCATTGCTTCATCAGTCCGCTCAGCCCTATAAATGCAGAAACAATCCGGAGGACAGTTCTTGTTTGGGAAAGACTGTCTAGCAGTAAATGCCATTGATGAGCAAGCTTCGGTACAAAAACGGAAAAAGGGACCCAAAAGGATTTGTCGCATTTTTCGATGACAGGAACATCCCCCGAGGTGTCCTCCCACGGTACCGTGGCAACAGATTGCACATACTGTTTCATATTAGTGGCAAGCTCATAGAACATTATGATGACTTTGTTGCACTGCTGAATAGTGGAACATCCTGTGGGGGTTGAAAAGCGTCATCCTCCATGACTTCACCCAGGCTGAAGGAAAAGTAGAACTTCAGATATTAGGCTTACTTGGCAAATATCTGACTGGGCCTTGGATGAAGCGCTTCTACACTTCAAGCCAGAATCAGATCAACCATGTTGATGGCATCAAAGTGGTTAAAGGGGTGATTGCTGCTCTAAAGGAAGCCACAGAAAATCCAGAGAACTTGATATTGGCAAGGGAAGATTTCTTCGGTGAGGAGGTACATCTTGATGCCACATTGACAAAACTCGGGAGCTACCAGTACATCCACAGTTCAGTTCAAAGATGAGGAGCTGTCTTCAAGCTGTCATCACTGTGTTGGAGAGGCAGTATAGTAAATACTCTGAACTTGATGTAACTGAGAAACTGAAGGAGGAGACTGCATCAGCAAGATCACACAACATTGATGCGGAGGAGATAATGGGGATGTTGTCATGCGTGGTTTGAAGAGCAAAAACTTGTAGTTTACAATGCCAAAATTGAAAAGTTGAGGAAAAACAACGTGTACAGAGTTGCTTATTGGTTGCAATCTGAGGAGTATGATCATGCTACTGATTTTGATATGCAAATGTACCAGCTAGCAGCTGATCTTCTCTATGAAAATGCAATAATATTAAAGTTCTGATCTTGAGAAGATCACATTTTTGAATTTTCAAGGCAGTCTGGGTGTTTATTGCTATTTCCGTCACAACGCTCTATTTTGTAATTAGCTACAAATAGGTAACTAACTAATTATATGCTTTAATTTCAGGTCATCCAAGTAAGATTGTTTCATATTTGTTTCAGAATGCTTCAATCTATAATAACTGAAAATTTCATTGAGTTCTCTTAATTTTTAAGAATGTTATGGGCTTTTGACTGTCCTCAATCACAGCTTTTGAGTTAAGTCAATGGAAAGGCAATGGGGAACAAGATGCTAATTTCCAAGTATGAAAATGGCCATAACTTTTTTAATACAGAAGATATGAAAGTGAACTAGGTGTCAAATTAAACTTATTTTTATGCTTTATCTGATGGGATAAATTGCAGACTTGATTTTTAAAATCTCAAAATTTTGTAACATTGCTACATCCTTTCCACATCCACTATATCCAAGCGTATCGCTATTCTGTAAGTTTCAATGATTTCCTCCCTCATTCTTCTAAACTCTAGTGCGTATAGGCCCAGTGCTGACAAACGTATCCATGCTAATTAACCCTATGAATCTGTGAGTTCACTAAAAGTTTGGTCCTTCATTTTGAGCCATAGAATATACAATACAGAACCAGGTTTCTCATACGTGCTCAACATAAAGTTTATATTTATACTAATCCTACATAAGCACCATTTCATTCTCCTCACATTCCCATCAACGTTTCAAAAATGTATAAGTTTATAAATGTATAAATCATAAAGTTTATATTTATACTAATCCTACATAAGCACCATTTCATTCTCCTCACATTCCCATCAACGTTTCAAAAATGTACTCTGGGGCAATTGCAGTGGTCAATCAACCTAGCAACCAATCTGTGTTTGGGATGTGGAAAGAATTTGGAGCACCTGGAGGAAACCGCAAAGGCAAAGGTAGAACATGTGACTTCATGAAGACAGCACTAGAGGTAGCTTTTTGAGGAAGATACAAAACATTCACGCACATGCACACAAGATGAGAAGATGGATGGATGGATGGATGGATGGATGGATGGATGGATGGATGGATGGATGGATGGATGGATGGATGGATGGATGGATATCCTCTACCTTGGATGCTGCTCTGATCCTTATCACTGACTGGCCAGGAGAGGCCAATCCTCCTGGAGGAGGTCAATCACACAGAGTGCTAGGTACTTGGAATTCGCTGCCAGGAAAAGTGGCAGAAGCATATGTTAGCAATTCTGAAGAGGCATTTTGATGTTCACAGGCAAGGTATATAGACCATATTCACACAGATTGGAATTAGTTTTAATTGGCATTGTGTTCAGCACAGACACCATGCCTGTAGGACCTGTCCTTGTGCTGTAATGTTCTATGTTCAACATCCTAAAGCAATAACAAATTGCATTTATCTGGGATATTTAACATGCAAAAATGTCTCAAGGTTACCCATCTGAGTGTTATCAAACAGTAGGTTGCCACTTAACCACAGCAGCGGGTATTGCAATAGATGATCATGAAGTTTGATCAAAGAGATAGGTGTTAGGGAGTGTAATGAAAGAGGTGAAAAAAGCAATGAGATTGGAGATGTAGGGGGGGGGGGGGGGGGGGATACCAGTACCCCGAGCCTAGGTGGCCAAAGGGTTTATTTCCATGCTTCATGATTCTATGACTACAATTTCAGAGCTAAAATGGTAAAAGTTATTATCAGAAGAGAAACATGGTTAGAATGCAAACAAAAGCTTTTCACTCTACCTTAGTACACATGATGACAATAAACTAAACTAAATATTTGCTTCTGCAATTTGGGTATATGTGGCTATCTTTCCACACAATGATCAAATGAAATAAAACCTATTCCAAATTTCAGAAGTATGTTCTACCATTTCAGAAATATGCCCTACCTTGTAGCATGGCATGCCCTCTATATTGATTCTTGCTCTGGGTTTGTGAATGTGGTACAGAAGTTATTAGTTAGAGCTTCAGGCAGAAATCATGGTCACCTACCAAAAACAATTCAATTGAAATTGTAAACAGCATGTTCAAAATGACTTCCCCAGGCTTGTAGCTAACACCGTTCAACTAGCCAGCCCTCGGTTATTTTTATTTATCTGAAGTAAGCTGTACAGGGCGCCAGCAATCATGGCAAATGGCAATTTGTAAGCATCGTCAGTAATAAGCATACACTATTCTTGTGTACATGCCCTGTTCTGTTGCAGGATGTGAGAAAACATGAATCAACCTTTCACTGACACATGTGGATGACTATTTCTGGCAGTATTTTCTCTCTTCTTCTGTCACTCAGTTGACTTTGCTTGCCAAAAATAGAAGCCTCTAGCCATCCAAAGGCTGTGCATTTGATTTTCTTGAATAACAAATCGAAAAACATAATTCCATTCCATTCTCATGCTCAGTCGTGTCTGTTCTGATATCAACATCAGACACAACTCAAGATGGCTTCCCACCAGCATGAGTTCCAGATCTGATGCATTTCCTGCACTCTGTTTCCATCCCATCTTCCAAAGCAAAGACAGGATGAACCCCTCTTCTATCCCACCAGTCTCTACATTCAAAGGATCATCCTCTGTAATGCTACCACAAAGGACAACTTCACTGCCTATTCCTTATCAGCTTCAAATGGAACAATTTCCCACAATCAATTCCCCTTCTCCTGACATTTTACTACGCAACTGTAGGAGATGCAACAGCCACACTTTTATTTTATCCCTTTCCACCATCTAATGACTCAGACAATCCTTCCATGTGAAGCAGCTGTTTCCATGTACCTTTTCTACTTTAGAATATTGCATTTGGTGCTCATATTGTTGTCTCCACTCTATGGTAAATTCTGTCACAACTTTGTAGTACAACCTCTTTCAACCCACAACAGTGACCTTGATCTGCTGTCCATTCTAGTTGAATGTCAGTTTAAGTCTCCACCCCACTTCTATTCCAACCTCTCTGTCTTTGGACCTCTGCTCTGTTCCAATGAAGCCCAAAGTGAGTTTGAGGTGTGATGTCTCATATTCTGACCTGATACATTCCAGCCCTCAGGTCTCAACATTGCAATGAACAAATTTGGATACCAGCCTCACATGTTTGCATCCGAACTGGCTTGTACTAATGAAAGGGAATCACATCTGTTTTTTTTTTCCCTCTTTGCTGATGATGTCTGATTTAGTTTAGTTTAGTTCAGTTTTGTTTAGAGATATAGCGTGGAAACAGGCCCTTCGGCCCACCGGGTCCGCACTAACCAGCGATCCCCACACATTTACGCCATCCTACACACACCAAGGATGATTTTACAAATACCAACCCAATTAACCTACAAAACTGTACCTCTTTGGAGTGTGTGAGGAAGCCAAAGATCTCGGAGAAATCCCACGCAGACACGGGGAGAGCATTCTAACTCCGTACAGACAAGCACCTGTGGTCAGGATCGAACCTGGGTCTCCGGCGCTGCAAGCGCCATAAGGCAGCAACTCTACCGTTGAGTCACTGTGGCCCATGCCGGACACGGAGAAAATGTAGAAACTCCATACTGGCAGCGCCTGTAGTCAGCAATTTGCAAATGATCTGCTGAGTATTTTGACTATTCTCTTTTATTTCATATTTCCAGCAACCATAGAATTTTGTAGCACATAATTTCCACATTGCTTTATTTTTCCTCTCTCGATTGAGTGTCACATGATTCAATTTCCTCTGGATGGATGAGTAACAGGTAACAAGCCTTCAATTCCCATTCAGTGAGCATCACTACTTATTGTGTTATTCATTCTCTCCAGATCTCCGCATTTACATAGACATTTCCTTCTTTCTCTCCTCCAACTCCCATTCTATCCCCAAACCCCAAAACGCGTTTGATGTCCAGCTTTCCCTAATTGAAATGAACGATCATTGACCTGAAGCATTAGATTTGGTTTTCTCTCCATGGATACTGCCTGACCTACTGAGTGTTTCCAGTCATTTCTGTTTTTATATTAAATAGAAAATAGTGGTTGGAAATGTATCCATTACAGATATAACAATTTAATTGTAAATGCTGCTCATCTGTTTGTGTTTGATGTCTGACCTATTGAGTTTCCATTCATTTAGAGTTGGGTGTCTCTTGTTTGTCCTTACATATTTAATTTCCTGACCTTTACAAAGGACATTGCAAGTCTAATTATGATTGTGGAATGCCAGAAAGTTCACTCGCTTTTGCATCTGCTGCAGCTTTTGAGTGCTTCCAGCTGAGCAAAACTGCTGGTGTAAGAAATTGCAGAAATGAACAGGATTCTTCAAGACTAGGATATTACATTAACTATTTTATTTCTGAAGCGACATTGCATTAGTAACAAAAAAGGAAACCGATATTTTGTCTCTAAAAATAAGTTCCATTTTATGTGCAAAAAGGATGGAGCATTAATTTTCTATGCATCTCAAATTTCATAAAGTTCCTCAAACAAAAACAAAAATCAAGTATTAGATTATGATATTAATGAATCATGTTCAATAATTTCCAATAAGGATGAAAACTTGGAGGCATAAGAAATTGTAGATGCTGGAATCTTGAGCAAAACACAAAGTGCTGGAAGAACTCAGTGGGTCAGGCAGTATCAGTGGAGGGAATGGACAGATGACGATTCAGGTCAGACCCTTGTTAAAACCCTGAGAATTATACTTATATGACTAGAAATATCTGTGCCCTGAAAGGTAGAATAGAATAGTGCAAAAGTTCTGGGTTAGCTATTTGTTTCTTCACTGTGCTAGGACATCAGGAGGCCAGCCAGAACCATCAGGGGAGTGGAGGAAGATAGAGGGAGGGTTATGGGAAGCAGGACCAGAGTTGAGGAGAGTAGAATTAGAGGGGGGTTGTTATTTTGAAGTTTGAGGAGACCACAGTTGCTTTTGGGATCACTTTTATACAATGGAAGAGCTGGATAATGTAAGTACATTTTCTCAGTTACTGCCAATTACAGCTTACTTTGGCACTTTGGGATTACGATCACATTCTTCTGGGAATTCACTACGATGTACATTCTCTGGCCAACAGAACAAAATGGAGGTCAAACCAAGCCACATTTGAAACCCTTTACTCCACTGAGTCCAGGAGTGTTCTGTTTCGTACTGAGCTGAGAGGCTATATATATATCATCTTGCATGAAAACTGTGCGCTTGTTTCTTTAATTCTTCACACTGAGTCAAGATCACAAAAGGGAGGAAGGATCTAGTACTTTGTGAAAACAAGTGATATTTGGTCAGGGGGGTTACACAAAAAGCTGGAGAAACTCAGCGGGTGCAGCAGCATCTAAGGAGCTAAGGAGATAGGCGACGTTTCGGGTCGAGACCCTTCTTCAGACATTTGGTCAGAATTGGTGACAATATCTGAAGTACTCATGCTGATCAAATGATATCTGCTGGAGATGAAACCAATGGTTATCTCCATGGTTATCCATGTAAGGTTTCCACTGAATGGTTATCCATGTACGCATTTTCAATCAAATCTCATGTAGGTGTAGATATGTTTGGTGGCATCCAGAACAAGCAAATTAAACATCAAAAGATACAAAATTTCTGGATGTCCTAGATGCTGGAACCTTGTGCAAAAGTCTTGGAGGAACTCAGCAGTGAGGTAATATTTATGCATGAAAATGGACAGACGACATTTTGTTGTCGGGACCTATCTGAACACTGATCAGTTCCCGTTTAGTTCCTCCTGTACTTTGAAATTGAACTACAAATTTGGATGTATGAAGGAAGGGAATATCTTTAAAGTAATTCATGCTGAACTGGCAATATATAAACAGGTAGAACACACTCCACTTGCAAAAGTTGTATTCAATGGATATGAATTTGGGGAAGAAAGAACTACGCCCAAACTTTGCTATATTACACCTTTATCTTTAGCAAGGTTTCACACAATGGAAAATTTACGGAATTAAAAAGATGGAACATCTTTATAAGAAAGGCACTTTTATTTTATTTCAGGAGTTACAACAGATTTACGGACAACACTCAAATAATTTTTTTAGATATCTACAACTTAGAGATTATGTTAAATCCAATGCACAAGATTATAGGAGTAGGGAACCAGAAATCCTTGATGAATGTTTGAATAAACATCCTAATACTGAAAAATTAACAACTTATATTTATAATACCCTTTTAGATAGCGAGGTCCCATCGACGGAATCATATAGACATACATGGGAAAATGAATTAGGCCAACCCATAACGAAAGATATTTGAGACAAAAGTTTACAATATATACATCAAATCTCATTAAATGCCAGACATGCTTTAATACAATTTAAAGTATTACACAGATTACACTACTCTAAAGTAAAACTGAATAGAATTTCCCACATGTCTCCCCTATCTGCGATAAATGTCAGCATCTAGAGGCTAACTTAACACATACTTTTGCAAATTGTATAAAAATCAAACATTTCTGGATTGATATTTTTAGAATAATTTCTGAAGTTTCTGGATCCCAACTCAAAACTAATAATACTTGGAATATCAGAACAAAGTCTAACACTCACAACAAGCCAAAGAAACTTTCTAGACTACAGTATAATAACTGGGAAGAAATTAATATTAAAATTTTGGAAAGGCCCTATAACCCCCACAATTAAAATGTGGATTATGGAAATGTCGGAGACTCTACACCTGGGAAGAATCAGATTTGTCTTAATGGACAAACAAGAACTTTTTGTTAGAACATGGTCTTCCTTCATCGATTATTTGAAAGGGTAGATTGGTTCAGCACAGGAACCAAACTGAAACTTGGACTCAATGTTTATCCTGACATTTATGATTTTTTTTCTCTCTTTTTTTTACTTTCTATCTATATATTTTTTTAAATTATTAGAAGCAGAATGAATCCTCAATTGATAATATTAATAATGTATGATTGATGCACATGAAATGTTTTCATCATATGTGTTTGCCACTAATAAAAATATATTTAAAAAATAATTTTAAAAACTTTAGCAAGCAACCAAAAATAAGGGTCAAAAGGTCATAAGGTCATATGTAATAGGAGAAGCATTAGGCCATTCGGCCCATCAAGTCTACTCCACATTTCAATCATGGCTGATCTATCTAATCCCATTCTCCTGCCTTCTCCCCATAACTTCTGAACCCATACTAATCAAGAATCTATCTATCGCTGTCTTTAAAATATCCACTGACTTGGCCTCAATAGCCTTAGGTGGCAAATAATTCCACATATTCCACCCTTTAGATAAGGGTATTTAGATAATAGACTGAAGAAGGGCCTTGACTTGAAATGTCACCTACTGTATCTATATTCTCCAGAGATGCTGCCTGACCTGCTGAGTTAATCCAGTACTTTGTGTCCTTTTGTGTATTACCCAGCATCTGCAGTTCTTTGTTTCTACAAAGATACATTTCTATCCCATTTGCACTGATGAACTGAACAAGCTGTACAGATACAATTCTAAATTATAGAAATGGTTATGTCAAAATGAATACCTTACTTAAAGAGTCAAGTTTAAATATAAGTTTTATGAGTGACAGTTTTAAAATACAATTAATTGAATAATACATTTAAATTAAGCTCTAAATTTGTAACCGTGATGTAATCACTAGTCCAATCACCTTTGAAACCATTAACTCATTGAAGATATTTTTAACACAAATAAAGTTGTCCAATTATTTTCACATTGCCAGTGCGGGAGTAGCTGTATAAACTTGATAATGGTATCGCTTTATTGTTGTCACATGCACCAAGGGAGAGTGACAATAATAAATAACAAATAACCTTAGAAGGAATTTATACATTTCTCTCAACGACAGGAAAGTTGCTGGATGGCTATAATTGCATGCATAATATGTGCACAGTACTGTAGGTCAGATGTATAATTAACGTGCCAAATATTCTGGCAGGTCCTCTGACTTAAATTGTACACAAATACAAATCCTATATTCTATCGCAATCCAAAGAATGACCTGCATACTTAAACAACACTATAGAAGACTAGAGTCAACTTAAATTCATTCAATAAGTATAATCCAAGGGGAACCATGCAAAGTGATGTTTTTGTCCTTCATTATTTGAAACTCCCATATTTTTAAAAATACATTTTGGATATATTTTTTGGTCTTCTTACACTTTGGCTTGGCTGTAATAATGATGTAAAAAACACTGTTGATATTCAATGCTTTTCCCAGTAGAAAGTTTCTGTCATGAGCTGATTAACGTAATTTTATTTTAAGCTTGTTTTTAAATGACAATAAACGGCATTCTGATTCTGATTCTGATTCTGATTAGTTCAATACATTATATTATTGTACAATAAATTATACCCAAATGATCATCGTACCTGCCACATCTTCCTTACTCATGCTCTCCATTATTACGACATCCATGGATTTGAAATGCTTATTGAACTAAGGTCAAATTGTAAGATAGCTAGGTCTCCAAAAGTTTATTTTCATCAAACCTAATGCATAACACACACCTATATATGTGTGTGTGTGTGTGTGTGTGTGTGTGTGTGTGTGTGTGTGTGTGTGTGTGTGTGTGTGTGTGTGTGTGTGTGTGTGTGTGTGCGCGCGTGTGTGCGTGTGTGCGTGTGTGCGTGTGTGTGCGTGTGTGTGTGTGTGTGTGTGTGTGCGTGCGTGCGTGCGTGCGTGCGTGCGTGCGTGTGTGTGTGTGTGTTGTGCATTAGGTTTGATGAAAATAAACTTTTGTAGACCTAACTATCTTACAATTTGAACTTAGTTCAATAAGCATTTCAAATCCACGGATGTATGGATCCTCTATGGCTGTGAGCCCAAGTAGCAATTGACAAACCCATGCTTTAATATCTAATGTCTTGCCCTTAATTTACATGGGTACTTAATGGATTTGTGTAAAATTACTTTATTTGCAATTGTGTACAGAATTGCAATTGTGTACAGAAGGGAGGCTGTCTTGAACAGAAATGTTAACTAATTTAAACTGGAAAAGATTTCATGCTAGCTTCCTCCTCGAGATAAAGAGGTGTATTATTTTAACTTTCACGATCAATATAATTTTAAAAGGCTATATGTCCCCTTCACAAGCCAAATATTAAATAATATGATTACTATTCAGCACTGACATCCTGCTTTCTCTTCCATGTGTATGCAAGGGACAAAGTCTTTATTCCATTTAGCATACAAAACAACTTAAGGTTTCCAGAATGGTGCCCACATTTAGTGAAATCTCTGATGACTAATCCAAGATGCTTCATAGTTTTTTATCTTCCTCCCTTGACTGATACTTTCAGGGATTAAAGGCCTGGGCCTGGATTTGCCTGCTAATAGAAATAGGATCAAATGCAAGTTACAACCAAAAATCAATGCAATGTAACTAAGTAAATCTGAGCAGTTGATACTTAGGTCATGATAGACAGCTCATCAAGCTGACCCCAGCTATATAGGTTATCTGATCCTCACTCAAGGGTAAGGTATTTTGAGCCCTGTGTAAATCCTGAACACAAAGCATAAGATATGGGATTTTCTTTTGCTTTCCCAGCATTAATGTGAAGTATGTACTACAAGAGAGGTGCCTTCCAGCAAAGTAACTTACCTTATTCCAGAGTGTCGATTTTCCCTTGTGTAACAAGGTTGAAAAATAAAGGTTTCAATGTTACATAGCCTGAAACTCTGATAGAAATCATGACTCCACAAATAGCACATCGAGAGCAAGTGAAGATATTTTACATTTAGACAGGACCTGGACAACAATCATGTGTCTAACATAGAAATTATGATTCTGATAATAGAGGGCTTCATATGAAATGGTGAAATAGTGCACTGTGCAAATGTGCTTAATGAAACAGCTCTGTTTCACTAATATAAAACTTTAAGCAGTTTAAGCCAATTGTTATAATCTGGGATCTTAATTTTACACAGAGATATTATTGCCGAGAAATTCTAGTCCATTCTTGCAGACCTGTTGGTTGGCCCCAGCAATGTCCCATTTCAATTTGTGGCCTCTTGTTACAAATATGTGACTCACCCTGTACCGAGGTCATGGGAGTTTGGTATCAGATGACCAGCAATGATTGAATGCTAAGGAGGGTGTGGGGCGATTTCAGGACTAAGGGCTCAGATGCTAGGACATTGGCAATTGCAACGTCATGGATATCTGATCAAAATGTGGTGCATCAGATGGTTGTTACAATAACAAGTATGTCACTTAAGATGAAGGTGGGGTGTTAATTTACCTGCCCAACAATTTTGTTTGTTTCAGGTTGTCCAAGTGTATCCAACAATGGTTGGGCCTGGAACGACAATGTAATTGTATCAGGGCATATGGGAGATTGCAGCCTGGTAGGCCCTGTCAAAATTTCACAGTAACCCAAAACAACTTGAAAATGTCACTGTAGAAACAACAAACTGTAGATGCTGGTTTACAAGAGAAGACACAAGGAAAGACAAAATGTTGGAGTAACTCAGGAGGACAGGCAGAAGAATCACCAGAGAAAATGGACAGATGACGTTTTGAGTTGGGGCCCGTCTTCAGACTGATTGTAGTAGGGGGAGTGGGGAAAAAATTGAAGCAAAAAGAGGCAG
Organism: Okamejei kenojei; assembly: GCA_035221665.1. Classification (NCBI taxonomy): domain Eukaryota; kingdom Metazoa; phylum Chordata; class Chondrichthyes; order Rajiformes; family Rajidae; genus Okamejei; species Okamejei kenojei. Next base: position 98,931,895 of record CM069136.1, on the reverse strand, counting down.
AACAATTCTTGGCTGGCAACAGATGACATCAGGTGAGGAGGTTCCTTGATAGGCAGATCATAGATGCAGGTGAGAGCCCAAGAGGGTTACATAGTTGTGAACTGTGAAGTTCACTAATTAAATTTTAGTGGAGGGGAGTGGGGGAAACTGGTGCAAGGTCAGTCAGATTGGATGGAGGGGAGGGGTGTAAAGTGGAGAGCGAAGGGAGGTGGTCATAAAAGTGACCTAAAATTGGAGAAGTCGTACGGTTGTCAGATACCCCAGCAAAATGTGTGTGGCCTCATTCTGGCAATACAGGAGGACAGGACCAAAAGGTCAGTATGGGAATGGGAAGGGGAATTAAAGTGGTTTGCAAGCGGGAGATCCATTAGGCCTTGGAGGACCGAGCGTACGAGCATAATGTTGTCAACAAAATGGTTGCCGAGTCTATGCTTGGTCTCACTGATGGACAAGAGCCTGCATCGGGAATACCGGATACAATAGATGAGGTTAGAGGAGGCACATGTGAACCTGTGGCTCACCTAGAAGGACTGCTGGGATTCCTAGATGGAGTCGAGGGAGGATGTATGTTACATCTCCTGCAGTAGAAGGGGAAAAGAGCTGGGGAGGGGGTGGGGGGGGGGGGGGGGGGGGGGGGGGGGGTTTGGGTGGAAAGGAATGAGTGAATGAAGAAATTGCGGAGGCAGCAGTCTCTGTGGAAGGCAGAAAGGGGTGGAAGTGAGGGGGAGAGGAGTGTGAGCAAAACTCCAGTACTCAGATATCCTCGTATGGAAAGTCTAATCTTAGAAGCAGATCTGACAGAGACAGGGGAATTGAGAGTAGTGGATAGCATTTTTTAAAGCGGCACAGTGGGAGAAAGTGTAGTCAAGATAAGTGCCTGAGTCAATAGGTTTATATTAGATGTTATTCGATTGTCCCTCTCCTGTGATGGAGACAAAGAGATCAAGAAAGGGTAGAGAAGTGTCAGAGATAGTCCAGGTGAATGTGAGGGCAGGGGTAGATTAGTGTTGAAGGTAATGAAGTCCCTGAGTTCTGCACAAGTGCAGGAGGCAGCCCAAATGCATTCTTGGATGTAGCAGAGAAAGAGTGGGGGATAGGACCTGTGTACACCTGGAAAATGGATTGTTCGACATCCTTATTCGTATAGCTATACAACTCTGATCTTGGATATGTGTGTGTGTGTGTGTGTGTGTGTGTGTGTGTGTGTGTGTGTGTGTGTGTGTGTGTGTGTGTGTGTGTGTGTGTGTGTGTGTGTGTGTGTGTGTGTGTGTGTGTGTGTTTATTTGTTTGTGTGTTTTCTCGACAAAACGATGCGCGAACAAGACATTTTGTACATATTCCGGTAGAGATTTACCCCCTGGAGTCCGAAATCGGCTTACCTGAAAATGTTGTGCTTTATTTCTTGAGTTAGTAATAGAAATCTTCACAAATCCGATCAAACTTTGAAATCAAAATGCCTGTTTTTTGCTGATGACGTGACAATGGATCTGCCTGCCTGCCGTTTGCTCGCACTGCGACTGATGTCACCTCCTCCCCCCACCGTTATACAAAAGTCGCCCTGTCGACTGAAGACCAAACATCGTAGCTGAAGACTGCGGCACACGCTGCGAGTGAAGAATGAGGAAGCCAGGCCTATACTAGAGCTCTCGGGTCCGATCCATCGCTGCCAAAAAACCTTTGATAAAAACCCCGCTGTCTTCTTGCTTGCACTGCGAGTGACGTCACCCTCAGACCACTATCCCTGTATTCGGGCCCTGCCTGCAGCCTGGAGCTGGGAGCGAGGTTCAGGAACCAGCCCTTCCCTGTGACAACGAGATCCCCCCCAAACTCTACCCCCTCCCTCTCTCCCCCCTTAGCCGCTCCCTCTCTGCCCCTTCACACTCCCTCTCCCCCCCTTCTCTCCCCCCTCCTTCCCTCTCTGTGCCTCAGTGTCCATCTCTGTGCTTGTGTTTCTCTTTGTGCCTGTGTTTCCATCTGTGCCTCTGTGTCCCTCTCTGTGCCCCTCTCTGTGCCTGTTTTCCTCTCTGTGCCTCTGTGTTCCTCTCTGTGCCTCTGTGTCCCTCTCTGTACCTCTGTGTCCCTCTCTGTACCTCTGTGTCCCTCTCTGTACCTCTGTGTCCCTCTCTGTGCCTCTGTGTCCCTCTCTGTGCCTCTGTGTCCTTCTCTGTTCCTCCGTGTTCCTCTCTGTGCCCCTGTGTCCCTCTCTGTACCTCTGTGTCCCTCTCTGTGCCTCTGTGTCCCTCTCTGTGCCTCTGTTTCCTTCTGTGTGCCTCTGTATCCCTCACTCTCTACCCCCTCCCTCTCGAGCTGTGCCTGGGAGTTGGGGGCTATGCGTGAGTGGATGGGGGGATGGGGTAAAATGAGTGAATGAAAAATATTAATATAATATCAGGGGGGGGGGTTAGCATGTGTGGGGGATGGTTAGTGTGTGTGTGTGTGAGTGTGTGTGTGTGTGAGGGGTTGGCTAGTGTGTGGAGGATGCCACAGGCTGCCCCCGTGCGTTGAGGTGACGGGACCCAACGGGTCCCACTTGGTCTAGTAACCAATAAAAGGCAGGAATCGCTGGGGCCCATGTGAGTGCTTATGGCTGCACCTTTAACTTAGAGAAAGTGAGAATAGTCGAAAGAGTTGTTAAGAGTGAGGACATGTTCTGCTAGGTGGAAGATTGTCAGAAGAGAGAAATTGGTTGAGTTTCTGTTCAAAGAAGAAACAGAGGGCCTTGACACCTTCCTGTGGAGGATAAAGGAATAGAATGTCTGGACATCCTTGGTAAAGATAAGTGACTCGGGGTCTGGAACTTAAGGTTATTAAAGAGTTAAAAGGTGTGTAAGGTGTCTCGGATGTAGGTTGAATGAGATTAGGCAAAGGGCAATACAAGGTACAAAGAGCTGGAGTAAAGATAATAGACAGAGAATAAGGATGGTGGGTTTATAAAATGTGCATATTTTAATGCTAGAGCATTGTAAGTAAGGTGGATGAACCTAGAGCCTGGATTGACTCCTGGAAATATGATGTTGTGGCAATCAGTGAAACATGGTTGCAGGAGGGCTGTGATTGGAAACTAAATATTCCAGGATTTCGTTGCTTCCGGGGTGATAGAATTGGAGGGACCAGAGGTGGAGGTGTTGCATTGCTTGTCAGAGAGGATATTACAGCAGTGCTTTGGCAGGATAGATTAGAGGGTTCGTCTAGGGAGGCTATTTGGGTGGAACTGAGAAGTGGAACGGTGTAGCAACACTTTTAGGGGTGTACTATAGACCGCCAAATGGGGAGCGTGAATTGGAAGAGCAAATATGTAAGGAGATAGCAGATATTAGTAGTAAGCACAAGGTAGTGATTGTGGGAGATTTCAATTTCCCAAAAATAGACTGGGAAACACATTCTGTAAATGGGCTGGATGGTTTGAAGTTTGTAAAATGTGTGCAGGATAGTTTTTTGCAGCAGTACATAGAGGTACCGACCAGAGAAGGGGCAGTGCTGGACCTCCTGTTAGGAAATGAGGCAGGACAGGTGACGGAGGTATGCGTTGGTGAGCACTTCGGGATCAGTGATCACAATACCATTAGTTTCAATATAATTATGGAGCGAGTCAGAACAGGACCTAGAGTGGAGATTTTTGATTGGAGAAAGGCTAACTTTTAGGGAATGCGTGAGGATTTTAAAGGAGTGAATTGGGACACTTTGTTTCATGGGAAGGATGTAGAAGAGAAATGGAGGACATTTAAAGGGGAAATTGTAAGAGTACAGAATCTTTATGTCCCTGTTAGGTTGAAAGGAAATAGTAAAATTGGAAAGAGCCATGGTTTTCAAGGGAAATTAGACACTTGTTTCGAAAAAAGAGAGATATCTACAAGAATTATAGGAGGCATGGAGTAAATGAGGTGCTAGAGGAGTATAAAGAATGTAAAAAGAATCTTAAGAAAGAAATTAGGAAGGCTAAAAGAAGATATGAGGTTGCTTTGGCAAGAAAGGTGAAAGTAAATCCAAAGGGTTTCTACAGCTATATTAATAGCAAAAGGATAACGAGGGATAAAATTGGACCATTAGAGAACCAGAATGGACAGCTATCTGCAGAGCCAAAAGAGATGGGGGAGATATTGAACAATTTATTTTCTTCGGTATTCACCAAGGAGAAGGATATTGAACTCTGTGAGGTAAGGGAAAAAAGTAGAGTAGCTATGGAAACTATGAGATTCAAAGAGGAGGAAGTACTGACACTTTTGAAAAATATAAAGGTGGATAAGTCTCCAGGTCCTGACAGGATATTCCCTAGGACATTGAGGGAAGTTAGTGTAGAAATAGCAGGATCTATGACAGAAATATTTCAAATGTCATTAGAAACGGGAATAGTGCCGGAGGATTGGCGTACTGCGCATGTTGTTCCATTGTTTAAAAAGGGTTCAAAGAATAAACCTAGCAATTATAGACCTATTAGTTTGACGTCAGTGGTGGGCAAATTAATGGAAAGGATACTTAGAGATAATATATATAAGCATCTGGATAAACAGGGTCTGATCAGGAACAGTCAACATGGATTTGTGCCTGGAAGGTCATGTTTGACAAACCTTCTTGAATTTTTTGAAGCGGTAACTAGGGAAATTGATGAGGGTAAAGCAGTGGATGTTGTCTATATGGATTTCAGTAAGGCCTTTGACAAGGTTCCCCATGGAAGGTTGGTTCAGAAGGTTCAATCTTTGGGTGTTAATGGCGGAGTAGCAAGATGGATTCAACAGTGGCTGAATGGGAGATGTCAGAGAGTAATGGTGGATGGCTGTTTGTCAGGTTGGAAGCCGGTGACCAGTGGGGTGCCTCAGGGATCTGTGTTGGGTCCACTGTTGTTTGTCATGTACATCAATGATCTGGATGATGGGGTGGAAAATTGGATAAGTAAGTATGCAGATGATACTAAGATAGGTGGTATTGTGGATAATGAAATAGATTCTCAAAGTCTACAGAGAGATTTGGGCCATTTGGAAAAGTGGGCTGAAAGATGGCAGATGGAGTTTAATGCTGATAAGTGTGAAGTGCTACATCTTGGCAGGACAAATCAAAATAGGACGTACATGGTAAATGGTAGGGAATTGAGGAATGCTGTGGAACAGAGGGATCTAGGAATAACTGTGCATAGTTCCCTGAAGGTGGAATCGCATGTAGATAGGGTGGTAAAGAAAGCCTTTGGTTTGCTGGCCTTTATAAATCAGAGCATTGAATATAGGAGTAGGGAAGTAATGTTAAAAATTGTACAAGGCATTGGTAAGACCAATTCTGGAGTATGGTGTACAATTTTGGTCGCCTAGTTATAGGAAGGATGTCAACGAAATAGAGAGAGTACAGAGGAGATTTACTAGAATGTTGCCAGGGTTCCAGCAACTATGTTACAGAGAAAGGTTGAACAAGTTAGGTCTTTATTCTTTGGAGCGCAGAAGGTTAAGGGGGGACTTGATTGAGGTCTTTAAAATGTTGAAAGTGATAGACAGAGTTGACGTGGATAAGCTTTTCCCATTGAGGGTAGGGAAGATTCAAACAAGAGGGCATGACATGAGAATTAAGGGACAGAAGTTTAGGGGTAACGTGAGGGGGAACTTCTTTACTCAGAGGGTGGTGGCTGTGTGGAATGAGCTTCCAGCATAGGTGGTGGAGGCAGGATCGATTTTAACATTTAAAAGTAAAGTGGATAGGTATATGGACGTGAAGGGAATGGAGGGGTATGGTCTGAGTGCAGGTAGATGGGACTAGGGGAAAACAAATGGTCGGCACGGACTGGAAGGGCCGAGAGGGCCTGTCTCCGTGCTGTAATTGTTATATGGTTATATGGTTATATGGTAACTCAGAGGGTCGGGCAGCATCCTTGGGGAACGTGGATAGGTGATGTTTCCAATTGGGACCCTTCTTCAACATTTCGTTCTGGAGAAAACAAGATAATTTCCATTTGCACAATATGGGAACGAAACATCATGCAATCTCCCTGGTCTGTATTCTAGAGTCAAGCTGTGCGGTTTTACAACACGATGCCTTTGGTGGTTCAAGGAAGAACTCAGAACCCTTGACCTACTACTGACAAGCTTTGATGGACAGTATAGCTGGGAGAGGGATTTTGCCGGAAGTAAAAGCTGCAATTGATTTTAATGATTTTTAAGTCTATGATCTTTCAGAGACATTTAAAAACCTATTCAAATTGAAGAGCATATTAAAAAAATATACTGAAATATTAAAAAATATGAAGAAAAGTTAACAAGTAAAAAATAAATAAATAGAAACATAAAAGTTAAAGTAATATCTTCACATCTACCTCTTTAATCATTGCGTTATAATTGCTATAATTATAAAAGGCTTCTCATTTTCACACCACAAACAGCTTACAATGGCTTGTTCCCTTTATCATCGATACTTTTTTGCATATCTTTCATTCATTGTTCTTTATCTCTCCACATCACCGTCTACATCTATCATTTCCCTGATCCCTGACCAGTCTGAAGAAGGGTCTCGACCCGAAACGTCGCCTATCTCCTTCGCTCCTTAGATGCTGCTGCACCCGCTGAGTTTCTCCAGCCTTTTGTGTAACTCTCAGATCCAATGTTGCCCAATCCTTTTAAAATGGAGTGAACTGAGATTTTTTTTGTACTGGACAATAGAAGATGCGATATTTTACATGAGGATAAATAGAGACTGAGTTTAACATCTGAAGAGGTACATTTTCCTCTGCGGAGGGTGCCCTGAGTCCTGCACTGTGGCGTTGGAATAGATTTTTGTGTCCAACTGAAGGGATTTGATCTCATGACTGTAAAACTCAGAGATAAGAGTGCTGCCAACTGAACCATCTCAGGCAATCAAGCACCAACCTTCAGGGTCAAGGTGGGACTTAAGCGGACAAAGTCCCCTGGCTTGGTATTCCTGCACCATCAGTTTTGCAGGCAACCAAAGAACTTGTGAACCTCATAAAATAGGTTATAAATTCACAGAAATAAAAATCAGGATCCCTTTAATATTTGTATAGGAAGAAACTGCAGATGCTGGTTTAATCCGAAGATAGATACAAAAAGCTGGAGTAACTCAGCGGGACAGGCAGCATCTCTGGAGAGAAGGAATGGGTGATGTTTCGTGTCGAGACCCTTCTTCAGTCTTAAGAAGGGTCAAGACTTGAAATATCACCCATTCGTTCTCTCCAGAGATGCTGCCTGTCCTACTGAGTTATTCCAGCTTTTTGTGTCTATCTTCCCTTTAATATTTCTTCTGGTGTTCATACCCCCCGGTACATCCCATTTAAAATCTGGAATTAATGATTTTTGATGAACCTTTCAAAACTGTGCTCTTTATTCAAAATGTCATGGAATACATTAATGAGTTGTTCATTGGAATCCAGTGTTCTGAACAATTGATTTGCTTCCTTGACTGATTCCCTGGATGATACTTTAGGCAGGAATATAATGTAACAAATTGTATACTGTTTTTCTTTCAGGAATTCAGGCACAGAATTTACCACAATCAGCTAACTGAAAAAATAAAACATTCAATCAAAGGTCATTTGTAATAAGACAAAATAACCATCTTTGAAACGGTCAGTCAGCCACTTGACCTTTGAAGCATACGTGATCGACGCAGGCAAGAAAAATCAGAAAAGAACAATGAATGTAAATGCTGTTGAGGTTTAAATCTTTATCTGAATCAATCGGAATTGTTTGTCTATTGTGAAAAATGCAGAAAAAAATAAACCTAGTGACAGCTACCATGTATCCCACTATAAAAATAAGGCAGTAAGAATACTAACATAGTAAATCTGAAAACTGCAGGTATTCCATCGATTTGTTACTCACCTAAAGGGTAAACAAAAAAATATATAGATTTAATGAAAGGTTGCTGAGCTAGACCCACTGGTGAGATCTTCCGCTCTACTCAGCTCATGGCAACGTGATTTTTACTAACTTGAAGCACAGCGTTCAAGCAGGAGGAGGAGTGAGGCACCTTAGCCAATATCCTGAAGGAGTCAATCATTATCAAGGAAAGAACTATTCTCTAACTTAACAGATACTGACAAGGTTGGAAAACCATCTCTCTCTGTAAGTGAAAGACTTCAGTTTATAAAGTATGATCTCAAGATGATCTGAGGCTCTAAGAAATCTTGTCGCTGTTGTATTGAGGAAACTGTGTCCAATTTTACCACAAGCAGCAAAATTATATCATCTGTTTTAGTGATAGTTGAGGGATATCACTGTGCTTTGTCTCTTTCAACTCTCAAGTGAACAAATGGTGTGCTGATTTAATATCTCATTTGAAAGATGCCAGCTCCAAAACCCACGTCCTCCTCCCACCTCCACTTCCCCACTATTTTCAGTGTATCTTGGATTTTAAAGAACCCTGCTCTGGGTATTGGTCTGGTGAGACACCCAAACCCAAAACAGGCCTGTGGTAGGTATAATCATGGCTTCAATGATAGAGTGCGAAAGATAGGACCTTGGTGATTGCGTTGGACCATTGCGTTGGATAATGTCACGCTCAACTGAAGAATTGTTAACAGGCTAAGATTGGGTGTTGGGTTGAGATGTTGTTTAAGGCTGAAATGTGGAGATGGGCTGGAGATGAAAGACGGCCTTAAGGAGACATCCATTTTTTGCTCAAGGGGCACCTCTTGCAAACAGTACGCTGCATCAAACTCAACAATTAGAAGCTTGGCATACATTCATAATAAAGGCTGACTTGTGCATGAATGAGCATACTGTTCAAAGTGGTCATACCTATCAAAAATGCCATCAAGGTGTGTGATATATCATTAAAGGCCACTGTGCAAATCCAAATACTTCCTCACATTAGTGCATGATTCATACACAGGTCACCAAATTTTAAAAGTGTTTAATAAAAATGGTAAATGTACAACATATTGTCTGATGAAATTCAATTGTACAAAACATCGATTTTCCTTAATGATAGGACTTCCTGGTCCTTGTCCTTTGAACTTTTCTTTTCATTCCATAGGTGCCTTTCATTACAGCTAATAACCTTCAACAAATTTAACAGGTAACGAAAAAGATACAAAAGTTAATCAGGAAATAGATTTAAATGATGATTTGGATAAAGAGATTGAGGAGACAAGTAAAGTTAAAATAAGTTTAAAAAAATTACAAAATGAATCTTTAAAAGGTGATCTCCCAATTGTCTCCAACAATCAAAGGTTCATTATTTCCTGAACACACCTGCCTTAAAGATCCCTTCTATTCTCAGTGTGGGACTAGTTGCAAAAAAAACCCATGTGCACAATATTGCATTCATTTCAGCTCGAAAACAATTATCAAGGAATATATGGCTGCACCCGATGAAAGAGCAGGTGCTCTCAAAATACTGCTTCTGGATTGATGTATTCATCTTTGCATGGGCATCCAAAGGTTTTTCATCGGATTTATTCTAATGCACCAGTTAACGCACGTGGGTTTATATAACGTCAAAATCATAAAGCAAAAAAACTTATACTCAAATTTTGGAAAAACGCACCTACGCCAACATTCAAAATGTGGATTTCAAGTATGTCTGAAATGCTACGTCTTGAAGAAATGAGATTCCTCCTACTAGGCAAAGTAGACCTATTCTTAAAGATTTGGTCTCCTTTTATCAACTTTTTACAAGCATATGGTGCAACATAACATAACCTTAGAAATTAAATGGTTTAGAACCGGATGACGGATGGGCAAAAAAAAAGTAAAATAAATAAATAAATATATGAGATAGGTAGATCTCTCCTAATCTTTCTTTTCTTTACTTTCTCATTTTCTTTCAATCTTTTAACTTCTCATCTCTATCCTTTATTTCTTTTGCTTTCTGTTTCTACTCGCTTGACTATCTATTCCGACACTCTTTATTTTTTTTCTCTCACTGTTCTTTTATTATTAAATCAAAAGTATGAAGTTGTACAAGAATGGAAATATGTATGCATGTATGTATGTATTAGGTACTCAAGTACCACACTATTGTACTTACTTGTAACAAAAATAAAAAAATTTAAAAAAAAATCATAAAGCACAGAAACAAGCTCTTTGGCCCATTGAGTCTGCACCAACACCTGGGCACTGGCGACAATTTACAGTGGTCAATTAACATCATTAACAGGCCTTTAGAATGTGGGCAGAAAACAAAGAATCGAAAAGAATCTTACATGGCCACAGGGAGAACATGCCATCTCCGCAAAGACTGCAGTGAGGCTGGGATTGCTGTGGTTGTGAAGCCATATTACTGTGAGTTGTGCCATTGTGCTATCCTACTAGTGCCAGTAAATCGGGACTATTGCATAACAAGGTTTCAGGCAAAATTTGAACAATGGAAGATGATAAATCTTTGTTTCATAGAGACAAACTGGAAATCGACAAATACTGGATATGAATGAAAGACACAGTAACTCACCTGGTCAGGCAGCATCTCTGGCGAACATGGAGAGGTGACTTTTCTGATTAGGATCCTCCTTCGACTGGATATTAATTATTCTTAATTAGTTATTAATTAATTAATTAATTAATTGACTACCACACAGACCCTCAAAACAAAAATGGAGCTCATTCTGCATAAATTGCAGAGATGCTGTGAGACCCTTTATCTCTCTTCAAGAACAATATATATCTTTGAGCTTTTAATGGCGAAACTCTTCAAAACCCTTGTGAAATCAAAACCCTTGTGAAATCAAAATCCTTGTGAAATCAAAACTGAAATACCCTTCTGTCAGCAAAAATGTTTTAGTTTTCTATGTTATTTTCTATGTCCTTTATATTTAATTGTGAAATGAAGAACTAAATTTCACGAAGCATCATTTTGCTGTTCTGCTTGAAGCCTATAATGGGGCAGCATAACTCGTAAAATGTAAGTGTTTCATGCAGAAATACTCAACTGAGCTTAAAATGTGAGAGGGTTGGGGGTATTTGGGGGCCTCAGAGACAGCTGGAGTCAGAATAAACAGTGTCAAACTTAAAGACTGTAGTTGGTATATGGAAGATCCTCCATCCTTTCCTGATAATTCTCAGGAATCCTTTAAGCTCCTGACATTGAATATATGTTAACTATCTTAACACAGAGGTAAAGGCTGGGTCAATCAGTAGAATTTTATGTGCTACATTATTTAAATTATTTAAATTAATTTTACTTAAGCCATTGTGTAATAGATATATCAATGCCATGAAATTTATCTGCGATTTAAAAACATGAATTCTCAGGATGGCTAGGCCTAGATAATCTATCATGTAAAGCAAATATTCATTTTACCGTGGACTCTCTTTAGGAAAAAATGGTCACTCACCACCATCCGGGATTACCGTGTTGATTTTGAAGTTTGGGATTTTATTCCTGCAAATTTCATTGAGCCATATATGTTGTCTGACCTAACTAAAGGGCCTGTCCCACTTAAGCTATTTTTTAGGCGACTAGGCTGTCGCCACATGGTCACCGGGGTGTCGCCTGTAAGGTTGTGAGTAGTCTCCTCAGTCGCCCAAAGAGTTGTAGCGTCTTTCTGGTCGCCGCTGGATTTTCAACATGTTGAAAATTTTTCGGAGACAGTCGGCAACAGTGGGTTTGCTTTTTTTTTTTTTTGTTTATTTTTGTTACAAGTAAGTACAATAGTGTGGTACTTGAGTACCTAATACATACATACATATTTCCATTCTTGTACAACTTCATACTTTTGATTTAATAATAAAAGAACAGTGAGAGAAAAAAAATAAAGAGTGTCGGAATAGATAGTCAAGCGAGTAGAAACAGAAAGCAAAAGCTAACAAAACCTGACTTCTCCTGACGTAGGTGCCGTCGTAATTGTCGCCAGGTTAACGTAGGTTGTCACCAAGTTAATGTAGGTTGTCGCCACGTGACGTAGGTTGTCGCCGATGCTGACTTCGGGTTTTTTTGTCGTTAAAGTAACGATTCTATTTCAAATTTTATGTCGAAGGGGGGTCCAGTCGCCGGTTTTTCAGCGACCTGCTAAGACTATGACAGTCGCCAGCAATCGCCTAAAAATAGACTAAGTGGGACAGGCCCTTAAGCCCTTTTAAATGTAGTTTCTAAGTTCTCATTTGCAAGCAAATAATCAAACCTAAATACACCCTTTCCTTGAACAGAGGTTACAAAATGCACACTGCAAAATACTCGTTATTAGGAGTCAGGCCAAAAAAGTGTGCATACTTCATCACAGAACTATTAGAAACATAGAAACATAGAAATTAGGTGCAGGAGTAGGCCATTCAGCCCTTCGAGCCTGCACCGCCATTCAATATGATCATGGCTAATCATCCAACTCAGTATCCCGTACCTGCCTTCTCTCCATACCCTCTGATCCCCTTAGCCACAAGGGCCACATCCAACTCACTCTTAAATATAGCCAATGAACTGGCCTCAACTACCCTCTGTGGCAGAGAGTTCCAGAGACTCACCACTCTCTGTGTGAAGAAAGTCTTTCTCATCTCGGTCTTAAAGGATTTCCCCCTTATCCTTAAGCTGTGACCCCTTGTCCTGGACTTCCCCAACATCGGGAACAATCTTCCTGCATCTAGCCTGTCCAACCCCTTAAGAATTTTGTAAGTTTCTATAAGACCCCCTCTTAATCTCCTAAATTCCAGAGAGTATAAACCGAGTCTATTGGCCATAGGTGAGAATAAACCAGTCTAATAGGCAGGCTAATCGCTTTGAACTGTTGCAAAATATTACCTTACAAAATTTATATATATATATATATATATTGACAATCTGTGCTGGTGAAAAATGATGTGAAATAATTATTTCGAAGAATAATGGAACAAATGCAGTACTGACTGCAGCAGGGCAGATTATACATTGAGCATGCCAGCTAATTCATCTTTTTCAAATTCTGATCTTTCATTTTCTTGGTTGCACTTCATCATTTTGTTTTATTTCATTTTGTTTCATTTGATTCACTACTTAACTTTCAACATCAACGAACGGATTCAATCTGTTTAAAGATTGTTTCCATTAAAATACAAGGCTTGAAGCAATGTCTCACACAGCAGAGTGCTGGAATCAAAGAAGGAAACTATCAGCTTGAATGGCAGGACTATTTATTTGTGTTAATTTAAGTGTTTGGAAACAGCAAGTATAGTTTCCTCCCCCATAACCTGCACACTTTGGACAGGTCCAGAACATTAATTATCTTTCTGTTACTCCTAATATGATACATTAATCCTTCCAATAGATCCTACTGCTGCTTAACACTATTATGTCTACATGCCCCAAGGGCATAAACTTTCTTTGTTCCTTATCTATTCCTCTTCCTTGGCATCGGGGAGCCATAAAGAGTCACAGAGTATGGAAAAAGGTCTCTCGGCCTCCAAGTCCACATCCATCATCAAGAACACAGGAAAAGATAGTAGGAGGAGTAGGCCACCATGTCTCTCAAACCTGCTCAACATTTAATATGATCATGGCAGATCCATGCTTTTATTTGAAGCAGTGCCATGGAATCATTTATGTCCTAAAGACAGAGGCCTCATTTTAATGCCTTATTTTAAAATGACACCTCCAACTCCATGACACTCCAACACTCTAACACTGGGATTGTCGGCCTAGATTTATGGGCTCATCCAAAGAGAAAAATGGAGCGGATCAGGGACAGGTCGTATAAAATCCCTGGCCGACCTGTAGAAGCTAGTAGAGGCCACCTCTTTTGTGTCAGTTCTCCATAACCCTCAATTCCTTGATGTTTCAAATACTTATCTATCTTCAATTTAAATATATCTAATGATCAGGCCTCCACCACCCAGGTGGGCAAACAATTCCAGAGATTCACCACCCTCCGAGAGTAAATATATTTCTGCATACCTCAGATTTATATGACCAGCCCCTAATTTTGTATCTATGCCTCCTTGTTCATGTCTCTCACACTAGTGAGAACATTTCAACCTCTACCGCCTTAAACCCTCTTTCAGGGCTGCCAATATTGGGTGAGAGTTGAGAGTGAGAAATTGTGAGGGGGCGTAGCGACCGAGGGGGGGAGGGTGTGGGAAAGGATGACCCCTCTCCCATGGTAGGGAGCTTTTGCATTTTTCAGCTTGAAATTGTGCAATCTGGTACATACTGCAGCCAGTCTTTTAACTTCCACTTGAATGCATCATTTATGTTTTAAATTGGATTAGGTAAGAAAAAGGATGGGTTAAATTACATTCCTAATTACATTCCACAGTAGAGCCAGGCTCTGATCAACAGGTGCAGCACATGAATGACCTTAGTATATTCATATATGGAAATCAGATTATAATTCATGCTGTTATGCATATATAGAGAGATAAAAACAGAGAAACAAGGCAAGAGTCGGACTTCCACCACTGCTCTGCCAAATAAATCAATCAACCTTACCCTTTGACTAGAGCACCTAAACAAAAATAATGCCAAATATTCAATCGTATGTGGTTCAATGAAATTGATATATTTGTAAAACATATATATGGAAACAGGCCCTTTGGCCCAACAAGTCCACACCGACCAGCAATCTACCATACGCCAGTTCCATTCTACACGCCAGGGACAATTTACAGAAGCCAATTAACCTACAAACCTTCACTTCTATCGGATGTGGGAGAAACCGGAATAACCAGAGGTCAAAGGGAGAATGTACAAATTCTGAAACAGACAGTACCCGTAGTCAGGATCAAATCTGTGTCTGAGGTGCTGTTAGGCAGCAACTCTAGCACTGCGCCAATAAGCCACCATATTATTTTTTTCCGTAATATATTTATTATGGTGTCACATCAATAAAGATTATTCTGATTTCAGCCTTTACTTGGATAACACACATCTCCAGTCGTTGTGTTTTATGGCTGGTTTTCAACCTCTTCAGTCTGAAGGTCTCGACCTGGAACATCACCCATTCTTTCTCTCCAAAGATGCTGCTTGTCCCGCTGAGTTATTCAGCTTTTTGTGTCTATCTTCAGTTTAAACCAACATCTGCAGTTCCTTCCTACACTCTTTGTTAAGCCAAACATGTCCTATTCTCATAATATTATTCACCTCAACTAAGTCTTTGCTGCAGACAATACAATCCCAGTTATCACAACTTTCTTTAAAGTGAAAAAAAAATTCTGGTCCTGCCAACATCTTCATAAATCGCCCCTGGATCCTCTCCAGAGCAATTGTACCCTTTCTACAATGTGTCATAGTCTTACAGCATGGAAACAGGCCCTTCATCCAAAGGTAGACGAAAATGCTGGAGAAACTCAGCGGGTGTGGCAGCAACTATGGAATGAAGGAAATCATCCCAACTTGTTCATTTGGCCCATATCCCCTTAAACCTTGTGTGTGCCAGTGTGTGTGTGAGAGTGTGTGTCAGTGAAGCGGCGACAACATCCGGAGTGAGCGGAGACTTGGCGATGCCCGGGGAGTGTTTCCTTCTCTTCCCCCCGCCCCCGGGAATGTGGGCTGGCCCAGGTGCTCTGTGTCCAGGTGGGGTCAGGGGGAGGTGAGGGTCAGTGACCCGGGGTTTCGGGCATCGGAGCAGAACCTTATCGCCCATGATTTATCCCCACGGCTCCAGAGGCGGCACCGATGCCCCCACTCACCCGGACCATTCCTGGCTTGGGGCGGGGTTAAAACTCCATGGGGTGTGGACAGAGCGGCCGATGGACACAGAGCCGCCAGAGGTGAGGATGGGAGGTGTGAGCGGTGCCTCAGGCATCGGTGCTGGGACCACCGCCGTGTCTAACCTATCACACCACCTGCACGGGAGAAACTAAACTACTTTTTCTTCCCCCAAATCATCCCGCGGGCCGGTAGTTTGACAGCCCTGCTTTAAACAAATGCCCTCTAGTTCTTGAATCACATATCCCAGGAAAAAGATTATGCGTTCACCTTATATATTCCCCTCATGGTTTTTACTCACCTCTAAAACAATTTTTGCTTCATTTTTAATTTCCAGCAGCAGCAGATTTTGGTTCCATGAATGTCAAATGTCCTGCAGTTTGCTTTTTTAAATAGTGTGCTTAAGAGTCTAAGACAATTAAATTGATCGTTCTTTATGGGATACCCGCCGACAGAAAACTATTCTCATTGGTGAGTGTGGAGGAGATCTGGAAGCCTTGGGCGAATGGAATTGTTCGTGACTTTATTTATTAAAAATTTGAGTGTGAGAAATTTGTGATCAGCGTGAGAGCGTGAGAATTTCATGAAATGTGTGAGTCTCACACTCAATGCGTGAGAGTTGGCAACCCTGCTCTTTGAATCTTATATGTTTGTGCTCTCATTTCAAGCTCCTATTCACAGTAATTCTATATGTTCATCTGGACATGCTGCTTATCTTAGTCCACACGGTCTTCTCCATTTTTCACCTGGGATGGGCACTAAAATCTAGGCCGACACTCCCAGTGTTAGAATGAGGGAGTGTCATGGAGTTAGAGGTATTACTTTCAAATACAACATTAAACTGAGGCCCAGTCTACACTGTCTTTCAGACATAAAAGATTCCATGGGAGAAAAGCAGGCAAATAACTTTCCTCGCACAATCTCATTAAGTTGATAAGTTGATAAGTTCATATGTGATAGGAGCATAATTAGGCCGTTTGGCTCATGAAATCTACTCCACCATTCAATCATGGCTGATCTATCCCTCCCTCCCAACCCCATTCTCCTGCCTTTTCCTCATAATCTCGGACACCTGTACTAATCAAAAATTTATCTATCTCTGTCTTAAAAATATCCACTAACTTGGGCTCCACTGCCTTCTGTGGCAAAGAATTCCACAGATTAACTTACAGAATAATGAAAAGCATAGATGGAGTGGAGGTGGAAAGGATGTTTCCACTAGTGGGAGAGTCTAGTACCAGAGGTCAGAATCTCAGAATTAAGGGACGTTCCTTCAAGAAGGAGGAAGAATTTTAGTCAGAGGGTTGTGAATCTGTGGAATTATTTGCCACAGAAGGCTGTAGAGGCCTTCAGTGGGTATTTTTAAGGCAGAAAGTGGGTAATGGGCAGGTACTATGGACCTGCACGGGAAGGTAGACGCTCCTGCCCCCACGAGTCTCGGGCAGATGGGGCTTGTCCGCCTGGGAAGGCAGTCCATCTAGGAAAGGGAAAACTCTGATTCAAAACCTCCACTGCCTTTTGGCCATATCCAGTCATGGAGACGGCTCCAGGAGTAAACCTCAAGAAAACCCAGAGTCGGAGTCCCTAAGGCTGATCGTCTTTGTCTACAACCACGCTCTGGCAGCTCCTGCGATGGTGGTGGTGCCAAACTGTAATGGTCCTGCTGTTCCTTTGGGTAGATCAGCGAAGTGGAGAGGGGGGATGTGATGCATGGGCAACAGCCTGTCCTCCATATGACATCGCCCAGGCTTGCATCCTACCACACATCACTCACCTGCAAACCTACACCAACACAACACAACACAGGGAGCCACAGTTACCGGTTATAAGTCATCGCTAGATTGGCGTAAAGCGAGGCATCAGAAGTTACTCCCGACGGTGGGAGGAATTTTCAGATATCACTGGTCCGCTACCGCCCACCTTAAGCTGGGCAGCCCCCAACCAATAAGGTGCTGTCCCACCACCGTCAGCTATTCTAACTAGGTGCACTGGGATTAGGCATCATCTGAACAGCAGATCGTAACCTTCGCACCTGACAACAAAAGAACACATCAAAACTTTCCCTTGCAACCGCAAGAAATGCAACACTTGTCCCTTCACCTCCCCCCTCCACTCCTTTCAGGGACCCAAGCAGTCCTTCCAGGTCCAACAGAGGTTCACCTGCACCTCCTCCAACCTCATCTACTGCATCCGCTGCTCCAGATGCCAGATGATCTATATCGGTGAGACCAAGCGGAGGCTTGGTGATCGTTTCGCCGAACACCTCCGCTCGGTCCGCAAAAACCAACCTGACCTCCCGGTGGCTCAGCACTTCAACTCCCCCTCCCATTCCGTATCCGACCTCTCGGTCCTGGGCCTCCTCCACGGCCAGAGTGAGCAACACCGCAAGTTGGAGGAACAGCACCTCATATTCCACTTGGGGAGTCTGCATCCTTTGGGCTTGAACATTGAATTTTCTCAATTTTGTTAACCCTTGCTGTCTCCTCCCCTTCCCACCTCTCCCTCAGCCCTCGGGCCCTGGCATTCCCTCTATCTCTATCTCCCTCCCCCACCCCAGTCGCACTAGCTTCTCATTTTCACACCACAAACAGCTTACAATGGCTTGTTCTCTTTATCATCGATACTTTTTTGCATATCTTTCATTCATTGTTCTTTATCTCTCCACATCACCGTCTATATCTCTCGTTTCCCTGATCCCTGACCAGTCTGAAGAAGGGTCTCGACCCGAAACGTCGCCTATCTCCTTCGCTCCTTAGATGCTGCTGCACCCGCTGAGTTTCTCCAGCTTTTTGTGTAACCCCCAACACATCAAAAGAGACCAGGTCTAAAACTAGGAACTTGGAATGTCCGGACAATGATGACTGGCCTCTCTGACAGCCACAAGAGACGATGCTCTAGCCGAGGTTTGGAGCAAGCAGCCAACAACTAGGATGCATCACCGAGGGGGGCCTATGATAGATACATTTTTGATTAGTACAGGTGTCAGAGATTATGGGAGAAGGCGGGAGAATGGGGTTAGGAGAGAGTGGTAGATCGGCCATGATTGAATGGTGGAGTAGACTGGTAAGAGAGTCATGGGCCAGAGGTTATACCCTCAGATATAAAGGGTGCCTTTTTAGAAAGGGGGTGAGGAGGAACCTCCTTATTTAGAGGGTAGTTGTGGAACCTTCAGAGTAGCGATGTTACAAAACCTACCTTCAGCGGTGCTGCAGATCAACCACTGGCTGCATGTGTGACTATTGCACCTTTGAGGGGGTTTGGGACAGGATTAAAATGCAGGTTTGTATCGGTTGCCGGAGAGGGATTTCCTCGTGCTGCTAGTCGATGAAGAAAAATCAATCGGACTTCCGTTCCCGGTTTTTTTTTAAATCGCTGGACAATTTAATAGTTGGATTAAAGTAAAAAGTGACTTTGAATGCTGTAAATGCCTTCAATGTGATGGATCATAATATCAGGACAAAACAAAGGGTAAATCGTATATTTCACATATAATCTTGCTTCTTGGGGTGACTTTGGTCTAATTTTACGTCGCAAAAATGTTATTTAGTCCCAAACGAGTCGGCCATTCGGCCTGCCAATATAGGGTTAAAATTCACGGCAACAGCATCGTTCCAATCGATCGCATTCCAGAAACACCCACTCGCAAGGTGATTAAAATGATCTTTTTTTCTGGACAATCATGTCATAAATCGTCTATATTTTGTGCAATTGTCTATCCATAATTAATATTTTTAAACTAAATATCCACAACAGTTTTAGTCACATGTATTGTGCAAAAAATAATAATTTTGACTATATTGAGAGTGGCTGTTTCTAAATTAATTTATGGGAATTAAACATTAAATTCCTTCCATTTGGCATATAAGTTCATGACAGTGAGATTTAAAAATCATGTAATATTGTGAATTCTTGTGTGATGGGATTAGTTTGTTATTTGGATACTTAGGCTATTTAAAACATTTAACCTTTTCTTAAGAATTGGATAGATGTTTAGATCTAGTAATTGAATTTAGATGAATTTAATTGATTTGATGAAACTGATTAATATCATTTTTTTTATTGGGTATTTACTGCTTATTTTAGCGTTTAACTTTATCATTTCTACCTTTTTTCTAAAACTGCAAATAATAACTTGTTCCTGTTAATGCTGTTCAGTGTTTTTTTTACCTTTACATTTTAAACAGATGTCTCCGAAGAAGAAATGCAAAACTGTCAATCCAAATGCCCAACAAAGAGACTGATTTAGACTGATTTAGACAGCATTCGCAGATATTATCCGAATTTGGACTACTCCAAATGTGATGATCTACAGGACATTCTTAATGGGAAAGTAGTGGGCAGAAAGCCATGTCATGCGTGGTTTGAAGAACAAAAAATTGTAGTTTACAATGCTAAAATTGAAAAGTTGAGGAAAAACAAGGTGTACAGAGTTGCTTATTGGTTACAATCTGAGAAATATGATGATGCTACTGATTATGATATGCCAATGTACCAGCTAGCAACTAGCAAGTCTCCATTAAGACTTGGTCTATTGCTAGAAATTGTAATTTATTTACCTATCTGTTACGGACTTACAACATATAATACAATAATATTAAAGTTCTGATCTTGAGAATATCACATTTTTGAATTTTCAAGGCAGTTTGGGTGTTTATTACTATTTCCGTAACAATGGTCAATTTTGTAATTAGCTACAATTAGGTAACTAACTAATTATATGCATTAATTTCAGGTCATCCAAGTAAGATGTTTCATATTTGTTTCAGAAGGCTTCAATCTATAATAACTGAAAATTTCATTCCCTTCTCTTAATTTTTAAGCAAGTTATGGGCTTTAGACAGTCCTCGATCACAACTTTTGTGTTAAGTCAATGGAAAAGCAATAGGGAACAAGATGCTAAGTATGAAAATGGCCATAGCTTTTTTAATACTGAAGATATGAAAGTGAATTAGGTATCAAATTAAACCTCTTTTTATGCAGACTTAGGATAAATTGCAGACTTGATTTTTTTAATCTCAAAATTTTGTAACATTGCTATTCAGAATAGACAATTTTGTATACCTTAATCAAATCTCACTGTACCTTAATTGGTACATGTGACAATAAACTGACCTTGAAACTTTGAAATCCACCCTCAAGCTCCTCTGCTCTAAGCAAAACAAACCCAGTCTTTCCAAATCTCTTATAATTGAAACCTCCAATTCCATTCAGCATCCCAGTGAGTCTTCTTCCACTCTTTCTAATGCAATCATTCCCTTTCTGTAGTGAGGCAACCACTCTTCTCTTCACTTGGGATCATATCACAGATTGTGTAATCATTTGGAAAACATCCCATAGAGGAATTTTAAGCAACTACTGTGAGTCTTGGACACTTGTTTTCTCTCATTCAGGGGACCTTACGATAACAAAGACATGCTGATTTGATCTCCACTTATTTCTGTAAATGGGTGAACAAATACAATTGTGTATCTGTGGGCAGGAAGCTGTATAATTGTATAAATGTGTCCTCTGACACTTAAATAAACTTGAAAACAATTTTCAAGTGCAAATGGGCTGCATCAATGCTGTGCACATCCAAACTAGTAGATTACGTTTCATTTCCATTCGATAACCATCCCAAAAATAGCATGTAACTCAGCAGGACAACATTTATTCCTATCCAATACTGACTGAGACTCTAGAATAAAACATTAACTCCATTTCCCTTTCCACTGAGGCGGGCTGACCTGATGCAGCAATTCCAGCATGTTCTGCTTTTCTCCACACATTTAAAACCACCATTAATCAGCAGCCCTCTGAGGATAATGAAGGCCAAAGGACTTTCATTTCCACTTCCATGGGTTCTTAGGTACTTTTGCTAGGCCCAAAGAATGCATTTTATCCTCCAATCCTTTGGGATCACCTTTTGTCAAGTTCATAATCCCCACACCCATTCCAAAAAAATGTGCCTGGCACAGCATCGGATATGTTTGGTTGTTTGCCCTTGAAATCAACGGCTAATTGGCAAATTGCTAGTAGCACTTGACATGAAACCAGAATCAAAATGGTTCTGATCTTCCAAACCCCACATTGGGTAGCTGGTGCAATTGCTTTGGGCAGATTAAATATGGCAGCCCTTAAAACTCCCTGCACATGTTAGTGTTGCATAAAATCTGTTATTGCACTTGTATCAAAGGACTGCTTTATTGCCCTCTGCTTTCCCGCCAGATTATTATTAAAGAGTGAATTTAAATATGAAATAGCTAATATAACCCAGCTGGCACATGCCTTTTGCAAGTTATTGATTTTGTTTTATATTACTTTAATTTATCAAAAGGAAAATTATGGATGGATGACAGTTTTGTAAGAAACACATTAAATCCAAATTTTTCACTTATCTCTGTATCTGTTCAACACATCTGATTTATTAGACTTTTTTTTTCTTTTGCACATTCATTTATTCTTTTCACAAGCTACTTACGAGCTACAGTCATAACATACTATTATGACTGTATAATGATTTGCCAACAATACAACACCCTGAAATGATTCCAATTTAATTTGGACATTTTATGTCTGAAATTCAGCTCAGAGTGTTGATAACAAGCAAATTGTAGTCAGTTTGCCTTTTATAAACAGATCAACTCCATTATTTGCTTTGATACTTACAACAGTTCCATCCAACATCGAAGCTACCGATATAACACCATCAGAGTTCAATATTAACAGAGATATTTACACATGTTGGTTCTCAGCAGAGGGATGCAGGCTATCTCTGCCCTTCATTCCTTTGATATATTCCTGACTCTTCTCCTCCCACAACCAGTAAGAACACATTTTATATAACTCCTAGTCACTTCCTATTTATAAATCTTTGAAAAAGTTGCACTACTGGCTGTCTGCTGTTTCTGAGTTGACATCATCAGTAATTCTGTGCTAATATTTTGACAAGATATCAATCAGCATAAAACAGATCCAACTGACAGACTGAATGAAAGGGGCTTTGGCTTTGCACAGTTCTTGCATCCAGCTCAGCTGTGTTCGGGAATTCTGTTGTATTGTTAGTGGGGTGAAAATAATAAATCACCTTATTACATTGTTGGAATTTGCTTGCCCAGTATTACTCCATATTAAATAAATTGTACATGGCAAACAGCTTGGAAGAACAAAATCAATTGTGGCTTATTGTGCAAATTGGCAAGAATAACAATATGTATTTTTGAATTGTGTAGGGCCTTGGAAAATCCTGAGAATATGAAATGTCACAAAAATGTAAGTTCCACCCTTTTCCCTTCTTGTACACTTTATTTCTGTTTTTGTTTCATAGCTTCCTTTATTTTGATCTTTTTTTCCTCTTTTCCTCTTTCTTCAGTCCTTTTTTCTTTTCCACATTTCTTCCCTTCTTTCTTTCTTTCTTTCTTCCTTTTTTTCTTTCCATTTTTTTCTTATCCCTTTCTCTCTTTCTTCCTGTGTTCTTTCCTCCTTTCTTTCTTATGCTTCCTCCTTTTTTTTCTTGCCTTCTCTTTCTATTTTATCACAGCCACGATCAAATTTGTGACAAAATATAAACAGAGCTCTTCGACTTACATCATGAGTCCATTATTTTAGTTTTGTAGGTGTGTGAATGTCAACTTACATAATGTCTTCAGGGCTGTACCTAATGACACAGACCCACTGAGAAAAGACAAATTTATGAATTGTTAATGAATTAATGCTGAGCTATGCTAAACAGTATTTCTTCTTTCCCATTTAAAAAAAAATTAAGTGTGTACATTCATTCAAGGTCTTACTCTGCTAAGTGGAAAGCATCATGCAGGATTTATTGATTTTTCTGTATATTTGGTATTGCAAGAAGAAATGTTCCCGTAATGAAGATATACATAACAAGTTGAATATATCTGGCATATTCAACACTAATTATATTTCTCTTGTGTTGACAGATTGTTCAGTATTAATATTGCTCAAGCAGATTTACTAAATTTAATTTGACAATACAACAACGAAAGACATATATTAAATCTGTCTAAGTATCCATTGATATAGTTTTCTACAAATCTAGTGCCAATTATAGTTCTAAAGACAACCCACTCCTTCTTGGTAAAACAGCAAAACATGAACAAGTTGAACCAATGTGATTATCCCTATGTTTTATGACAGACAAGATCTAATCAGTCTCTGAGGGAGTTTTCATCATGGGGAATTGTGAGTATGCTTCACATTTCTTATCAAAGATATACTCTGCAATATGCTCCTCTCTACTAAATTAGTTAAAAACCAGTACAGGTTATGTCAGAAAGCATTTAATAGGATGGAATCTTTTCTTGGTGTCCAGCTTAGGCAGTATATCAAATCTGGAATCAAATATAAAATTTACGCCATGCCCAGCTTTTGCCAACTAATCTTTCTGTTCTCTTTACACATGCAATGTTCAAACAGTACGAGCTAATTTTAAATGCACTAGAGTAAACACTTCAGCAGCTGAATTCTTTCTGTGCATATATTGCGTTCAGCAACAATAATTTGAACATTCTTTGAAAAATCTTTTTTTTTTCCACTGCAGTCCTTTTTCTATATGGGTCAGACCATAATAAAATCCATCTACCTGCCTGAATACAGAAAGTCGGCTCAAATCTTAGCAGCAGTTTCTAAAACAATAACTCTTGAGAATCAAGATGTAAAAGAATTGAAAGCTACTTTGTAGCTGGAATCGTGAACAAAGGATTAGAACTGAATCCTGAAGAAATCATAGTGAACCTAATTGAGACTCTTGCCTTTAATCATATGAGTAAAATTGGTTATCATGGTCTGTCAGTTTGTTGAGAATCCTGGGAACAGAGTAACATATTATACTCTATTGCACACTTCATCCAAAGCACTGAATGATATTATTTACCTTCCTTTATTCAAAAAGTAATTTGGTTGCACTTTGTATGCATAATATTTTAAGAATAAAATCACAAAAAAACCTGAAATATTGACGGTTACGTTGACTCTGACAAATAGCGTGAATGGACATTACTAAAATGAAATGTTTCATTGTTATATACTTAGTGAAAACATTAATTTTGCCCACTTGATATGTAATTCCCAACCACACATTCTATGATCTTAACATTTCAACATCTTGAACATACAGGTAATTTGAAGCAGATATTAATCTACACTTCTAACTAGGAGACACTAGAAATGAAAGTTAGGTATTTTGTTATCGTGGTGAGAGGGAGACTTATTCCAAGGAAAACCTTCAAGGAAGCAAAGGCCTTTCTCCTCTTTAGGCTTGAATCCCCACAAAAAGGCAATAGATCATTATAATTAATGTTCTTTTTTCATGAAGACTTTCTTGATTTCAGTTTCCATCTCTCATTTGCAACTTTATGAGAATTCCTCTTATCGAAATCCATCAGAAATGTTTAGCCTCATTGTTCTGAAGATAAGTGCACTATAATCTCTATTTGCAGAGTCGTCTCCTCTAAGTGCAGATACTAAATACAAATGTATTAATTGTTTAGTTTTATCCACAAAATATAAGGTATGATATTACATTTATCTAGCATCATATTATAACCTTCAGCATGCTTCAAAATGTTTCACATAGAATTGATTACTGTAAAGTGTATTTCCTGATTTTATACAGATGAACACATTTTCAAAGACGTAAAATAAAAAAAACCAATATGATCAAAGAGACCTTTTTTTGTTAATTGTAATATAATTGGTTATTTGTTTCAAAGCTCTATTTTTTATCTAGCCATGGGATCTTAATATATAACCCCAAACAGAAATACAGATTTCTGGTTTAATATTTTACTCGTGAAATATCCACAATAACATGCCCTAGGTTGCACTTGGAGAGAGGATTTATACTGCCAAGTTTATAACTCTGTTTAAATTACTGCCAAGTGAATCCATCTTCCTTCTATTTCATAACTTTAATTCCCTGAGACATTCATTTTGAACCTTCAGCCTCTGATCTCATATTCAGTTCCAACTAAGCTCAATTCAGACTTCCAGAGCGGTATGTCTTGTGATTGAAAATGGACCAGAAACTAACGTGCCTAAAATATGTATTTATTTCCCTATTGTATTCACCAACTTATGTTCTAAGATGAAATATCATTGAAATATTATGCAGTTATTTAATGAAGCACATGTCTTTGAAATACATATTATCTACAGTATGTGTATCATCTGACTTTTCACTTCCTTCCTGACTATATTAAAAAAGGTTTTCCTGGGATAATTGCTAATTATATTTTAGGCTGGAGTTGATGTTTAACTTCCATTGCATTCAGTAAATGTGCAATAAACATTGTTTTTGAAATTTATGCTCATTGACTTTGATTTAGATTTGCTATCATTTTAACTTTATCTAATCTTCTTATTTTGGTCACTTTAATTTTAAAAAGGCCCTCATATTAGGACAGAACAGACGGAATACATAGAAAGTACAGCTCAGGAACAGGCCCTTTGGCCCACGATGTCTGCGCTGATCATGATGCCGAGATAAACTAGATGCATTTGCCTGCTCATGATCCATAAGACTCCATTCCCCGCATATCCATGTGCTTATCTAAAAGCCTCGTAAATGCTGCTATTCGATCTTATTTTATAACAGTGATTTTGATTAAAGATATTTGACTATTCAAAATTGACCCTGTCTTTTCTTTCTCTAGGTGTTGAGAGGGTTATTTATTTTCAATATTTCCTGACTTAACACATATGTAAACTTGCAATGCGCGTAGAATTAATTTAAACTAAACTTTAGCAATGACTCAGACAGCGACATAAAACATTTCTTATTGAATCTTAGATTTCAAAATTCTTAGGGCAAAATATTTCTGGTTTTAGTGCATTACTAGACTAAGTGGGACCCGTTGGGACCCTTTGTCACATGGGTAGCCTGTTCCCCTAATGCAATAACTTTGCATTTAATATTTTCATAATCTCGTCATCTCTCTTCATATTCATATCCTTCTCCATTCCCCCCCCCCCATTCCCCAGAACTCTATCCCCCTCCTCTTGACACTCCCTCTTCTTTCACCTGGGAAACAGGGACTGGGAAAGGGAGGAAGGAAGGGTGGCAGAGATGGTGGGAGGGAGAGAGGCAGCGAGAGAGAGTGATGGAAAGAAAGAGGAAGGGGGAGGGAGTGATGGAGGGAGAGATAGGGAGAGAGGGAGGGAGAGAGGGAGGGAGGGAGATAGGGAAGGTGGGAGAAAGGGGGGAGAGAGGGAGGGAGAGAGGGAGGGAGAGAGAGAGGGAGAGAGAGAGAGTGGAGGGAGAGAGGGAGAGATGGAGGGAGAGAGAGAGAGAGGAAGGAGGGAGAGACGACAGAAGTGAAAGGGGGGGCGAGAGAGGGAAGAGAGAGGGAGGAAGAGAGAGAGGGAGGAAAAGATGGAGGGAGGAAGAGAGCGAGGGAGGAAGAGAGGGAGGGAAGGAGGGAGGGGAAATGGAAAGGGGAGGGAGAGATAAGAGAGAGGGATAAAGGGAGGGAGAGGGAGGGAAAGAGGGAGGGGGAGCAAGAGGGAGGAAGAAAGAGGGAGAGGGATGGAGAGAGGGAAAGGGAAGGAAAAGGGGAGGGAGGGAGAAAAAGGGGAGAGTGAGAGGAGGGAGAGAGAGAGGGAGAGAGGGGGAGAGGGGGAGGGAGAGAGAGTGGGAGGGAGAGAGAGAGAGTGGGAAGGAGGGAGGGAGGGAGGGAAAGAGGGCTCATCCCTGACACCGGACCCAGGCTTGTCCTTGGTTTCATCCGGGCCACAGTTTCTTTCTCAGCCACGGCCACGGGCCCATCCCATGCCCCGGGTTCGGCCTTCACTTCAACCCAAGCCCCAGCCTCGGCTCAGCTCGGCTCCAGCCCAGGCCCAGTCCCGAGCTCGGCCCACAGCACTACCCTCCCCACCTGGCTGCTGCCACTCCTTCACCGTGGCACCCTTTCGTGACCGACAGGAGAGGAGACCAATCTGTGTGGCGACGACTGACAGGAAAGGAGACCAATCTGCGCATGCGCAGTTTTAAAGATTTGCAAACCTTAATAACTTTTACAATATACCATCGATCAGAAGAAAACTTGTTGCATTTGAGCACAGGAGAATGGTGAGTAAGGTGGTGAAAGGTCGTAGTGCTATCATGTACCGTTTTTGCGTAAATAGAAAAACCGCGCAAACCAGAAGAGAACAACATCAGAGTTTTAGTTATGTATAGATTTTACTTTTCCACAAAAGATAGATTGCCACAAAGACAGCAAGTCTCCTATTCATGACCAATTAAAGTTTCTTATGTTCATTTCAGGTCACCAATATCAAGATATTTCCCTTGATGAAAAGAAAACTGGCAATCATTTGCAAGTGATTTCTGCATCAACTTGATTCAGAAATTTCAGAGTATTGATTTTATTTTAAGTGGTATTTAGCCCAGTGTCCAAGTTCTGGGGTTCAATATTTGGCAGGATTTAAATTTGCCAACATGATCCTTGCTATTTGTTTTTGATATGCAGCCAGTTTTAGTCAATGGAATAATATAGAACTTCGATCTGGACAAATTCATTTAGAAAATCCTTTATGTTAGATTATGGTATCAGAGTACAAAATAAACACTGCTCTTTAGAGCAAAGACACTTTCAATTGATGTGTAGTTCTGAAAGGACCCAAAGACATGGCCACAAACATTATTGGTCATCTCATTTCCATTACTTTTGTTGATGCATTAAATCTCCAGGGAACCATGCATTTAAATATGAAGGCTTAGTTATTAGATGTTCTTTAAAAAATCTGGTTAGTTACAAACAGAATATCAGAAGAATTTTACATGAAGGATATAGGAATTATGGTAATTTTGTTCATCTGGAATTCAAATTTGTAAGTAAGGATTTATCACAGATACACATCAATGTCTGCATTCACCCTTTTCAGATATACCAGATATAAGCTTGCTTTTAGAGTGATATTTAAACAAATGTTACCTTTGTTTAGGCCATTCTGTTTACAGAGAATTCATTGCCACCTTTCAAGTCAAGTCAAGTTTAGTTGTCACATACACATACGAGATGTGCTGTGAAATGAAAAGTGGCAATGCCTGCGGATTGTGCAAAAAAAACCTCCAAAACAGAATAGAACAGAATCAGTAATTACATGTTTGTGCGAAAAAAAAAGCAATCATAAAAAGACGCAACTCAACAATAAATTGGTACAGTAAGTTAGTCCCTGGTGAGATTAGAGTTTACAGTCCTATTGGCCTCTGGAAAGAAACTCCTTCTCATCCTCTCTGTTTTCACAGCATGACAGCGGAGGCGTTTGCCTGACCGTAGCAGCTGGAACAGTCTGTTCCTGGGGTGGAAGGGGTCCCCCATAATGTTGCTGGCTCTGGATCTGCACTTTCTGATGTATAGTTCCTGCAGAGGGGCGAGTGTAGTTCCCATAGTGCGTTCGGCCGAATGCACTACTCTCTGCAGAACCTTCTTGTCTTGGGCAGAGCAGTTCCCAAACCAGATTGTGATGTTTCCGGACAAGATGCTTTCCACAGCCGCTGAGTAGAAGCACTGGAGGATCCTCAGAGAGACTGAATTTCCTCGGCTGCCTGAGGTGGTAAAGGCGCTGCGTTGCCTTACTCGCCAGTGCGGCAGCGTGTGATGTCCATGTCAGATCCTCTGCGATGTGGACTCCCAGGTATTTAAAGCAGCTCACCCTATCCACAGTATCCCCATTTATCTTCAGTGGTGTGTACGTCCTCGGATGTTGTGCCCTCCTAAAGTCCACGATCAGCTCCTTAGTTTTTTGACATTCAAGAGGAGGCTGTTGTCCTGACACCAGAGTGCCAGATCAGCCACCTCTTCCCGGTAGACCTTCTCACTATTTTCGGTGATCAGTCCCACCACCACAGTGTCATCAGCAAACTTGATTATAGAGTTGGAGCTGAGCCTAGCCACACAGTCATGTGTGTACAGGGAGTACTGTAGGGGGCTGAGGACGCAACCCCGTGGGGGATCCTGTGCTCAGGGTGAGGGTCTTCGATGTATCCTCCCAGCTTGACTACCTGGGGCCTGGCAGTGAGAAAGTCCAGGACCCAGGCACACAGGGGGGTGTTAAGCCCCAATAAGAGCAGCTTATCAGCAAGTCTGGTGGGGACTATCATGTTGAAGGCTGAACTGGTCAATGAACAGCATCCTCACATAGCCCCCCTTCTGGCTGCCAAGGTGTGCAGAACCTGGGAGACCGCATCGTCCATGGATCGGTTTGGACGGTATGCGAACTGTAGCGGGTCCATGTTGTGAGGGAGGAAGGCACAGATGTGGTTCTTGACCAACCTCTTGAAGCATTTCATGACCACCGAGGTGAGGGCCACCAGTCGGTAGTCATTCAAACAAAGGAAGACAAAAGTGCTGGAGAAACTCAGCGGGTGCAGCAACATCTATGGATTAAAGGAAATAGGCAACGTTTCAGGCCGAAACCCTTCTTCAGATTGATGTAGGGTGGGGGGAGCGGGGGGATGAAAGGAGAAAGGGAGGAGCCAGAGGGCTGAGGGAGAGCTGAGAAGGGGAGGAGACAGCAATGGCTACCGGAAATTGGAGAAGTAATTGTTCTGCGCAAGGGTGCCCAAGCGGAATATGAGGTGCTGCTCCTCCAATTTCCGGTGGTGCTCACTCTGGCCATGGAGGAGGCCCAGGACAGAAAGGTCAGATTGGGAATGGGAGGGGGAGTTGAAGTGCTGAGCCTGATGAGTTCATGTTGGTTAATGCGGAACGAGTGGAGGTGTTCGGCAAAATGATCGCCAAGCCTACGCTTGGTCTCACCGATGTAGATCAGCTGACACAAGCTGATCTACATCTAGAGCAGCAGATGCAATAGATGACGTTGGAAGAGGTGCAGGTGAACCTCTGTTGCACCTGGAGCGACTGCTTGGGTCCTTGAATGGAGACAAGGGGGGAGGTAAAGCGACAAGTATAGCATCTCTTGCGGTTGCAAGGGAAAGTGCCTGGGAAGAGGGGGTGGTGTGGGAGGGAAGGGAAGAATTGGCCAGGGATTTATGGAGGGAGTGGTCTTTGCCGAAAGCAGATGGGGGGGAGATGGGAAGATGTGGTGAGTTGTGGGGTCATGTTGGAGGTGGCAAGCTGGAGAGGCATTCAAACAATTGTGTTAAAGAAGGAACTGCAGATGCTGGAAAATCGAGGGGACACAAAATGCTTGAGAAACTCAGCGGGTGCAGCAGCATCTATGGAGCGAAGGAGATGAGCAACTGTGAAACCATGCGTGTCACCAGAAAGAGGAATCCAGGCATCACATCTTACAACAAACTTGGTGTCATCCTTGAAGAATCCAAACAAACCAAGTAGCTTGGCAATAATTGCAGAATGATCTACGTTGGAACGGTCAGACTCATCATGCAACAGTGAAAGCAACAGGTGTCCTAAACTTCCTGAGGCGCAACTTCCATCATTGTTCAGCTTCTGTCAAGGAGAAGCTGTATTTCACCCTTGTTAGACCTCATCTGGACTATGCAGTTGCAGCTTGGGACCCATACACAGATAAAAACATTTTATCCATCGAACGTGTCCAAAGACAGGCCACTCGATTTGTTACTAACACCTACGAGAGAGAAGCGAGTGTCACAAAACTTCTGAATTCTCTGGGGTGGAACCCTCTCCAAGACAGATGTGAAGCTCACCGTTTGACCTGTTTTTACAAAATGTTAAATGGTCAGCTAGACATAGATCACAAGACCTACACCAACCCCAAACCAATTAGGAGCAGACGAGGGCATTCGATCCAATTTGTGGTCCCAGCCACAAAGACAGATGTGTACAGCAATTCGTTCTTCCCACGCACTATTAAAGCATGGAATAATCTCCACTAAACCACGGTTGCCCAGCCAGATGCAACTAAATTTAAAGTGGCACTTTGTTCCCAATAACCCTCTCTGGCTAAACCCCTCCCTTCACCACCTCCAGTTTAAATTCCAGTTGGAATATTTTGGAGGACCAAGTAACCAAGAACCAAGAATGTTTTGGGCCAAAATCCTTCTTCAGACTGATGGGGGGTGGGGGGAGGCGGGGGGAAGATAGGAAAAAGGAGGAGGAGGAGCCCGAGGGCTGAGGGAGAGGTAGGAAGGGGAGGAGACAACAAGGGTTAACAGAACTGAGAGAATTCGATGTTCATGCCAAGAGGATGCAGACTCCCCAAGCGGAATATGAGGTGCTGTTCCTCCAATTTGTGGTGTTGTTCACTCTAGCCGTGGAGGAGGTCCAGGACAGAGAGGTCGGATGCGGAATGGGAGGGGGAGTTGAAGTGTTGAGCCACCGGGAGGTCAGGTTGGTTAATGCGGGCCGAGCGGAGGTGTTCGACGAAACGATCGCCAAGCCTCCGCTTGGTCTCACTGATATTGATCAGCTGACACCTAGAGCAGCCAAGGCAATAGATGAGATTGGAGGAGGTGCAGGTGAACCTCTGTCGGACCTGGAACGACTGCTTGGGTCCTTGAATAAACAATAAACAAGGCATTCAAACAAGCTGGAGAGGCATTCATTTCTACTCCAATCTAGTCCAGCGATATGTCAAAATGTTTCAAATAATGACAGCAATACCATCTCCAATGTAGTTTGAAGGTACATGTAAGAAGGAATTGCAGATGCTGGTTTAAACCGAAGATAGACACAAAAAGCTGGAGTAATTCAGCGGGACAGGCAGCATCTCTGGAGAGAAGGAATAGGTGACGTTTCGGGTCAAAACCCTCGACCCGAAATGTCACCCATTCCTTCTCTCCAGAGATGCAGCCTGTTCCACTGAATTACTCCAGTTTTTTGAGTCTATCTTTGAAGGTACACTGGACTGTCAAAACCAACACAGTCGTAGATCTAATTTACACTATTCCATCATGACTACTTTATCCTGTCAACTTTGTCAAAATACTCAAAGAATAAATGATTCAGGAGTCCCAATAAACAGCAAAGCATTAGATTCTCAGCTAAGGCAATGGATTCCAATCTGGCTCATTTTACGTTTTCAGTAATGGCCTCCTTTTACAGTGGCTTTACAAAGGTGTCGATAGGAAAGGGGGAAATTGGCTAAAAAGGGCTTCTTTCCTGTTCTGTTCAAGCATGCCCCTGGCAGGTCAACCGAGGACCACTGCTAGAGTTTTCCAAAAAGAAGATGGAATTGGCCTTCACTATCTCCTCTTTGTAAGCTGGCCACATCCGGTTCTTTGGTATTGTTACTCATCCAATTAAATAGGAATTGAGACAGTTGTCTCTGGCGTCAGGTTGTATGTTGGGAAATTGTCTCTGTCTTGTTCCCAATTTATTTTGTAACCTGAAAACATGCTGGAGGTGTCTTACAGTCTTAGAGGAGGAATAGGCTCCTTTAGGTTTAGTTATTAGAGGGGCAATGTTGTCAGTAAATATTGCATTTCTACGACGCCTGTCCCATGTATTTCACACTTGGATGACAGAGGTAATTGGCAACAACAGCAGACCCGTGCAAGTAGAATGATGATGTAAGAACAGGGCAGACTTGCAAAAACCCTCCAGCTACATGTACAAAACAGTGAAAAGATTGTTCATTAGCATTCAGATCTGGTGTTCACTACGCAGTGTTTAATCTTAGTTCAGGAACATTGATTGCGAAAATCTATTCTTTATTAATTTCCAGAACGATACATTTCGCAATAATTCAGGTCAGGGAGGACTCTGATAGCATTATCCAATATACTATTATCTTTCAGTAAACTCACCATATGCAAACGTTTCTAAATATTCTGCAAACCATTTACCAAGAAATAGGTCATTTCCTTGCTCCAACAGGAATCTCGTCCTCTCCTATGGTTAGATATTCAGTCATGGATTGCAATTACTCCCGAAGGAAAATTACTGTTGCAGTTGACTTTGTCTCAAAGATATTGTAATTAGTGTATGAATTTCCAAGCTTCATAGTGTACTAAATTAAGTAGCAGTTTAATCACATTTGACAAACTATTATTTCAGTCAGCCTCTGTAAATCTTTTAGTGTTGGCCATCCTAAATGAGTAAACTATAAACAAAATGTTGTTAAAGAATTGATTACTTTTAGGTCCCAAAACTGTTACATATTAATGCATTTTCTCAGATTACCGATCAGATCACATAACCATCATGGATAAACATACGTCAAACAGTCCTTGTTCCAGGTGTACACTGGCCCAATTCCCCAATTCTTTATTCAGTACATCGACCGCATCCATGCAGAACTCACAGACTTTATTAGCTTCACCACTATATATCACCCTGTCCTGAAATTTACCTGGACTCTCTCTGACACCTCTCTCCCCTTTGTTGACCTCTCTGTCGCCATCATCAGAGACAGACTATCGACCAATGTCTACTACAAGCCTATCAACTCCCACAGTTATCTGGAGTACACTTCTTCTTGCCCAGCCTTTTGCAAAGATGCTATACCCCACTCTCAATTCTTCTGACTCCACTTTATCTGCTCCAAGATGAGTTTTTTCTAGACAAAAACTTCCGATCATTCTTACGTGAACGTGGTTTCTCCTTTTAGCCGTAGATGGGTTCCTCACGCACATCCTCTCTGTGGCAGGTATTTCTGATCTCACTTCCCCTCCCCCCAGATGCAACAGGGTCGCACAGGTCCTTAACTTTAACCTCACTAGCTTCCGCATCCAACACATCATCATCCAACATTTCCATCACCCCCAAAATGATCCCTCCACTGATCACATTTTCCCATCTCCACCCATTTCTGCCTTCGGGAGAGATGCTCCCTCTGCAACTCTTTGGTTCACTCATCCCTTCCCTCTCAAGCAACATCCTCTCCGGGTACGTTCTCCTGCAACCCGTCCTTATTCTTCCACTCTCACCTCCACCCAGGACCCTAGCAGTCCTTCCAGGTGACACAGCAGGCCCAGTGAGCCATCATGATCAGCAGTTTAACCTCCAAGTTACAACCATCTTGAAGGAAAATTAGATCACTGATTGTTCAATTCCACTGGGTCTAATTGACCAGCAACTCTGTGGGAGTATCTTCACCAGATGGTCTTCAGTTTTTCTAGAAAGTGACTCACCACCACATTTCAATGGCACTTTGGGGATGGACAGTGAATAATGCCCTTACCTATCAGCAACAACTTCCTGAAAAATAAATAAATAAAAATGAAACGCAATATGCTAGAAATCCTCTTTCTGTGGTGTGTTTCTGTGAATGCCTCTCTATTTAGAAAGATAAGTCCACTCTTTTTTTTTAATTTCCTTGTTACATGTCTCTTCAATTTGAACATAAACATAGAAGCATAGAAAATAGGTGCAGGAGGAGGCCATTCGGCCCTTCAAGCCAGCACCGCCATTCATTGTGATCATGGCTGATCGTCCCCTATCAATAACTCATGCCTGCTTTCTCCCCATATCCCTTGATTCCACTAGCCCCTAGAGCTCTATCTAACTCTCTCTTAAATCCATCCAGTGGTTTGGCCTCCACTGCCCTCTTTGGCAGGGAATTCCGTAAATTCACAACTCTCTGGATGAAAACGTTTTTTCTCACCTCAGTCTTAAATGACCTCCCCTTTATTCTAAGACTGTGGCCCCTGGTTCTGGACTCGCCAAATATTGGGAAAATTTTTCCTGCATCTAGCTTGTCCAGTCCTTTTATGATTTTATATGTTTCTATAAGATCCCCCCTCATCCTTCTAAACTCCAGTGAAAATAAGCCTAGTCTTTTCAATCTTTCCTCATATGACAGTCCCGCGATCCCAGGGATCAATCTCGTGAACCTACGCTGCACTGCCTCAATCACAAGGATGTCCTTCCTCAAATTAGGAGACC
Source organism: Okamejei kenojei (assembly GCA_035221665.1). Taxonomy (NCBI): domain Eukaryota; kingdom Metazoa; phylum Chordata; class Chondrichthyes; order Rajiformes; family Rajidae; genus Okamejei; species Okamejei kenojei. Next base: position 98,896,580 of record CM069136.1, on the reverse strand, counting down.
AAAACTGTACACAATACTCCAGATGTGGTCTCACCAGAGCCCTATACAACTGCAGAAGAACCTCTTTACTCCTATACTGAAATCCTCTTGTTATGAAGGCCAACATTCCATTAGCTTTCTTCATTGCCTGCTGTACCTGTAAGCCAACTTTCGGTGACCGGTGTACAAGGATGCCCAGGTCTCGCTGCACCTCCCCCTTACCTAACCTAACCCCATTGAGATAATAATCTGCCCCCTTGTTTTTGCCGCCAAAGTGGATAACCTCACATTTATCTATATTATACTGCATCTGCCACGCATCTGCCCACTCACTAAACCTGTCCAGGTCACCCTGCAACCTCCTAACATCCTCTTCACAATTCACACTGCCACCCAGCTTTGTGTCATCCACAAACTTGCTAGTGTTGCTCCTAATTCCCTCTTCTAAATCATTAATATATATGGTATTAGTTGCGGCCCCAACACCGAGCCTTGTGGCACTCCACTCGCCACTGCCTGCCATTCTGAAAAGGACCCGTTCACTCCTACTCTTTGCTTCCAGTCTGCCAACCAATTTTCTATCCATGTCAACACCCTACCCCCAATACCATGTGCTCTAATTTTAGTCACCAGTCTCCCGTGCGGGACGTTATCAAACGCTTTCTGAAACTCTAGATACCCTACGTCCACTGGCACCCCTTCATCCATTTTACTTGTCACATCCTCAAAAAATTCCTGAAGATTAGCCAAGCGTGATTTCCCTTTCATAAATCCATGTTGACTTGGACTAATCCTTTTACTACTATCTAAATGCTCCATTATTACCTCTTTAATAATTGACTCCAGCATCTTTCCCACCACCGAAGTCAGGCTAACTGGTCTGTAATCCCCGTTTTCTCTCTCGCTCCTTTCTTGAAATGTGGGATAACATTAGCTATCCTCCAATCCACAGGAACTGATCCTGAATCTATTAAACATTGGAAAATGATCACCAAGGCATCCACTATTTCTAGAGCCACCTCCCTGAGCCCTTTAAGCCCTTTAAAATATAAAATGTTGGTTGTTGACGTGTACAACCTTGTTGCGAACTCCATAATTTTTTTGTTTCAGATCATCTTTTCCCTGACAGATGGCATCCTAGTAGAAAGTAAAATTGAAAAGCATACAGCTCTGACAAATCTTCCAAATAATCAGAAGATTAGATAACCTCTTCATTTGTCTTCTTCACCTATGGTCCAATTGAAGCCTTCCTTCCCTGAAAATGGTAAAACCTTTGAACAGATGTCACCATGGAATTTTAGTACTTTAATCCATGATGGTGTCCATGAGGCTAAACATAAAATTCAAATTAGGCATTTCATACGAAGAAGAAGAAGGTTCAAACCTTTCCAGATCATTCCATAAAAGGTACAGTGATGTGTTTTTTAAGATACAGAAAGAGAAAAAAGTCTCCACTACGTTTTATAGGCCTGTGATTTCCCTTTTCCCAATGCTTCCCCAGTGAATTTTGATCTGTCTAGTTTCATCTTTTAAAGCCGCTATAATCTTGGTCTTGCTCAAATTTCTTTTCTACATTGGATATTCCTATTCGGCTAGTTATAGAACAATGTTCATTTCTCATTATTTTTCTACATCTGTCAAGAACTGGGTACAATTCTCAAAACGATCTCTTCATCACGTCTGTATGGAGAAAGTACCTCAAGCCAAATACTTTCCAGACACTATCTTCCTTTGCACTTCAAAGGCCATCTCTAATAATCTACTACCTTGATTTGGAAGTTTTGTCCACACGACTACAATCAAAACCTTCTTTTCATTTACCTTATGTAATCCGTTGGCCGATACTTGTTGAAGCCTGTATATCAGCATTGTAAGAATTTGCTTGCATTATACCAAGTCTTCTGTTTCACATATCTCTGAAGCCATTTCAGTTCTTTGGTTCATTTTCATTTCCAGTGGGTGTGTAGACATACAAATACCAGAATCCCACGTGAAGTTGTTAAATTGTTGCAGGAATAATCAAAATTGTATTTTAGATCAATATCATTAAGCATTACAGAACTGCTTCCATAGACATTTTTCTGTGTGTACAATCAGGCCACATAACTCTTGGTAAGTGTGCTTCAGGACAGAGATATCAAGATATACACTATGTTGTTTAAACAAATGTCGGAGTTATCAGGTTGCTGTTCTTTCTCCTACAGCAATTCCCAAGACTGCATTTTGATCTCAGCTGAAAACACATTTATAAATGTCTAAGATTTTGAACCTGCTTTCCTCATAGAGAGTAAGAATAGCAAAACCTGGAGTGTATACTGGGTGACAAAAGACAGCTGAAATCTTTGTAGGAGCTGTCACAAAATCCTCCTGGAAATTGTAAGGGTTTTATGTAAAAGGAACCCTCCCTTGAGAATGCATAACGTGTGCCATTGGTTTCAAATTAATTGCATTGTTAATTTATCACAATGCTATCGTTTCATTTATAGGATATTAATTCATAGACCAAATTTGTAATAATGTTAAAGGCTTTTTGACACACAAAGAGTTTGCTCACTTCTGAAATGTTAAAGTTATTTTAAAGCAGTGATTACACAACATTTTCTGAAGTTTATCAATTACAGGAAATAATAATTGGAGGTTTATCAGTTGCATTTTCCACAGATTGTTCATATAACTTTTAAATTTGTTGAAAATTTCAACTACATGCTGCAACTATATATATATATATATATATATATATATATATATATATATACATATATACAAAATTACAGATTCAACATTGAGAAAGAAAGATTTTATTTGGACCATTGACTCAATTGCAAAAAGAAAACTGTTGTGCACAATTTTCTTAACGCAGAAGCATATGGGGTACGCAATAGCCAATAATACACATATGCTTTGCTCTTTTTACTCTCTCTCTGCTGTGTGCTGAAAGAGATATGAATCATTCATGTCCTCCCAGCTGAAAGAGGCTTCAAAGGGGATGATACTGATTGTGAGTCCTGTGTGATTTGCTGTGCTTCACAATCCCCTAGACTCCCAGTGCCAGAGTGAAGAGGAAGCACTTTCATGTGGGCCTCTAAAGCAGTACATGTCAGAGTTCACCAGGAGATAATGATGTAGATGTACACTTGGAATTAGCTGCCAAGGTACCTGGATAGCGATGTGAACTGAATAGAGCCCCTGGTGAACAATGGGATTTAATTACACTGAAGTGTAGAATTGGCTGCAGGGGATAAACTATTGTCAGAGAAAGGCTTCCTAATGAGGTCGCTTAATACCAAAAGATACTGAAACCTATTGCCTTTTTTTATTTAGTATAACGCTTTCTATAACTTTAATTGTTTTTTTTTTAAAAAGAGCTGTAGTTATGTAGTTAAGCATTGAGTGGAGCCAAATACAATCATAATTTCTGGAGATGGAGATGGGGGATGGGTGGGTAAAAGACTAAATAGCAAACTGGCTACAAAGCAGAAAACAAAAGGCCAAAGGTAGCAACTCACTGGAAAATAGAGGGAAGAAGTGTTCAAATCATTTCTGAGGCCACTACTGTTTACATTTTGCAATAATGATTTGGTGTCCAGAATTAGAAGATATTAGAAACTAAATAGCAAACTATGCAGAAACATCAACTCAGGGGAACGACTAAATTATAAAATGCCAAAATATAAATCAACATTAATGCATTTACACAGACTGGTCTTATAGTTTGAAAATGAGTTTTGAAATTAAACATCAAGTGTAAGCATAAGTATTTTGGCAGTTTGAGGATGGGGCCACATTTTTTGCATGTGAATGTCTTGAACAAGGTGGACAATCTGGAGAAGTTTACAAATAAAACATTAAAAGTACAGACAAAGGGTTAATTTGGTGTTAAGCACTGGGGGGTAGATTTAGTTAGGACATTTTATTTTGTCTTGCTCTTCTTCTTATTACGGGGATACATTAGAGAAGATACTAAAAGTACTCTCTGGGGTTATTCTGGAAATGAGAGGATGTACATTCCATGAAAATATGAACGTAAAGCTTTTTTTTTTTGCTAACAGAGAAGCTGAGGGGTGACCTAATGGAAATATTTGGAAACTTGAAAGGATTGCGTACCATCTACTAATTACACTAATAACTTGCCAAGTTTTCTTTGAGAACAACTGGAAAAATCAGTGCCGCGTTTAGATGAAGAGGGGCCCGAGACTATTTCGCTTGTGAGGCCCCTCCCAATCCCCCACCCCCACGACTAGAGGAAGATGGAAGAGTGGTTTAAATAATTTGAGTAAAGCCAAGGATGATGACGGGTGTTTAAAATTCTGCAATTCGCAATTCCTTCTCTAAAGGACATAAAATTA